>VWZI01005110.1:73919-106758 GCA_013396835.1 Psilopogon haemacephalus
TTCCAGGCTCTCACCACTCTCATGCTCAACAACTTCCTCCTCAAATTCAATCTGAATCTCACCACCCCCATCTTTGCTCCATTTCCCCTAGTCCTGTCACTCCCTGATAGCCTAAAAAGTCCCTCCCCAGCTTTTTTGTAGCCCCCTTCAGATCCTGGAAGGCCACAAGAAGGTCACCTGGGAGCCTCCTCTTCTCCAGCCTGCACAGCCCCAACTCTTTCAGTCTGTCCTCACAGCAGAGGTGCTGCAGCCCTCTGAGCATCCTCATGGCCCTTCTCTGGACATGCTCCAGCATGTCCACATTCCTCTTGTGCCAGGGGCTCCAGAACTGGATGCAGTACTCCAGGTGAGGTCTCACCAGGGAGGAGTAGATGGGGAGAATCACCTCCCTGGCCCTGCTGGCCACACTTCTCCTGGCGAAACTGCAGAGAAGAAACCCCCAGACAGGAGCTGCCTCAGAAATATCAGTGGCTCCCTGGAAGGGCTGTTCCTAGAGTCACAGCTCCCATAGAGAATCATAGAATGGTCCAGGTTGGAAATGACATCCCGTGGTCATCCAGTCCAACCCTCTCTGCAGTAAGTAACTCCCTCCTTAACTACATCAGGTTGCCTAGAGAATGATCCCTCCTTCCCAAGGCTCTGTCATGGAGGTCATGCACTGAGTATTTGTGATTAATATGAACTTATGCTCAACAGGAATATATAAGGCAAAAAAAAATTTACCTCTAAAAATTGTTCTGCCCTTTAGCTAGAATCATAGAATTGGGTAGTTTGGAAAAGACCCTTCAGATGTCCAACCCTCGAGCCAAGTCCAACACTAAACCATGTCCCTCAGAACCAGATCTACAGCCTCGTCCTTGGAGGTGTTCAAAGCCAGGCTTGATGAGGCTCTAGACAGCCTGATCTAGTGTGAGGTGTCCCTGACCTTGTGGTCCCTTCCAATCCTGACTGATTCTCTGATTCTATTATCCTATACATGGCTCTTAAATACCTCCAGGGTATAAGCTACGGACTCAACTACTTCCCTGAGCAGCCTGTTCCAGTGCTTCACAATCCTTCTGGTGAAGAAGTATTTCCTGACGTTCAATCTAAACCTCTATGGAGAGACAGCAAAGCTTTTCTGGCCAAGCAAGATCACAGAAATCGAGCCTAACCCCCCTGCCAGAGCAGGATCACCTGAGGCAGGTCACACAGGAACTCATCCAGGTGGGTTTTGAAAGCACCCAGAGAAGGAGGCTCCACAATCTTTTTGGGCAGCCTGTTTCAGTGCTCTGCCACCCTCACAGTGCAAATGTTTTCCTTTATGTTCCTGTGGAACCTCCTCTGCTCCAGCTAGCACCCATTGCTCCTTGTCCTATCATCTGACACCCCTAAGCAGAGCCTGGCTCCATCCTCCAGTCACTTCCCCTTCGTATCTTAATAAATATCTGATGGCAGGACATACAAAACCTCAGGGACAGGCAAGTGCTTTGAGTTAATTGAGTTGTACTTGATTAACCAAAGAATGAAATGGTTAATTTGCATCCCAAAGGCCTCCTGATTCTTTTTAACATGTTTATTCCTGCTGTTTATTTTTGCATTCCCCAAATAGAAAAGGAACAGCTATTCCTGTAGTCCTGTGACCTATCTGCTCTGTTTGTTTCTCCTCTGAAAGAAAACGGGGTTGGGGGGGAGTCATCTCTGAAAGTAGTTAATAGTAACTGTTACCACAACAAAAATCTAGTTAGCACAAAAAGAGAGGAGAAGGAGAGGAGAAGGAGAGAAGGAGAGGAGAACGAGAGGAGAGGAGAAGGAGAAGGAGAAGGAGAAGGAGAAGGAGAAGGAGAAGGAGAAGGAGAAGGAGAAGGAGAAGGAGAAGGAGAAGGAGAAGGAGAAGGAGAAGGAGAAGGAGAAGGAGAAGGAGAAGGAGAAGGAGAAGGAGAAGGAGAAGGAGAAGGAGAAGGAGAAGGAGAAGGAGAAGGAGAAGGAGAAGGAGAAGGAGAAGGAGAAGGAGAAGGAGAAGGAGAAGGAGAAGGAGAAGGAGAAGGAGAAGGAGAAGGAGAAGGAGAAGGAGAAGGAGAAGGAGAAGGAGAAGGAGAAGGAGAAGGAGAAGGAGAAGGAGAAGGAGAAGGAGAAGGAGAAGGAGAAGGAGAAGGAGAAGGAGAAGGAGAAGGAGAAGGAGAAGGAGAAGGAGAAGGAGAAGGAGAAGGAGAAGGAGAAGGAGAAGGAGAAGGAGAAGGAGAAGGAGAAGGAGAAGGAGAAGGAGAAGGAGAAGGAGAAGGAGAAGGAGAAGGAGAAGGAGAAGGAGAAGGAGAAGGAGAAGGAGAAGGAGAAGGAGAAGGAGAAGGAGAAGGAAAAAAAAAACGGCACTTTTGGAAAACACTGTCACCTGAGGGCAACCTCAGTTTGTGTGACCATCAGTGATGCCAAGCTGGAGATGGCAGAATTAGGGATGAATGAACTGCTCTTGAACTCTTTCTCCAGGGACAGACTCCTCCTTTCACGTTTGCTGTGCATGACTACTTAAAAAAAAATTACTTCTACCTTTTTTTTTTTTCCCCCCCCCTCTTTAATTCTATGTTTGTGGAACCATCCCTTCCCTTTAGTTATGGCAGGCATGATGGACTAGATGATCTCTAGAAGTCCCTTGTGGCCTGGACCATTCTATGATTCTATGATAGACATTGATTGGCATTTCTGGAGGTGGTAAATACTTAAAGGTCTTTTCCAGCCAAAATGATTCTGTGACTCTTTGATCAGCTGAGTATCTGTTTACTCATCTCTGTAAGGTGGAGAATGAGGGTTGTGTGGACTTAGACTGAAGATTAAGAAGAAAGTATTTACAGTGAGGGTGGTAAGACTAGGTAAGAATAGATAATCCTTGTGGTCCCTTCCAACCCGGACTGATTCTATGATTCTATGGAGATTTAAACTGGATGTTAGGAGGAAGTTCTTTAGAGTGAGGGTGGTGAGACACTGGCACAGGTTGCCTAGGGAGGTTGTGGCTGCTCCCTCCCTGGAGGTGTTCAAGGCCAGGTTGGATGAAGCCTTGAGCAGCCTGTTCTAGTGGGAGGTGTCCCTGCCTGTGGCACGGGGGAGTTGGAACTGGCAGAGCTTTGAGGTCCCTTCCCATCCTAGGATTTTATCAAACTGCATGACAGAGGGAGACAAGCAAAGGAGAGAAACATCTCTTTTGTGCATCCTGGTAGGGTTTGTGTGCAAGTTCTGTGGCTGTGCAATGTGCACAGAGGTAGAAGAACTTGAAAGCAGAAGCAGAACCTTATACATTGGTGCTTGGCAGAGGTCAGAAAATGAATAGTGGACTTGTAACTGGAGTGATCCATGTGAAGTGGAAGCTTTTTAAGATTTCCCTACCTGAAAGGCTTTTTTTTTTTGGTTTCCCATCGGCAGGAAGGGCATGGCAGCCCCTCCTTAATGCATAAGGACGTTGACAGACTTAAGTGTAGCAAAGCCTATGAAGCATTTAGATGCTGTGATAATGGAGCCCAGAGCTGAGTGCCCATAAACCCAGGGGCCTGAGCTGCCCAGGATCCAGGAGCCTGGAAGTCTGGGCTCTCTGGCACCTCACCCAGCAGTCTGCCCAGGAGTGAGGCAGCCTAGGCAGTAAGCAGTCAGGCCAGCAGAAGCTGATTAAAGATCTCCTGGTTTCCATTAGAGGTGGGGCGAACCAGACAGAGACTTTAAGGGAAGATCAGATTTCACCAAAGTGGCATTTTTTCTAGCTGGCAAACATGCAACCAGGGATCTTCAACCACTTGTGTTGCTAATTGTGTGCTCAAAGCGATGCATCAAGCTCCTCTGATGCACCAAGAGGCACATCAAAAGCAGTGGCCCTGATGGATTGACTAAAAGTCTCCTTTTAATTGCCACCAGAAAGTGCTGCTGATGCAAGCCAATCAATGCCAACCTGCATGAAGATGCATTTCTAGACACTTCCAAACGCTGCATTTATTGGTGACAAAACAGGATGGCTTGGGGTGAGTTGAGAACTTTTTAGCATCACTTCTGTTATTCTACTAGAGGTAGTAACATGCAGCACACAACACTGCACTGAAGCATCTCACAGGAGCTCTTCTGGGGAAGAGTCATTTACTCTTTGTCAACAGTGTGCACTTGCAGCCCAGAAAAACAACCAGAACCTGGAGAAGTGTGGCCAGTAAGTCAAAGGAGGTGATTCGCCTCCTCTACTCCGCCCTGCTGAGACCCCACCTGGAGTACTGCATCCAGTGCTGGAGCCTCTATTACAAGAGGGACATGCTGGAGTGTGTCCAGAGAAGGGCCATGAGGATGCTCAGAGGGCTGCAGCACCTCTGCTGTGAGGACAGACTGAAAGAGTTGGGGCTGTGCAGGCTGGAGAAGAGAAGGCTCCCAGGTGACCTTCTTGTGGCCTTCCAGTATCTGAAGGGGTCTACAAAAAAGCTGGGGAGGGACTTTTTAGGGTGTCAGGTAGTGACAGGACTAAGGGGAATGGAGCAAAGCTGGAGGTGGGGAGATTCAGATTGGATGTGAGGAGGAAGTTGTTGAGCATGACAATAGTGAGAGCCTGGAATGGGTTGCCCAGGGAGGTGTTTGGGGCCACATCCCTGGAGGTGTTTGCAGCCAGGCTGGCAGAGGCTGTGGGCAGCCTGCTCTAGGGTAGGGTGTCCCTGGGCATGGCAGGGGAGTTGGAACTGGATGATCCTTGTGGTCCCTTCCAACTCCGACTGATCTTATGTTTCTTTGATTGTACTCAGATTGCAAGTGGGACTGCTTTCAGGAGTGCAAGAAGGGACAAGAAAGACAAAGTGAGAGTCTGCTACAATGTGGATTCAATAGGCACACATCTCCATACACTCCAATCTTTGTGGACACTTCAAGCTGCTCCTTTCAGTACAAATGGGCTCCTTGCAGACCCCAAACTGCACCAAAATCTGAGAGGCACATCTGACCAAGCTGTCTAAGGCAGGGCATCCCCACCAGACATGGTTAAGCCTTTTCCTTACTTCAACTGTGTCTTTTAAAAACTACCTGCAGGGGCAGGGATTTTTAGGACTTCTCATATTTTTCCCAGTATTTGACATGTTTGCTTTCCAGACAGAGAGGATGTCCTTGTGGAATGAGAGTGTAGGTCTGCTGAGAGATAAAAAAGCCAGATCGAATAAAACATTAATGTGCCCAAAGGAAAGGCCTTTTAGCTGCATCACCTTTATAAATAGTCTGCTGGAGAAAGCACTCAGTGAGGAAGTGGGAAACCTCAGTAAGAATTCCTTACTCCAACAGACTAGGTTGAAAGGGAGCCTGTGCTGAAAGTGTTCCACTACAAAGGAAAGAATTGGAAGGATCAGTGCAAGGTCCTGCACCTGGGTCGAGACAATCCCAAGCACAAATCCAGGCTGGGCAGTGCCTGGCTGGAGAGCAGCCCTGAGGAGAGGAACTTAGGGATGCTGGTGGATGAGAAGCTCAAGATGAGGCAGCAGTGTGCACTTGCAGCCCAAAAAAACAACCAGAGCCTGGGCTGCATCAGGAGAAGTGTGGCCAGCAGGGCCAGGGAGGTGATTCTCCCCCTCTACTCTGCCCTGCTGAGACCCCACCTGGAGTACTGCATCCAGTTCTGGAGCCCCTGGCACAAGAGGGATGTGTGGACATGCTGGAGTGTGTCCAGAGAAGGGCCACAAGGATGCTGAGAGGGCTGCAGCACCTCTGCTGTGAGGACAGACTGAAAGAGTTGGGGCTGTGCAGGCTGGAGAAGAGGAGGCTCCCAGGTGACCTTCTTGTGGCCTTCCAGGATCTGAAGTGGGCTACAAAAAAGCTGGGAAGGGACTTTTTAGGGTGTCAGGTAGTGGCAGGGCTAGGGGAAATGGAGCAAAGCTGGAGGTGGAGAGATTCAGATTGGATGTGAGGAGGAAGTTGTTGAGCATGACAATAGTGAGAGCCTGGAATGGGTTGCCCAGGGAGGTGTTTGGGGCCACATCTCTGGAGGTGTTTAAGGCCAGGGATGAGGCCAGGCTGGCTGAGCCTGATCTAGGGTAGGGTGTCCCTGGGCACGGCATGGGGGTTGGAACTGGCTGATCCTTGTGGTGCCTTCCAACCTTGACTGATTCTATGATTCTAAATGCTGGGTCACGGAGAACAAAAGCAAGAGAAGCACATCCCTGCCGTTCAGCCTGGGGTGCTCTACATCCCAGAACCAGTCAGGTTATCATTACTCTGACTTCTATCACTCATCAGACATCACACCCAAAGACCTACTCCTGGTGGCCTGCTTTTGAATTTATTAGAGGAGACTTAACAGCGTTAATGGAAGGCAATAGGAATCCTCATTTTTTTCCCCCCCCTGCTGTCAACAGGGTGTGCAGCATTCTCTGTCAGCAGAGAGCTATCACACAAAGCAAATGGCCACTGCTCACCAAAGTGCTGAAACACAACTAATTGATTGTGATGAAGCAGGCACAGCTATATTTGATTTGTGTGGTTTACATCCAGGACCTTTAATAAAGCATTTCCGCTAAGAGAGTTGCATGGAATGGGTTGGGTTGGAAGGGACCTTCGAAGATCCTCCAGTCCAACCCCCTTGCAATCAGCAGGGACATCCCCCACTAGATCAGGTTGCTCAGAGCCTTGGAATCTTGTCCAGCCTGACCTTGAATATCTCCAGAGGTAGGGCTTCAACTACCTCCCTGGGCAACTCTTGCAGTGTTCCACAACTCTCATGGTGCAGAACTTGTTCCTAACATCCAATCTAACCCTCCCCTAATTCCAAACCAATATTCCTCATCCTCTCACTGCAGGCCTATGTAAATAGTCCCTCTGCAGCCTTCTTGTAGCCTCCTTCAGCTACTGGAAGGCTGCTCTTGGGACCTTCTCTTCTCCAGGCTGGACAACACCAGCTCCTCAGCCTGTACTTGTAGGAGAGGTTCTCCAGCACCTTGATCATCTTTGTGGCCTCCTCTGGACCCGCTCTATCAGATCCATGTCCTTCCTATGTTGCATTAAGTGGTGTTTTAATTGGCATTAGACTTTTCAGAGAAGAAAAAAAAAGAAAAAAAAAATTGCTTTCCAGCAGAACACAATTTATTGACAAAAAAAAAAGGTCTTTTGTTTTTGTTCTTCCTAGTGTAAAACAGGATCATCAGTGAAGCTGATTAATAATAAACAGTTTTGCATGAACTTGTGTTCTCCAAAAGGAAAAAAAAAAGGGTGTGGAGAGTGGGAGATTGATATGAGGGTAAGATGTTATGCTCAGACTAAGGCACCAGGTATCAATCTCCAGCATTTTCCATGCCTCTGTTCCCTTTCTTCTGTAAGATTGTGGCAAACTTTCTCTAGATTATCAAATGTTGTGCACTGGAATTAAAAAAAGTGTTCAGGCTAGTGTGCTGAAGGACATGGGCCAGAGGAGACATAAACTACTTTAAATGTCTCTGTCTCATTCTAAGGGCTGCCACTTCAAATAAAGGTAGGTATCATCTAAATCCAGACTACTGTGAGTTGAAGATGCCTCAGCCTTTACCTCTAAAACCAGCAGCAGAGTTATTCACCCACTGGAGGCATGGACATCAGGGATAGCCATCCAAACGCTCACTGAGCAATTTGCCCCCTTGAGAAGCATTTTCATAGAATCCTAGAATGGTTTGAGTTGGAAAGGACCTTAAAGATCAACTAGTTAGAATCATAGAATCAGTCAGGGTTGGAAGGGACCACAAGGATCAGCCAGTTCCAACCCCCCTGCCATGCCCAGGGACACCCTACCCTAGATCAGGCTGCCCACAGCCTCTGCCAGCCTGGCTGCAAACACCTCCAGGGATGTAGCCCCAAACACCTCCCTGGGCAACCCATTCCAGGCTCTCACCACTGTCATGCTGAACAGCTTCCTCCTCACGTCCAGTCTGAATCTCCCCACCTCCAGCTTTGCTCCATTCCCTCTAGTTCCAACCCCCTTCCACGGAAGGGACCTTAAAGCTCATGCAGTTCCAATCTGCCTGCCACCTTACAAGTCTTTCTTAGGAGTTCAAAGTGATTTGAGAAGGCACAAAGTGAAAGGCAGCTCACAGTTAACATAACAGGACGTAAGGAAATGTCATAACCCATGACCTTCACACTTCTAATTCCTCCTTTCTCACATGCCTAAAGTGTCAGATTCTCCCATCCCTGTCCTGAAATGGAGATGTGCAGGGTGCATGACATGAACTGATGCTTTTTGCTAAAACTGGGCTAATATTCAGTGTACCATTATTGATGCTACGTGATCTTTTGGGTCCAAGTGCCAAACTGTATCTTAGGCTTAATTTCAAGGAAAAAAGGACAAATGTAACCTTGGTGTTGAACACTGAAAGTGAGCAATCTCCTCTCTCTAGTTTCTCCTGTGTCTTCTTTTGTACAGCCTTGCTGACCCATAGACTCACAGAATGGTTTGGATTAGAAGGGATCTTAAAGGTCTTCTAGTTCCAACCCCTCTGCCATAGGCAGGGACACCTCCCACGAGACCCAGACTGCTCAAAGCCTCATCCAATCTGCCCTTGAACACCTTCAGGGAGGGGGCATCCACAACCTCCTTGGGCAGCTTGTTCCAGTGCCTCACCACTCTCCCTATGAAGAATTTCTTTCTGATGTCCAGTTTAAATCTGCAGTCCTCCAGCTTCAAATCCATTGCCCTTTGTCCTGTCACTACAAGCCCTAGTCAGAAGTCCCTCCTGAAGAATTTCTTCCTGATGTCCAGTTTAAATCTGCTGCCCTCCAGCTTCGAATCCATTGCCCCTTGTCCTATCACTACAAGCCCTAGTCAGAAGTCCCTCCCCAGCCCACTTCAGGTACTGGAAGGCTGCTTCAAGGTCTCCCTGGAACCTTCTCCAGGCTAAACAACAGAACTCTCTCAATCCATCCCCAAAGGGGAAGTTCTCCAGCTCTCCGATCATCTTTCTGGCCTCCTCTGGACCCTCTCCAGCAGCTCCACATCTCTCTCATGCTGGAGGCACCAGGACTGGAGGCAGTGCTCCAGGCTGGGTCTCAGCAGAGCAGAGGGGCAGATTCTCACTGCTTTGGACACGGCCCAGAACCTGGCTGCTTTCTGGGCTGCCTGCAACTACTGCTGGCTCATGGGGAGTTTGTCATCAGCTGACACCGCCAAGTCCTTCTCCTCCAGCCTGCTCTCGAGCTGCTCCCCACCCAGCCTGTGTTTGTGCTTGGATCTGGAAGGCAAATTAACATTGGCTCCTGTGCAAACAAAAAAAAAAAAAAAAAAGCAAACTCCTCCACTGCTCCTGTCTACAGTGCAAAGCAGGTAAGTAAACACGAATTCCTCCCAGTGGTGTGGGTAGTCACTTCCTCATGCACTGCCCTCCCCCATCCCGCTTCTAATCAGAGCTTTATTTTCTCTGAAGCCTCTGGTTGCCTTCTGCTCACCAACCAAATCACAATGAGCAACCATGAAAACAAACTCCCAGACGGCATCTGGCCCCCACAGCTTGTAGGTATCCTCTCCTCCTTGACTGTAGTCATAGTTTTAGGTCAGAAGATGCCCCCCAAATGCATGTTGGTGATACTGCCTGCACCATCCTCACACTGCTCAGATGCTCCTCTAACCAACGCCAACTTCCACAGAGCAAGAAGGAGACCACCAGCTGTCTTCTCTGAAAACCAGGTGCACACACCTTGTACTGCAAGTGTAAAGCAGGGTTTGGTGCTCTGGAAAGACTGTCAGGGACCCCTTGCCCCACACCTTCTCTGGGTCTGAAGAGCAGCCAAAGCACTTTCAGGTTTTGTACACTTACACACAAAGCTCTGCTTACATCCCTTGGGTATTTACTAAATAGGAGGCAGTGTCTAAGGAAGCTCCTAGCATCCTTGCCCACACTGAGCAGTTCTCTCATTCACAAGTGAGCTGCTGAAGTTTTCTGGCATTACTCACAGGGGATGACAGAGCTCAGCTAGCAGAGCCGTTTTCATGTAGTCCCTCATCTCAGGGCAGCTCAGAAGTTGCCAGTGCTCTTGGAGCATCGTGACCCTTCCCAGTACAGATCTCACAGAACAACGAGGATCCGATCCTTATTTTAGACAAGGATTTAAAGCTGTGGTCCTGTGTCATATCTCCTGCATACGAGGCCCTTTTCATCCCCCTCCAGCCTCCAAGAGGCTAAGTGTGTGCTTGTCACCCGTGCAAAACTCCCCCAGAAGAGGGCTGAGGGACAGCAGCACCAAGTTCCCATCCAAGCTGAGTAATACTGCTCAGTATCTCAACAACCAACCAGTAGTGCTGCTGTTCAGGAAGCCTTTCCTGAAAATAAACCATTAAAAACTCTCGCTTTAGCCTGACAGAACATTTTTTTTCTTCGTGGTAATAAGAGGAAACGAAGAGTTAAAAACCAGGTGCTTGTTAAAACGGGATACGGGCTTCAGAGCAACATTTGGGTTTCCCAGAATGGCAGAGTGAGCGCTTCAACCAGCTCATCAGACCGTGATCAAAGACAGGAGTGGACACATTCAGAACACAAAACACCTTCTCCCTTCTCCTCCTGCCTATTTTTATCCTGTCTATGCTATTAGCCACCTTAGGGTGGAAGCACAACCACAGCGCGGGGAGCAGAGCTGACAACTTTTTACGAGAAGTTAACACCAGGCATTAGGTTACAAACAAGTTCCAGTCTTCAGCTGGTACAAGTCGTAAGAGAAGGGTGTAATTAAAAAAATAAATCAGCCCCAGTTCACTTCCTTGAAGCGTATTCAATAAAAAAACAGGTTTTTATAGAAATCCTCTGTACTCGCTAATTTAGAGGGAAATGCACTTAAAGGGAGTGTGGACTGCACATCTTTAGTGAGGAATATTACTTTTTGATCTAGCTGGGGAGAAATAAGATCCTCCTGAGGCACTGGATCAGATGAGTAACTGTGATGGGAAAATAAATTAAAAGCACAGACAAATGCCCTGGTTTTGAGCGAGCTGCTGCGCAGAGATGCTCAGTACCTGCACCAGGCCCTCTCAGGCATTTGGAAACGCAAAAAAAACAAAAGCAGCAGAAGCTTGGATGCTTGCAATAACCACAGAACCATTTTACAGCAGAGAGAAATTACTTTTAAGGCACATCAGTCGTTCCGTTTGTACTTCACATCCACTACAATCTGCCATTTGCACAGACTCCTCGAATTCTGCGAGGGGAAAAAAACCCAAAGGGCAAGGACTGTGTTCCCCAGGCAGCGCAGGAGTGAAGCTGCAGAGTGTCTGCAGGGTGGGGAACCAGGCTAAGTGGACACAGAGTGACAGGAGACCTTCACCTCAGCAGGAACAGGTTCTCAGTGAAGCTTGTCCAGTAGCTCAGAGGTAGTAGCTATGTACCATGTGTTGCTTTGGTTGCTCTGGCAATTACAAAGTTTCCTCAGCTTAAACGAACCTGAACTTTTTTGGAGCCTACATCACTACCTACAAACCACACCAGCCTGCTTCAGCCCTTCTGGATGGAATTTGTGACAAGAATTCTCCATTTTGCAAGAGAGAAAATGGCTTGTTAATTTCTTCCCCTCAGTTGCTGTTTTTACCTCTTATTCACCTGGCTCAGGTGCACACCGGTACCAGATCGTTCGTTATTTACAAAGGGATGCTCCTGAAAGTAAGTCTTAACATCCAGATGTTTAAACAGGGATCAAATCTTTTCACAGCTCCCAGCCCTATTTAAAGAGAGGATCCAGCAAGTCGCAGGCTTGCAGAAAACATCTCAGTTGTCTCTTTAGTGAAACTGAACTCCTAATGCACTTGCTGCAATCACCTAATCCTTCCTTACTTCAGGACCTGAGTGCCCTGAAGTTAAATTGTCTATTGAATTAACACCAGAATCTTAGCCACTGACAAGCTCCTTTTCCAGGATTAAGTGGAGCAGATCTTTGCTATGAAAAACTGATGAAACAAAGTTCTGTCACTTCTCCTTATGCCACGGGGATTTAGAGAGAGGCTACAGGCACCTTTCAGAGAGAAGAAGCGGGGGGAATAAAGAAGGGGATCTCTAATGATTCTCAGGTATAAATTCAATTTAGCTGCTCCAGGAAGCCTGCTGCAAGAGATTAGATTTCATCCTATTTCTCAAAGAGCTGTTTACTTCAGAAAGCTTCGTTTGAGGCAGGTGCCAAATCAGGCTGCTTATGGAAGGAGTGACAGCTATGAAATAGAGCAGCATTTACCCCTCACAGTACACACCTTGCAGGAGAGTACACAGCTGCAGAAGGGATGCAAATGCTCAGCTGAGTCTTGATGCTCGGTGTGCACTCCGTGATGAACACACAGGCACCAGTCCCTGTCTCTCATTCTCATCCTTACAGTTTATGACATTTTCTAAGCCCAGGGGAAATACAGTTTGCTTTAATAACTTTTCCAACTCTCCTCCCTCTCTCCTCCCCAACAAAAAAATCCCTTGAAATCATAAAACAGAAATGCAGTCGGGAGAAGGGAAATGAAGCAACATTAATATTGAAGGCTTGGAACAGCTGCACCTTCTTTTGAGATCTGTCCACATACACTGCTGGCAATCTGCAACGTACCCCTCTCGTTTAAAAAAAGGGGGGAAAAAAGTAAATACAAAGGATTTTCTTGCTCTGAGACTGTAAATATGAGAGATTTAAAGACCTTAGTGGTGTGGTGTTTGCTCTTCCTCTGAAGAATCTGCATAGCAGGCTGCCTTCCACTGCCTGTCTTGAGAATGAGAGCAGCAAGCATCCAGCCCCTGAGATAAGCCTACTGAGTAGGACCCAAAAAGAGAGGGGGGGAAATAAGTTCCCCAGGGCACATGCACGTTGAGCTGCTTGGTAATCTGATTATTCACTCTTTTTTTTTTCTCACATTCAGAAAATGTTAGATAAGTTCACCAAAATGATCCTTTCCCCCCCCCACCCCTCCCCACTAACTGCTCTGGGACAGCACAGTTCTTAGGTCACTGATCTGAGAGGGATGGAGCAGGAATTTACTGCCTGGTGGTGACTCAAGAGGGGGAAATAAGTCGATGAGGTGCATGTGTTCTTTTCCATATTTCATTAAAACCTGCAAGACTCTTGGGTTTGCCTCACTGACAAATCAAAAATCACAGCAAGATAGGAAAAAAACCTTTCCCATCCAGCTCTGAAGACAGAGACCCCTCCAAGGAAAAGGAACCCTTCACACTGTTTGACTTAAGCCCTGTGTAAAATCATCATTCAGAAGGTTTTTAACAGTACAAAGGTTTATTTAGAAAAGAGTTTGGGTTGTTCCTTAGGGGGGGGTTTTGGCAAACATTTAAATCCTTCCATAACTCAGAACGCTTTGAGTATCTGGTACTTTGCACTTGCTTTCTCCACAGAAGCAGTAAAAGCCAATTTCTTACTGGGACAAGCCCACCGTGGGCCCCAGCTGCTCTAGTTATAAACACTCCATCACCACCACCACTGCCACTTAATCCTTTCCTCTCTGCTTGCTTTCCCACAAAATTCTGGAGCCCATAAAATGCTCACTGCCTCCCAAACTCTGCCTCGCCTTATCATCCTCTGTGGACTCCCCATGCCCTCCATCAGGGTTCCAAGACAATCACTCCCCTCCTTGCTTACCCTCCATCCTCCAGCACTGCTCCTCCAGCACCACATCACCATCTTGTACCGGGGGCAATGCTCTCAGGCTCTCCAACGCTAACCCATACCCCACAGCATCACTCTGTCTCCATCATGGGGGTGAGCCCTCATTCTGCCTCTAAGCCCAAACCCCATGTTCTCTTCCCTCCCTTCTTTTTCAGCACAGAGCCTCCTCTGTTAACAACACTGCCGCTCAAGTCAAATCCATCCCTCCAGCTCAATGCCGGAAGTTCTTCTTCTTCTTCTTAAACAGAATGTGTTTAAAGGACCTGCGGAAGTCCTGGTTGAAGATGGTGTAGATGACTGGGTTGAGGGAGCTATTGCAATACCCAATCCAGAAGAAGAACTTGAACAGAGTCTCGGGGACCTCACACGCCTCCCGGCAAATACCATAGAGGCTGTAGCTGAAGAAGAAAGGGAACCAGCAAACTACAAAGACCCCCATGACCACGGCCAGCACAAAAGTGAACCGTTTCTCCCGGGCCTGGGCGACTTTCTTACGGCAGATGCTGCTACGCTTCCGGCGCCGGCGGTAGGAGAAGAACTGCATGGAGCGACTGCTGGAGCGGGACAGGCGGCTGCTGGAGTGCTTGGAGGAGAACGAGTAGGAGAAGGACTGGCTCTTGCTGCTCTTGCGGGGATGCTCCTCTCGGCTCCGCCTCCGTCTGCTCTCTGAGGTGCTGCTCTCCTCCAGCTCAATGTCCTCCAGCTCCGAGGCTTTGCGCCAGTGGTGCACCGAATAATGTCCATTCTCTCCCAGAGGCATCCTCAGGGACATGCAGCCGCCAGCAGTGCGGCTCAGGCCGTTCTCAGTCTGAGAGGACCCCTCTGGCATGGTACGCTTCTCAGAGAGGGTCCTGGTCCTTAGTTTGGCCACACGGTAGATGCGGATATAGACCAACACCATGATGAGGCAGGGGGCAAAGAAAGAGCCGATGCAAGAAGAAAGGATGTACCATGTCTCATCATTGAGCTTGCACTGGGGAAAGATGTCTCCTTCAGGGTCCCGGTAGACGGAGATCAAGGGTGGGAAGGAGATGACAGCTGAAATGAGCCAGACAGTGAGGATGATGGCCTTGATCCGCCGAGGGGTCCGCTTGAGGTTGTACTCCACCGCCTGTGTGACCGACCAATACCTGTCCAGGCTGATGGCACACAGGTGGACAATGGAGGAGGTGCAGAAGAGCACATCCAGCGCCAGGTAGATGTTGCACCAAGCCTTGCCGAAGTACCAGTAATTCATAAGCTCGTTGGCTAGGGAGAAAGGCATGACCAGGGTAGCCACCAGGATGTCCGCGCTGGCCAGGGACACCAGGAAGAGGTTCTGAGGGGCTCTCAGCGCCCGGCTGGTGAGCACAGCTATCACCACCAGCACGTTGCCCACGATGGTAAAGACGATGAGGAAGCCCACCACGGCTGCCAGGCTGGCCACGGCCGCCGGCGAGTACGGGGAGGGCGGCTGAAGGAGGGCAGAGGAGGACGGCGAGGAGGGGGGCAGCGCCAGGGACTCGTTGGGGGAGCCTAGGCTCGTGTTCACCACCAGCAGCAGATCCATGATGGGTGTGCGGGGCATCGGCATCCTACAGAGCCCCGCGGAGCCCCTGCCCCGCCCCGCCACCGCCGCCTCGCCGCCGCCACCCCGCCGCCCTCATCGCTCCCCGGCCAATGGTCCCAACACCGCCGCGCCGCCCGCCTCTGTCCCCGCCACGGTCCCTCAGGGCAGGCCCGGGCAGCACCGCCCCAGCGCAGCAGGGAGCGTCGCACCGCTGCCTCCGGCCGGCCCCCGCTGAGGGGACAGAGGGGCGCAGCTGGCCCCTGCCGCCCTCCCGATCATGCCCGTCTCAAGGCAGCCCGGAGGCTCCGCAGAAGGCACCGCCCGGCCAATGGCAGTCCGCGGCAGGAGCTGGATCCCGGCAGGGAGCAGGGTCCGAGGTGGCAGCAGCTGGATCAGCAGCGGCGGCGGCGGCATCAAATCGCACGGAGAGCGAGCGGCTCCCGGCGGCCCCGCTCCGGCGGCCCCGCTCCGGCGGCGCGGCAGCGCGCTCTCGGCGAAGTCGCGGCTGCCCGGCGGCTCCGTCCTAGTCGTGCATCGCGCTCCCAATCGGCAGCGTGCCCCACCGCCCTGCGCATGCTCAGTCCCGCCAGGTGAAACCCGCCGCGCCCTCCTCCGCGGAGCATCCCAGCGGCTGCACGACCGCCCCGAGCGCTGCCGTCGCTTTGTCCCCACAACCGGCAGCCGCGCTTGTCCTCTCCTCCCCGCCGCGGTGGCCTCCGGAGGCTCCCAGCCACCCGATCTATACTCGGTGGCCACGCAGTTGTATCTCCTCGCTGCGGAGCGGCTGTAAAGGGTCCCCTCGGAGGCAGCCCCCGCGGGTAGAAGTTGTGAGGAGCAGCGGCGGCAGCGGTTTCAGCACCCCTGGTGCGCGGTGGCGGCGCGGAGCTGTCACCGCCTGCGGCGCCGGGCTGGCGCGCTAGGGGGCGGCATTGCCCTCCCGGCCGCTCCAGGCGGGTCCCGTTAGAGCCCTGAGGGGGAGGCAGGCAGAGGGGGTCGCGGTGCGTACAGGGGATGGACAGCGGTCGTGGGGCACGGACTTGACGTGGGGTCCGGCTTGGTTACGCTGGAAAATGTGCGAGACGAGGACATTGAGGGGCTGGGGAGTGTCCAGAGAACGGCAACGAAGCTGAAGAAGGGTCTGGAGAACAGGACCGAGGGAACCGGGGTTGTCTGGAGAAGAAGATGCTGAGGGGATGCTCTCCACAGCTCCCTGAAAGGCTGGAGTCGAGTGCAGGTTGGTCTCTCCCCCCAGAGTAGCTGAGAGAGGACAAGAGAAAACGGCCTTAAGTTGCAACAAGAGAGGTTTAGGTTGGATATTAGGAAAACTTTCTTTGCTGCATTGGAACAGGCTGCCCAGGCAGGTAGTGGAGTCGCTATCCCTGCAGGTGGACAAACAAACGTGGACTTGGCATTTAAGGACATAGTTTAGTGGTCATGGTGGTGCTGGGTTGATGATTGGACTCAATGATCTTAAAGGTCTTTTCTGGATGAAAAGAATCTAGAATCCCACGAGACTGACACCAGGTGAGAGCTGGTTTGAAAGGGAAGCATGGGGAGAAACCCATGCTAAGTTTTTGGCTTTAGTTTAGTAATATGGGAATTGATGCACTGAGGAGACTCAGAGTGACACTGTCATTGCTCAGACCTTTGGGCTCTCTGGAAGATGTGTGAGGGTTTGATTCTAGCAGCAGCCAGAAGTAACAGGTGCACAAGGAATGCTGCTGGCTCCCTCCACTCCTTCCCAGCAGAGGCAGTCAGATCACAGAATCATTTGGGTTGGAAAGATCTTAAGGTCATCCAGTCCAACCATTGCCTAACCCTTGTCAAGTCTGGTGCCTGGATTTCGGATCACAACTTCTTCCGAGCAAGGACTGCTCTGCTGGCCTCTTGGCTGCTGTGCTTGGTTCTCTTGTGCCACGCTGCCAAGAGCCTTCAGTGCTCATTTTGTAGCAGAGCAGCACAACCCTAACCAGAGGGCTGCCTGTGTTCATTTCAGGTGAGCCAGGACATGAATTCATCCACTGCAAATTGATTCACTTTTAGTCCAGAAGAATGTGCTCCTTCGGTGCTGTGTGCTGGTGCCCTGGGTGGCATGGGTTGCCTGTTCCCATTGTGATGCTGGAAAACACTCAGTAAAAGAGGGCACAGCAGTGCTGAAAGCCACGCAGCCTGACTTCATTCCGTGGCTTCTGCCTAGTTTTGAAGCTGTCTAAACTCCTCCATCATCATCCTGCTGACTTCTGAAGAACCTGGTGCTTTGCCTGTGGGCATTCCCAGCGTCAGCAGCTGCCTCCCTCCTGTGTCCCATCTGGAATCACAAATGCAGTCCTCAGGTCTTGGGAAAGTTGCAGGCTGGTGCACTGCCAGGATCATATTCCTCCTAGCAGGAAACTATGAGTAGTGGAGGCACATAGACCTGAGAGACTTTCACTCTGTAACATTTAAAATAATAAAGTACTTGATACTGGAATGGTCCCTCAAGTTGAAATAGAACAGCTTGGGGCTTTGAGGAGTGCTAAGGATCCTTGAGTCCAAGGATCCTCAGATTCCAGTTCTGGCTCCTCTGTTCTCAGTCCATTTGCATAGGTGCATGGCCTGGATAGTGAAGGGCTGGGAGTGATTATGCTTAACCCTGGCAGGAAAGAAAATTCCTCTGGAGATTGTGATCTAATTAATCTGTTTTGTAAGCAATTTGCTTTGAAGTTTGGGTTGGTTTGTTTTTTGTTGTGGTTTTTTTTTTTTTTTTTGTTTTGTTTTGTTTTGTTTTCTAATCTGAAAGCTAATCACCAAACACGTTGTGAACTGCATGTAAAAGAGAAAGGGCATCATGTTAAGACCAAACTTTTGTCAGTAACAAACTGTCAAGGGTCAGGGCAAGGCTGGCCACTAGATAGATGTGCTCTTGGTTAACCCCAAGAGAAAGGGAATAAGGGGCAGAGACTTATGGCTTGGGAAAGGAAAAGATAAAGCAGCTGTAATGAAAATAATAATAAAATTAAATAGATACCAATATGGAACCCAACCCTCTGCTGGCAACCACATCACCATCACCAGGGCTGCTGGGGGCAGGCACTGGGGAAGTCCCAGACTGGACTCAGCAGCACACAGGAAGTAGATTCAGGAGCTGGATTCTGGAACTGGATGTGTGAAGGCAAGGATTGGGATCGAGGGCAGAAAGGACAGAGTCCTCTCAGATGCCAGCCACTGAAGAAAAGAGCTTGACCCTCATGATCCCTCAGCCATATACTGAATATGACACCCATGGGATGGGATCCTTTGCTGCTCAGCTTAGGCTCACCTGTCCTGTCCTCTTCTCCCCACTGGTGTGACCTCTTTCTTTACAGCACCCCAAAGAGCTACAAAGGATTTAGCAGTGACCTTGTTCTGCACAGGAGCAGGTATAAGCCAGAGCCTTTCTGCACGCTGATCCTCTTACATATTGGCATTCTCACTGCTAGAAGCAGCCACAGAAATACCCTGTAAACTGGGCAGAGACTGAGCTGAAGGGTAAAACCCCTGAACAAAAGGAGTCTTGTTCTAGCTCAAAGCAGGACACAAACTCTAATAAGTCTGAAGTGAAGGAGGAGTAATCACCTAAACTACCAAAATGTAAGGTGAAGAACAAAATGAAATAGAAACCTGATGCCCCCTGAAGTCCTCCTAAAGAGACAAACAGTCTGATAAGAAGAGCTCTTGAAAAAAAACCAAACAACTTCCCAAACCATGGGAAGATTAAATAAGTGGAGGCTGAGGTTAGTGAAGTCCAAACAGGAAGTAAATGGCACTTTTTTTTTTTTTTTGGTAACCAGAAACTTGGACAACCACTGAAGCAGCTTCCTAATACTTGTGGTCAGTTCTTCATAGCTGAGGATTTCGTAAATGGTATCTGTGAACCGAGAGGAGAAAAGTGCAGGAATTTGGAGTCTAACCTTGGATGTGACTGACACTAGGGAGAACAGCAAGAATGCCTGACCTAAATGGTTCCATCTGGGTTTAAAACAGAGGAAAGGCAAACTGCAAAGCCACAGGAACATTGGGGCTTCCAGGAACAGCTCTCCAAAAAGAGAGATATATGTTGGCTCCACCAACATCTCCTCCCCTTGCTGGGCAACTGTGGAATCAGACAGGCTGGCTCTGTGTTGAAGTTGTATGAACTGGGACTTTAAATAAGCCTTCAGCTAATGATTTAGGGCTTCAGATTAGAAGAGTTGAAGGTTTCTCGTGACTTATTTTGGCTCCATGCAGAAGTTTCATAACAATAAGAACGAGAGAAGCAAATGTTTGAGGAGTTATTTGGCATTTCAACACAGGAGATGTCAACTGGGATGTGGGGGGAGAGGGGGGGGAGGGGGGAGTGGGAAATAAAAATAAAATTTGAGCAAAACATAAACATTTTGTTCTGGTTTCTTTAGCACAGAGTTGGACTGTGATGCTGAAACAGTTCAGCCAGAAGAGTCATCTTTGGGTGTTCATGTGCTTAGCTGAGGTCCTGTTTGCCACACATCAACCCACCTCAGGTATATGAAGGTGAGTGAAGCAAAGGCAGAGATGCCAGAACTCTACCTTCCTGGAAACCTCCTTAGTCTGCAGAGAATCAGAGGATTGTAGAACAAGTTTTGTTTGGAAAAGCCCTTTATGGTCATTGAGTCCAACCATTCTCTAACCCTGTCAAGGCTGGGGCTAAACTATGTCCTTCAGCACCACAGCTCTGCCTCTTTAAAACACCTCTAGGGATGGAGATTCGACCACCTCCCTGGGCAGCCTGTTCCAATCTTTGAGAACACTTTCATTGAAGAAGTTTCTTCTAATATCCAACCTAAACCTCCCCTGTTGCAACCTGAGGCCATTTCCTCTCATTCTGTCACTTGTTACTAGGAAGAAGAGACCAAGTCTGACCTCACTCCAGCCTCCTTTCAGGGAGTTGTAGAGAGCAGTGAGGTCTCCATCCAGCCTCCTTTTCTTGAGGCTGAACAATCCCAGTTCCCTCAGCTGCTCCTCACCAGCCCTATTCTCCAGACCCTTCAGCTTTGTTGCCTTTCTCTGGACCTGCTCCAGCCCCTCAATGTCTTTCTTGTGATGAGAGCAGTATCTCAGCTTCCTTTGTCAAGGGGGTGTTACTTGATTTTCAGTGGGAACTGAGTTTTTACTTCCCCCTTGTGACTTGGAAAATGTGGCTTAGCTAAACATAAAGGTCTGGGGGACAGCCTGATGTACTAAACATCTGGAAGTCCTCCCTTTCAAAGTAAACTTTACATCAATAGGCAAGATCATGCAGCCTTATCAACCCTACGTGAAGTTGGCTGCTGATAAAAGAGTCTGTGCAGCTATAAACTTTCTGGGGCATCATTTGCCTTCTGAATCTGCTCAGGGTGCCATGATCACCTGCAATCTTCCGTTAGGAATTGGAGAGAGAATCACAGAATTAACCAGGTCAGAAAAGGCTTCTAAGATCTCACAGGATCACAGAATTAACCAGCTTGGAAAAGACCTTTGAGGTCATCAAGTCCCACCTATCACCTAACCCTTCTAATTGACTAAACCATGGCACTAAGTGCCTCATCCAGCCTCCTTTTAAACACCTCCAGGGAGGGTGACTCAACCACCTCCCTGGGCAGCCCATTCCAATGCCAATCACTCTTGCTGTGCAGAACTTCCTCCTGACATCCAGCCTGAACCTGCCCTGGTGCAACTTGAGGCTGTGTCCTCTTGTTCTGGTTGCCTGGCAGAAGAGCGCAACCCCACCTGGCTACAACCTCCTTTCAGGTAACTGTAGAGAGCAATAAGGTCTACCCTGAGCCTCCTCTTCTCCAGGCTGTACACCCCCAGCTCCCTCAGTTGCTCCTCGTAGTGCTGTGCTCCAGCCCTCTCACCAACCTTGGTACCCTTCTCTGGGCAGTACAAACCAAGGGATAGCAAACTGGCATAAGAGGTGAAGAATAAAGAAGCATGTCCTGGATATAGAGAGAAAGAAGCTAAATACAAGGAAAGTGATTCCCTTTGGAAGGGAATTCAGCTCCTTCAAAACGTGAATATTGTCATCAAGGGAAAGACTCTGAAATCTGTAGCATTAAGTGGACATTACCCTGCAGACTCCTGAAAGAAGTCAGAGTAGGCTTTTAGTGTCCACAAATGGAGGCAAACTTCCAGACTTTTAAGTGTTTTGAGGGATTGGAACAGCCCTTAGGAAGAAAGACTGAGGGAATTTGGTCTTTTCAGTCTGGAAAAGAGGAGGCTGAGGGGGGGATCTCATCAATGTTGATCAACACTTCAAGGGTGGTTGTCAGGAGTTTGGGACCAGTCTATTTTCAGTGGTGCCCAGTGCCCCACTTTGCTTGGAGGGTTGTCCCTGTGCCACCCACAGTGGGATTAAAACACAAACGAGGTCAAATGCTGTCCAGCAGTTCATTAATGTCAAAAGAGAGGTGCAAGATAGGAAAGGAGGGATGACAGAAAAGCATAAGCAAAGGTGTCTTTATGGATTGCAAGGAAATTCACCACATGGAGGGTCCAGTAGGGTTGCTGCTTGGGGAGTCCTCCTCTGTTCTTCCTGATGCCTTGGTGGTGGGACAGAATTCCAGAGAGAGGATTCTTCTTTTCTAGGTCCCAGTGGTAAATAGTGTTATTCCACCATGTTCCTGTCTGGCTGGTTTCTGTGATGTCCTCTTTTGCTTTTGTACCATGCCTGTGTTTGCAGAGTGCCATGGACTCAGCCCTTTGGAACCAAACCTGGGGCTGCTGCAGAAGTGTTTGTTTGATCCTCCCTGCTACTGAATAGTCATGAAAAATTGATCTGGGTCCCCTCTCTTGCTTTTTTTTGGTTTGGTTTTTTTTTTTTTTTTTCCCCTCCCCCATTTGTTGTGTTTCCATTCTCTGTACTCATTTTAAGTCTTCTTCATTTCTTATTTATTAAGTCAGCACTTTAAATAGCCTTCGCAGCCACCTGTGCTGTGAGCTGTGCCACTCACACAGGGCGAGAGCATTATTTTGCTAGACCTCTGCACGGTATTTGAGGGCTCTCCCTCTTGCTTTACAGTGTGGTTTTTAATCATGCAGGATTTCCCTGCACATCAATGTGCATGGGAAGTATTTAGTTTATTGTTCTGAACAGGTCCTGCAGCTGGGTCGAGGCAATCCGAAGCACAAATCCAGGCTGGGCAGTGCCTGGCTGGAGAGCAGCCCTGAGGAGAGGGACTTGGGGGTGCTGGTGGACAAGAAGCTCAACATGAGCCAGCAGTGTGCACTTGCAGCCCAGAAAGCCAAGCAGAGCCTGGGCTGCATCAGGAGCAGTGTGGGCAGCAGAGCCAGGGAGGTGATTCTCCTCCTCTACTCTGCTCTGCTAAGACTCCACCTGGAGTACTGCATCCAGTTTTGCAGCCCCTGGGACAAGAGGGATGTGGACATGCTGGAGGTGTCCAGAGAAGGGCCATGAGGATGCTCAGGGGGCTGCAGCACCTCTGCTGTGAGGACAGACTGAAAGAGTTGGGGCTGTTGAGGCTGGAGAAGAGGAGGCTCCCAGGTGACCTTCTTGTGGCCTTCCAGGATCTGAAGTGGGCTACAAAAAAGCTGGGGAGGAAGTTTTTAGGGTGTCAGGTAGTGCCAGGACTAGGGGAAATGGAGCAAAGCTGGAGGTGGAGAGATTCAGATTGGATGTGAGGAGGAAGTTGTTGAGCATGAGAGTGGTGAGAGCCTGGAATGGGTTGCCCAGGGAGGTGTTTGGGGCCACATCCCTGGAGGTGATTAAGGCTCTGGGATGAGGCTCTGTCCAGCCTGATCTAGGGTAGGGTGTCCCTGGAACTGGCTGATCCTTGTGGCCCCTTCCAACCCTGACTGATTCTATTATTCTAACTCACATCAAGCATGCATTTATTTGCATTCCCAATGAGGTTATGCAAGTTTGTAAACCCTTCAGCTTCTAAGCAGAGAAAATTCTGTGCAGGTCATTTATCATCCATGGCACTGCCTAGGTCTAGTTTATTAATTGTAGGGCCCGTTTGGCACGAGTGTAAGACAGCCTTTTTTTCATGACATATTTTCATCTGATTTAGCCAGCAGGCAGGTTTTGGCTACGAGCCCTTACATCTCTGTAACCCATATCTGTAATGAAATCCATTCCCGTGGATTTGTGTCTAGGCTAATGGCAATCATCAAGAGTATCAGGGAGAGCATCTCCAAAACTGCAGCATGTTTGCAGGAACCAATCAGCTAGTGGTGAACGCAGGCTCTTTCAAATTAGAATGGCTGAACTCACAAAATATGCCCAGCAGGAGTAGCAGCAAACACTGCAGCCTGATACTTGCCTGGTATTCAAAGGAAATGCTGATTTCAAGTTCACGGAAAGTTCTCTGGAGTCACTCAAAGCCCACCTGGACTCCATCCTGTGCAACCTTCCCTAGGTAAACCTGCCTGGCGAGCTCCAGAGGTGCCTTCCAACCCCCACCACTCTGAGATTCTGTGTGATTCAGGAGATCAAAAAGGCACAGCTCACTGAAGCCATCAATTAGGGTTAGGGAGGCCATAATACATCCAAAGCCAGTCCTTGATCCTGGAGGCTACTGCAGCTAATGGGATCGGAGGCCAGTTCAGCACAATATTCAGGCAGTCCCTCCTCATCTGTATTCTACTTGCTTTTCAGAGCTGTAGCAGCTTCAGCTAACTCTGTAGCAGCCTTTCAGTCTTGGGAAGGCAAACACAGAGCTCATACAAATTAACTCTTAAACTGTACAAAGAGCAAATCCGTATCGAAGAAGTTTTATGAGTGTTGTGCAGAATCAAATTCAACTCAGAACCCTTGAAGTGACATCAGGAGTCAGGAATCCTGAATTCCAGGTTCTGAGCACAGTGCAGCCACAAACCCTACTGAGATGAGAATGTTGAAAGTGTCCCAGCATTAGCACTGAATACCAACACACCTGCACTGTGCTGAGAAACACCCCAAAGCCCTGTGACATTTGCCAGCAGTTCGTCCTCTTAAACAGCTTCACATTCCTGCTCAAACACATTTTTGCTGCCCACAGGGACAGGTGAGACACAGCTCTCTCTTCACCTTGTCCTCCTAGAGCTGGACTCACTGTAGGAACACTGCTGAGCCCCCAGGGGATGACACAGCCATGGTGTTGCAGTGTGCCAGGGTTGGATGGAAGGACATGGAGTCTGAGTGAGGATCATAGACCACCACAGAATGGTAGGGAAAGAGTTGGAAGGGGACCTCTCAAGAGCATCTAATCCAGCTCCTCCACTAGAGCAGACAGATGCACATCCTCACTGCAGCTATTCAAGTTCAGTTATTCTTCAGTGGTTACACTATTTGGGTAAATAGCACAGCAAGGTTGGCCAGCATGCTGGACACTGCAGGGACTGTCCTGTGAGGAAATACCAATGCAGCAGATCCTCTTCTACTCTGCATTTTTGTTTTTCCCTCTCTCTGTCTTTAATCGTGACCGCTCCAATCAGATGTTGTGATTGGTGGTGCTGGTGGAGGAGAAGCTCAACATGAGGCAGCAGTGTGCACTTGCAGCCCAGAAAAACAACCAGAGCCTGGGCTGCAGCAGAAATGTGGCCAGCAGGGCCAGGGAGGTGATTCTCCCCCTCTACTCTGCTCTGCTGAGACCCCACCTGGAGTACTACATCCAGTTCTGAAGCTCCTATTACAAGAGGGATGTGCACATGCTGGAGGTGTCCAGAGCAGAGCCACAAGGATGCTCAGAGGGCTGCAGCACCTCTGCTGTGAGGACAGACTGAAAGAGTTGGGGCTTTTCAGCTTGGAGAAGAGAAGGCTCCCAGGTGACCTTCTTGTGGCCTTCCAGGATCTGAAGGGGCCTACAGAAAATCTGGGGAGGGACTTTTTAGGGTGTCAGGTAGTGCCAGGACTAGAGGGAATGGAGCAAAGCTGGAGGTGGGGAGGTTCAGATTGGACATGAGGAGGAAGTTGTTGAGCATGAGAGTGGTGAGAGCCTGGAATGGGCTGCCCAGGAAGGTGGTTGGGGCCACATCCCTGGAGGTGTTTTTGGCCAGGCTGGCAGAGGCTGTGGGCAGCCTGATGTAGGGTAGGGTGTCCCTGGGCATGGCAGGGGGGTTGGAACTGGATGATCCTTGTGGTGCCTTCCAACCCTGACTGATTCTATGATTCTATGATCATTTCTCACATATGGAGTTATGCAAAGTGCCTCTGTGAAGCTTCTCTCTTGGTGAACTCATTTAAAACTGGAAGCAAATCTCCTCTGGAGTGGTGACTTGTCAGCTCCCCTCAGGAAAGCACCTGCAGCAAGCTCAGCAGTCTGCCCGAGCTGCCTCCAGGTGAACAGGCACTCACACAAGCTGGCAGTTTGGCTTTCAATTTAAACCCAATGGTTTTTGGGCAGGAGACCCGAGCAGGCTGCCCTCCCTCCTGCCAAGCTCTCTCTGCTCCGTGCTCCAGACACAGCCGTGGCGGCAGGACCACGCTGATGCTCCCTCCTGAGCTCCCAACACAGGCAGCTCCACGCAGAAAACAAGCCTGTAATTAAATTGTTCAAAACGTGGAGATAGATCTGTGTGTTTGGCCATCCCTTCAG
This sequence comes from Psilopogon haemacephalus, assembly GCA_013396835.1. Lineage (NCBI taxonomy): Eukaryota > Metazoa > Chordata > Aves > Piciformes > Megalaimidae > Psilopogon > Psilopogon haemacephalus. Next base: position 99,579 of record VWZI01005110.1, read on the forward strand.
ACCTAATTACTTGCCAAAACACACTGTGTGCAGGGTGGGAATTAATATTAATTAGGAATCTTCTTGAGCTGCAGATTACAGCCGGTAAGGGACGGAGGAAAGGATGATGAGATTTATGCAAAGGTGTAATGACAACAACAGAGCCAAGTCTCAGTACATCAGGAGCTGAGATACAGACCTTTGTTCCAGGTTAGTGCCAGCCCAGGATTCATCTGGCAGCGAGTGACAGGAGAGAAAAGCCCTTGGTGTGCTCCCACATAGTAGCAAACTGATCAGGAGTGCTGCTGAAAACACCCTGGTGTGTCCATCATGGAATGGGTTGGCTTGGAAGGGACCTCCAAAGATCCTCTAGAGCAATCTCCCTGAAGTCCCCAGGGACATCTCCCACTAGATCAGGTTGTTCAGAGCCCTGTCAAGCCTGAGCTTGAATATCTCCAGAGATGGGGCCTAAACTACCTCCCTGGACAAGCTTTTCCACCACCCTCATGGTGCAGAACTTTTTCCTAACATCCAATCTCAATCTGCTCTTCTCTCATTTCAAACCGTTGCCCCTTGCCCTGTCACTGCAGGCATCTGCAAACAGTCTTTCTGCAGCCTTCTTGTAGCCCACTTCAGGTACTGGAAGGCTGCTCTAAGGTCTCCCTGGAACTTTCTCTTCTCCAGGCTGAACAACCCCAGCTCCTCAGCCTGTCCTCACAGCAGAGGTGCTGCAGCCCCCTGATCATCTTCTTGGCCTCCTCTGGTCCTGCTCCATCAAGTCCATGTCCTCCCTGTGCTGAGGGCTCCAGAGCTGGACACAGCATTGGAGGTGAGGTCTCAGTAGAGCTCAGCAGAGGGGCAGGATCCCCTCTGTCCATCTGCTGGCCAAGCTGCTTCTGATGCAGCCCAGGCTGCCATTGGCCCTGGGGGCTTCAGGTGCCCATCGCTGGCTCATGCCCATCTTCTCCTCCACCAGAACTCAGAGTTCTCACCAAGCTACTTTTTGCTTTCAAACAATGACTTTCAGCAGGGGAGGTGACAATTCCCTTCCTTCCCCTCGCTCCCCATTTTGGCAGGTATCAGTCTGTCTGGCAAGGGAGGAGAAGTGGCTTGAAACCTCCCAAGGCAGAGGATGAAATGGACTGTGACAGCACTGAATTCCCAATCTCCTTTCCAAAGAGGCAAAAAAAATCCACTTCCAAAGCCCCAAGCCCAGGCTGTGTGCAGTTGGATGCAGAGGTGTAAATGGACATGTGCTTGCAGGGGGGAAGGAGGAATCCCAGTGAAGGAAGGTGGAGGAATAAAGTGCAGTAGTTTCATGGTTCTGATTGCAGTTGAAAGTCCCTGAGATACTGAAGAGGGATTTTCTGCTTTACTTTGCTCACTGAAATCAATCTAAAAAGCCTTTAGAAAAAAAAAAACCAAAACATTTCAGTAATTTCAATAAGTTGAAACCATGGAAGTGGGACCACACAGTCATAATCTCACAAATAGTGACTATTTCAGCAGATATTACATGGAAAGTGACCCTGGATTGTAGAATCACAGAGTGGTTTGGGTTGGCAAGGACCTTAAAGCTCATCTAATTCCAACTCCCCTGCCATGGTGTCAGGGGACACCTCCCACTGGAGCAGGTTGCTCAAGGCCACTTATTATGTCTTTGCACCTAAAACCGAGGGATCTTCACTCAATTCACATCCAAACCGTGGTAATTTGGGGAGGGAAATATTTGATTTTTTTGGGGGGTGATCATCCTCTAGCAACACAGACTTAGGTCAATATTGTGAATTAAAAATATAATAAATTGCCATTGCAAATTAAAAAAAAACCACAAAAAAACCCCAACCCCAAACTATTGCCCCTTTCCTCAGTAGATTATCACCTTAATACCTTCTAAAATGCCCTGGGTTTGCCCTCCCTGGGATGAGCTGAAGGAGCTGTGCCTTTGCAGTGAGCCTGCTGACCGCCAGCTGTGCCTTTAGCTCCAAGCAGAAGTGCAGTGCTGACATAGGTGTCTTCATTACCATTTCCCCTACATTACTCTCATTCAGATTCTCCCTTGAAAGTACTTTGAGGTAACCATGTGGAAGGCATAAAGGATGAATAAATCCATCAGACAAATTGTGTTTAATATTTTAATGTGTCTCGCTTGATTTTCCTCTCAGCGTTTCTCCGAATTGTGTTATTTAGTGAGAAGTGAGATTTATTCAGCTATTGATTCTCATCTACATTTTTTTTTTTTTTTTTTTTTTTTTTTCATCTTTTTACAGGACAACATAGAATAAAAAATGTNTTTTGCCTGCTTCAAAGAGAGCTTTTGCTGTTTCTCGGTCCAGACAGAGTCATTAAAGCTTTACTGTGCTCTGGTGAGACCTCCCCCCCACCTCAAATATATCCTCTAGTTCTGGTGTCTCTAGCATAAGAAGGACACAAAGCTGGTGGAAAGAGTCCAGAGGAGGCCACGAAGAAGAGCCAAGAGCTGGAGCACCTTTGCTATGAGGATAGCCTGAGGAGCTTTGGTTGTTCAGCCTGGAGAAGAGAAGGCTCTGGGAGGACCTTAGAGCTGCCTTCTAATACCTGAAGGGATCCTACAGGGAGGCTGCAGAGGAACTTTTCATTGGGGCTATTGACAGACTGAAAGAGTTTGGGCTGTTCAGTTTGGAGAAGAGAAGGATCTCAGGTGACCTTCTTGTGGCCTTCCAGGATCTGAAGGGGGCCTACAAAAAAAGCTGGGGAAGGACTTTTTAGGATGTCAGGTAGTGACAGGACTAGGGGGAATGGGGCAAAGATGAAGATGAGGATTGGATGTGAGGAGGAAGTTGTTGAGCATGAGAGTGGTGAGAGCCTGGAATGGGTTGCCCAGGGAGGTGATTGGGACCAGATCTCTGGAGGTGTTTTTGGCCAGGCTGGCAGAGGCTGTGGGCAGCCTGCTCTAGGGTAGGGTGTCCCTGGGCATGGCAGGGGGGTTGGAAGTAGATGATCCTTGTGGTCCCTTCCAACCCTGACTGATTCTATGACTGCCTAACGTTGGATTTATTTATTTTTTTGTTGTTGTTCACAAGAGGCATTTGGCTTTTGAGCCGAGCAAAATCTTCTTGGCGTCACAAGGTTCTGTATTGAGTTTGCAACACTGGATTGAATTTCAGCCTGTTAATTCAGTCTAAATCAAAGCCACAGGTGCCAATTAATCTTGGCTAACAAAAATTCATCCATTGATTCCCTCATCTCACCTCCCTATCCTTGCTGGAGACGCAAGGTTTGATTTGCTTTTCAGGACTAGGAATACTGAGCTGTACTGATGCTGAGCAGCGAGAGCAAGATGAACGCTGCAGAACATCCTGAGGACTAGAGCATGCCTGCCTCTATCTCAGCGTTAAACTCTCCTCTTCTGAGCCCTTTTTATGTGCTTGAATGTTTCTGTGGAACTTAGGGGGGAAAAATGTTTTGCATGAAGTTAGTCTTGTGTGTATCTGAAGGATCAGGGCCACAGAGAATAATCCAAATCAGGGCATCGTTTTTTAATTACACTCTGCTGTATAAAGAAGCCCTCACTAGTGAGAGGATTAATTTTCAGTGAAGTGAAACATTATTTAAAATAAGACTCTCAACTACCCTTCCAGCACTGGGGTTGTCTTTCAATTAAGGAAATACTTAAGCCATTAAAATGAGAGCAAAATGTGATGGGGATGTTAAAAAAATGCAGCGTTAGACTCAAAACCTCTCGCAGAAATGTCAGCTCCCCTTCAGCTCCATGTACATGATGGGGGGAAAGACCTTTAAGATAATTCAGTCCAACCATTCTCTGACTCTACCCAGGCTGGGGCTAAACCATGTCCCTCAGCACCACATCTCTGCCTCTCTGAAACACCTCCAGGGATGGGGATTCAACCACCTCCCTGAGCAGCCTCTTTCAGGCTGTGTTAAAAAAAGTTCACTGATTCTGACTTCTTGTCAGAAACACAAAATTCCTCCAAAGGAATCCAGATTAGGGACCTGAATCTAGAACTTCCAGGTAAGTGTTCTGGTCCTGGAGCTCTGCTTACTGTGTGATAAACTTTTCTCATGGAATCACAGGATATTAGAGGTGGGAAAGGACCTCCAGAGATCATCAAATCCAACCCCCTCTGCCAGGGCAGGATCACCTAGGGCAGGTCACACAGGAACACATCAGGTGGCTTTTGAAAATCTCCAGGGAAGGAGACTCTGCAACCTCTTTGGCCAGCCTGTTCCAGTGCTCTGTCACCCTCATCATAAATAAGTGTCACCTCATGTTGAGATGCAACCTCCTGTGTTCCGCCTCGTCCCTGTTGTTCCTTGTCCTATCCTGGGTACCACCAAAAGGAGCCTGGCACCTTCATCTTGATACCCACCCCTCAGATATTTATAGATATTGATCAGTCCCCCTCTCAGCCTTCTCCTCTCCAGACTCAACAGCCTCAGTTTTCCTTCAGTAGGAGAGGTGTTCACGTCCCCCGATCACCCTCATAGCCTCCACTGGACTCTCTCCAGCAGGTCCCTGTTTCTCCTGAATTGGAGAGCTACAACCTGGACACAGTATTCCAAGCCTGGTCTCATCAGGGCAGAGTAGAGGGGGAGGAGAACCTCCCTAGACCTGCTGGCCACATTTTTCTTGATGCACCCCAGGATGCTGTTGGCCCTCTTAGCCACAGGGGCACACTGCTGTCCCATAGAGAGCTTGCTGTCCACCAGTACTCCAAGGTCTTTCTCATGGAGATGCAGTCCAACACTTTGTTTTGACACCTTTAACTGGGCAGAGACTATTCAGATTCCCCTAGGAGTCCACAGTCTTTCTCCCTGGAGCTGCTTTCCAGCAGAACAAACCCTAGACTATCCTGGCACCTGCTGTTGTTCCTCCCTCCTGGTGTTATTCTCATTTGCTTGGGAGAAGTTATAAACCAAGTCAGACTTCTTCTTCCCTCTTGGAAGATGATGAAAAGGTGTTGAAGCCTGAATATTTCTGCTCAGACAATGCATCTTGCCCAGCTAGCACCAGTTGAAATTTCTTATGTCTATTGTTGTTATCATTTATTCACGACTGAGCCTCAAAGACTGATGTCACTGAGAGCTGCCATTGTCATACTCATTCCAGAACCAGGCAGATTTATTTAGGTCAAGATATTATTGCAGAACAGAGGATGCCTTCCAGATAATAACTTCTTTCAGATGCTGCACAGAGCTAGAAATGTCTAATCCACTTAAATGATACTGCTCTGGTTTCAGGCAGGGTCCAGACAGCACCTCCGATAGTAAACACTCTTCTGGTCTTTCCTTTCTATCCTCTTTCCAAATCCATTCTAAAGGGCTGATATTTAGAGACTTTTCACCTCCCTTCTCGTCTTGATATCAATGAGCCAGCATCTGGTGTACTTCCCTGAAGGGTTATTAATGGAATCATAGAATCACAGAATGGCCCAGGTTGGAAGGGACCTCAGAGACCATCTACTCCAACCTCCCCACCATGGGCAGGGACATCTCTCAACTAGACTCAGCTGCTCATGGCCTCATCCAGCCAGGCCTTGACCTCCCCTGGGAGGAAGCAGCCACAACCTTCCTGGGCAACATGTTCCAAAGTCTTCCTCAGATCCAGTCTAGCCTTGCTTTCCCTCAGCTTCAGATCATTCTCCCTTGTCCTGTCTCTAAACACCCTGATGAAAAGTTCCCCTCCAGCCCTGCTGCAGGATCCTGTCTTGTACTGGAAGGCAGCCCTAAGGTCCCCTCTCCTCCAGGATGAACACCCCCATATACCTGAGCCTATCCTCATAGCAGAGATGCTCCAGCCCTTGGATCACCTTTGTGGCCTCCTCTGGACTCTTTCCAACTGCTCTGTGTAGTTCTTGTGCTGGGGGCACCAGAAATGGACGCAGTATTCAAAGTTGGGTCTCACCAGAGCAGAATTGAGAACCATTTTCACAAGGAATCCCTCCAGAATAATTTTCATTTACTGTTTCCCCTCTTCAGTGACTGCTTCTAACCACTATGGAATTCTGTTGGCCACACTGGTCTCAGGAGAGGACAGTGGTCATTGTACCTCAGCAGCTTAATTACTCCCAGGTACCAAATTCTAGTTTTCATTAACAACTTTTTGGTAAGCAAACAAACATCAGCCTGCAGAGGCCACCAACTCTATCCCCTGCCTCCCAGGGGTTCATAGAACGGTTTAGGTTGGAAGAGACCTCAAAGATCATCCAGTTCCAACACCCCTGTGCCATAGGCAGGGACACCTCCCACTAGATTAGGTCACTCAAGTCCTCATCCAGCCTGGCCTTCAACACATCCTGGGTTCTCAGAAGTGATCCCAGATGGCTCTGAGGCGGCTTCACTCATCCCTTCAACCAACCTGACTGAAATCCATCAGGACCAGCAGTGATGAGAAGATTCAGCTTGCCAAAGAGCAGCGCTCCTTGCTCTTCTGCCTGCTCCGTGCTGCTCTTTAGTTTCTCGGTGATATTGAACACTCAAAGCATTTGACCTTTTTAAGGGAGATCAATGCAGAAAGAAAAATAATAACTACCTGTGCCTTCTGATGCCATTTGGCCACCAGTTTGCATTTCACAGCCACAACAGAAAAATCAGCACAACTTCTGTTTCAACAAAGAAAGGGAAGAGGCTGAGATTGCAGCTGCCTTGTATTCGCGCTCCCGTGTAGCCTGAATGCAGTGAGATTATGTGAGCACAATTCTGACCCAATTATTCAGTTGCTGCACAGCCTTTATTCAGAAATTGCTCATACAGCTCCCTTCTCAGTCAGTGAAAACGCTTGTATGGGCTATTGATCAGAAGAAAGAATTAAACCCTCTCTTAAAGCGTGGAACTTATTCGCTCTGCACCTTCGGAAGAACCCAACAGACTCAAACCTCACAAAGACCTTCCATTGGCGCATTTGCATTCATTCACACTTTCAAAATTAGCCAAATTCAAATTAATTAATGCTTTTGACTGACTGGGAAAAAAAAAATGGAGGCAAAGGGCTGTGTCTGGCACACAGCTGGTAGGTCTGTCTATAACGTTTGTGTTCTGTCTTATTGATGATGTTAATAGTTTGGGGCGTGCCGCAATTAAAGAGGATTCCTTCAGCAGCAATTAAGAAATGCACTTTTATTGATTAAGTACCTCAACAAAATTAAAATCTGCCATTTCACTTTTTTCTTTTTCCCTCCTCCCCTCCCCTCCCCTCCCCTCT
>VWZI01005110.1:117537-142361 GCA_013396835.1 Psilopogon haemacephalus
AAAAAAGAAAAAAGAAAAAAGAAAAAAGAAAAAAGAAAAAAGAAAAAAAGGGAGAGAGTGGTGGCAGCCGCTGCGAAGTACAATCTGTGCCTCCATGGAGAAGATTGGGAGTTGCTTACCATTAGGTAAACCACTTCTCAAAACCACCATTTGCTATGGAAAAAAAGTAGAAAAAGAAAAAAGAAAAAAAAAAAAGAAAGAAAAAAAAAAAAGGGAGAGAGTGGTGGCAGCTGCTGCGAAGTACAATCTGCACTTCCATGAAGAAGAAGTGGAGTTTCTTACCATTAGGTAAACCGCTTCTCAAAATCACCATTTGCTGTGGAAAAAAAGTAGAAAAAGAAAGAGAAAAAAGAGGAAAAAAAAAAAAGAAAAGGGAGAGACTGGTGGCAGCCGCTGCGAGGTACAATCTGCGCTTCCATGAATTATTGAGGCCAGCAACAACCGCTTCAGGGCTGGAAGAACATTATGGGTTGACTTGAAATCTCGTTGTCATCAGTGAAGATGCTGCTCCTGGAGAAGCCGACGTAAGGTGAGGAGTGGCTGGATCCAAATCGTTGGTGTCCTTGCTAATAAACATCATATCACAATGCAGAGAACAGCATCCATCAAACTTACCGTCAGCTGCAAAAAGAAAGCATTAGGGCAGCAGAAGGAGGTGGTCCTCCTTGCAGTCATAGAATCCCAGAATTGGTTGGATTGGAAGAGACCTTAAAATCGTCTTACTTCAAGTGCCCTGCCTGTGTTGGGACACCTCCCACTAGGTCAGGTTGCTCAAGGCCCCATCCTGCCTGCCTTTGAACACTGCCAGGCTTGGAGCCTCCACAGCTTCTCTGTGCAACTTGTTCCAGTGCCTCACCACCCTTGTGGGAAAGAATTAATTCCTCACATCTCATCTCAACCCAGCTTCCTCCAGTTTGAAGCCATGGCCCCTCATCCTGTCACTCCATGCCCTTCTAAATAGCCTCTCTCCAGCTCTCCTGCACCTCCCTTCAAATCCTGGAAGACTGCTCTAAGGTCTGCCTGGTGCCTTCTCCAGGCAGCCCCAGCTCCCTGTCTTCACAGCAGAGGGGCTCCAACCCTTGGATCATTTCCCTGGACTCCTCTGAACCTGCTCCATCAGATTCTTGTCCTTCCTGCATTGAGGGCTCTGAAGGTGGACACAGGAGAACTGCAGCACTTGCTTGGTTAAAAAAGAACGTGTGGGGCTTTTGGTTTGGGTTTTTTTATAATGTGTGTGTTATTTTGATGTTTGACTTTTGTTTTATTTTGCGTATGGTTGGGGTTTTTTTTGTTCTTGCTGATGATGTTTTTTGGGTAGTTTTGTTTTTGTGGTTTTGTTTTTATGGTTTGGTTTTGTTTTTTAATTGAAACTGTAAAAGTGTGCAGAGAGATTGAAGCTGATCCTGGGTTCTTCACCCCTCCCCATCACATTGATACTCCAGCCAGGTGCTCCTGTGTTACCATGTGAGCAGGGGGTTTTTTTGGTAGCTTTTTGGGTAGTTTGATTTTTGTTTTTATGGTTTGGTTTTGCTTTTTAATTGAAACTGCAAAACTGTGCAGAGAGATTGAAGCTGATCCTGGATTCCTCACCCTCCCCATCATATTGATACTCCAGCCATGTGCTCCTGTGTTACCATGTGAGCAGGGTTTTTTGGGTAGCTTTTTGGGTAGTTTGATTTTTGTTTTTATGGTTTGGTTTTGCTTTTTAATTGAAACTGTAAAAGTGTGCAGAGAGATTGAAGCTGATCCTGGGTTCCTCGCCCTCCTCATCATATTGATATTCCAGCCATGTACTCCTGTGTTACCATGTGAGCAGGTTTTTTTTGGGTAGCTTTTTGGTTAGTTTTGGTTTTGTGGTTTTGTTTTGGTTTTGTGGTTTGCTTTTGTTTTTTAATTGAAACTGCAAAACTGTGCAGAGAGATTGAAGCTGATCCTGGGTTCCTCGCCCTCCACATTGGTACTCCAGCCAGGTGCTCCTGTGTTACCATGTGAGCAGGGGGTTTTTTTGGTAGCTTTTTGGGTAGTTTGATTTTTGTTTTTATGGTTTGGTTTTGCTTTTTAATTGAAACTGCAAAACTGTGCAGAGAGATTGAAGCTGATCCTGGGTTCCTCGCCCTCCCCATCATATTGATATTCCAGCCATGTGCTCCTGTGTTACCATGTGAGCAGGTTTTTTTTGGGTAGCTTTTTGGTTAGTTTTGGTTTTGTGGTTTTGTTTTGGTTTTGTGGTTTGCTTTTGTTTTTTATTGAAACTGTAAAAGTGTGCAGAGAGATTGAAGCTGATCCTGGGTTCCTCGCCCTCCTCATCATATTGATATTCCAGCCATGTACTCCTGTGTTACCATGTGAGCAGGTTTTTTTTGGGTAGCTTTTTGGTTAGTTTTGGTTTTGTGGTTTTGTTTTGGTTTTGTGGTTTGCTTTTGTTTTTTATTGAAACTGTAAAAGTGTGCAGAGAGATTGAAGCTGATCCTGGGTTCCTCACCCTCCCCTTCACATTGGTACTCCAGCCAGGTGCTCCTGTGTTACCAAGTGAGCCTTGCCTGAAGACTAAGCCCTGCAAACGTTGTCAGGTTTGTGGTCTGCCTTTAAGCCAAGAGCTCTTCCATTTTGAAAGGCCAGAAACCTCCCTGCTTGTCTCAAGGATGACTTTGCCTTAGTTGCTGTTCCCTACCATACTGATAAAGGGGGGGAATGATGGATGGTGATGGCTTGTCAGGATGGAACAAAATGCCACCAGAGGAGCAGAAAGGCTGTGCTTGAATCTGCAACATTTCTTTCCAATTGGAAAATAAATAATAATCAGGGAGATGCAGGCAAATTGTTGCCTATGTACAGTATCTAAATTGCTGTGCATCAACTCCCACCAGCAGTCCTCATGGCATAGATGTTCCCAGTGACATCAGTGACTTCTTGTTGAAGCTCTTGAAGAGGAAAACAAGCAAGAGAGTGGTGGAAGCATGTGATTTATAAAGCCTCAGATCCAATCTTCCTGTTTGCCACAGAGACACCTTCAACCAGAGAATTCTCCTCTATGGGAAGTAAACAGATCACATCCTTGTGTCAGCTCTCTGCAGCTCACAGAAGCCTGTTGGAGCAGCACTGCCAGCTGGAGTAGGGTTGACAGCAACCGCACCAAGTAGGGCTGGCAACTTCAGCTCAGTTCTATGGCAGAACCCTAGGAGCTACCCAGCTACAAGTTCTGGTGATGTTCTCATGTCCTAGCTGTCCCTCTAGCAACTGATGTCATTTCAGTGCAGAAAAATGGTCATTTGTCTACTAACAAACAGGTTGAGAGGAGGGCAATGAAGCTGGTGATGAGTCTGGAGAAGAGTAGCTGAGGGTGTTTAGGCTGGAGAAAAGGAGGGGAGACTTTCTCATACTCTATAACTCCATGAAAGGAGGTTGCACTGAAGTGGGGGTTGGTCTCCTCTCCCTAGTATCAGGTGATAGGATGAGAGGCAATTGCCCTGAATTGTGCTTTTGGAAGTTTTGGTTGGAGATTAGGAAACTGTTTAATGCAACAGGGATTGGAACAAGCTGCTCAGGAAGTGGGTGGACTTGCCATCCTTGGAGGTGTTCATGAAATGTGTGGACAGGGCACTTGGGGACATGTTAATGGCCATGGTGGTGTTGGGCTGACAGTTGGACTGGATGATCTTCGAGGTCTACAACCAAAGCAGTTCCATGGTTCCAATGAAGCAGAGATTAAGCCTCATGATGCAATTTCCCTTGCCAAAAGAGGGGACCCCAGCTGCAGAAGAACCTCAATAGCCCAACTTTACAGAACATCCCATTTAAAATACAACTTTTAGAGACTGAGGTCACATCTTTCAGTGGAACCAGAACAAAATCCCAGGCTTTGGAGTGTGAATTCTTTTTTGTATCTAAAAAGGGGCTGAAAAGTTCAGAGCTGAATGCAGGTTGAGAACAACTGCTCTGAATTTCATTAGCAGCCTTAACCAGTCTGACAAAAAAAAGGTTATTGGGACAGAAAAGGTTATTGGGATCTAGAGAGTACAAGGAGAGGTGACAAGGTGACTTTCTCCTGAGAAGAAAAGAGAGGGGCAGGCTACTTTGTACTTGCAGCACACTGAAGAGTTAGTGAGCAAGTGGGATAATATTGGTCCAAAAAGGAAGAGCTCTCTAAGGTCCATAGCTTCACTACTCACTCCACTTAAACCATATTGATGTTTGCCCTTTTCCTAGCTACTACTGGGTCAGTTAATGACATGAGTGCAGGTCTGGAACTCCTATTACAAGAAAGACCTGGACATGCTAGAACATAGGCAGAGAAGGGCCATAAGGATGATCAGAGGGATGGAGCTCCTGTCCTAAGACAGACAGAGTTGGGGCTGTTCAGTCTGGAGAAGAGAAGGCCCTGAGGAGACCTCATCTTGGCCTTCTGGTATCTTAAAGGAACCTAAAGAGAGGTTGTAGCCAGGTGGGGTTGGGCTCTTCTCTCAGGCAACCAGCAACAGAACAAGTGGACACGGTCTCAAGCTGTGCCAGGGGAGGTATAGGCTGGATCTTAGGAAGAAGTTCTTCCCAGAAAGAGTGATTGGCATTGGAATGGGCTGCCCAGGGAGGTGGCGGAGTCCCCATCCCTGGAGGTGTTCAAGAAAAGCCTGGATGGGGCACTTAGAGCCACTGGATAAGGCTGGGTGCTAGGTTGGACTGGATGATCTTGGAGGTCTCTTCCAACTTGGCTGATTCTATTCTACAGGAGAGGTGGTGAAGAATTTTCTAGGCTGTTGGGTAGTGATAGGACTAGGGGGGATGGAACAAAGTTAGAAGTGGGCAGACTCAGATTGGATGTTAGGGAGAAGTTCTTCACCACAAGGGTAGTGAGACAGTGGAACAGGTTGCCCTGGGAGGTGGTGGAAGCCTTATCCCTGGGGAGTCTTTAAGGCCAAGCAGGGTGGGTTAGAAACTTCCCCTCACCCCCATCCCCCCCACTATTGAGATTTACCAGACCAATTCAGATAGCTTGGAAGTAAGTTAAAGCTTTATTTACAGCAAAGCAACTTTTACAAGCATATGCACACAATATATTTGCAAGTTTTCTTTTTTACAATTACACACAAATTAGCAACAATACAAAAATCCCAACTCCCTCCCAGACAAACAAAAGAAGCCCAGAAGGGGCTCAGAGCTACCCTTTCTCCCTCTTCCTTCCCAGACAGAAGCCAAAACAACCAGCAAAGCTTACAACTTTAGAGCACAACTAAGGAGAAGGCAAAGGAAGCAGTGCCCCAGAACAAACTGGGACAAATGGTTTACAATTTGGCTTTACATCTGTGGTGGTTTGGCAGTTCCCCACCCCCACACACTTCGAAATAACCCAAGCTAGACTCAGATGGCTGGAAGTTAAGGAAATAAAACTTTGTATGTACAGCTTTGCACAATATCCAAGCAAATATTCACAATACATGACAAATATTTACAGATGAATACAGTGAAAAAGGTAATACAGAAACACCACAGCCCTCCCAGAGGCCCCAGGAGGGGGTTTTCAACCACCCTGCCACCTTCCCCCCATTTTCCAAATCTTATTTCATTATCTGTTTTACATGACAGGAAATCAAGAGTAGATCAGTCAGGGGGATCAGCAGCAGGGAAGTAGTTATTGAAGTTCTTCAGATCCAGCTAAGAAGGCAGGGAGAGAGATGCAGCAGCCACAGTAGCTCAAGCAGCTCTGTCTTATCTATGTTTGGGTTACAACTTTTTTTTTCAGTAAACCTATGAGTGAAGTAGCATCATCAATGTTTTCCTTTCTCAGCCTATAGTCTAATTTCTTATTAAAATCCTCCAATTGGTTCAAAACATCACAATATCCCTTTTGGTGAACCAATGAATGATAAAGGTCTCATCATTTTCTTTTTACAACCATTGATTCAATTACTCTCATTAAAACATCCCAATTAGCCTCAAACCAGCACACACTGAGCAACCTGATCTAGTGGTGAGGTGTCCCTGCCCATGGAAGGGAGGTTGAAGCTAGATGATCCTTGAGGTCCCTGACAATTCAGATTCTCTGTCTCGACACTGATCAAGGGAACATTGAAGTACATTTTAGAGGCAAAGGTTAAAATCCTTTCACAACGATGCAGTTGGAGCCAACATCCCTTTTTAAACCCATCAGATGTGAAATGCCTTGCACACAATGGATTTCAGCTGAAAACCTCTGCTTCTGCTGCCTCTGATGAAGACTGCATCACAGAGGTTGGAAGAGACCTCTAAGACCAAGTCCAACCATTGACCCAGCACTAACATGACCATGAAGCCATGTCTAAAAGTGGTTTATTAGCCAAAGCAGATGTTTAATTAAAGTTATCTTGCACATTTAAGGCTGATGTGTCCACTGTGAGAAATAAACAAAAAGATTCTGACCTTAGCCACAAGGTGGACCTCAGCCACACAGGAGGTGTCCTTGCCTATGGCAGGGGGTTGGAACTGGCTGATCTTTGAGGTCTCTTCCAACCTAAACCATTCTATGATTCTACAATTAAGGTAGGAATAATTTCACTGAAATCAGTGACAAGTGAATCAAGGAGAATGAGCTCAGAGTCTTACCTAACATCTGGTTTAACACATCACAGACCAGCTCCTGCCATTCCTGCTGGGGTCAAATCAGCTTTTGCGCTTCACTCTAAAGCATTCCCTCATTTCTGTGCTAAGGGTCAGAAGGGGATGAAGCACCCAAACGAAAATCTGGGAGTTGGGGCATTCCACTTCTGCTCAGAAAGTGGCAAGGTACTTATCTGAAGTGCTCAGATGGCAAATCAGCTTTACCCAGCCTGTTCCAGCCACTGATTGCAGCCCTAAGCCCTTGATAAACACCCTAGAACAGGACATTAGCCTCATTTGACTTTCTAATTTGAATTTTTATAGGGTGCTGCTGGTTTTAAAAAAAAAAAAAATATATATATATGTATAACCCAGCTGTAGTTTTATTACCAGAAATAAACAAAAACCTGCAGTTTCCTTTCCCCTTCAGTGACCAGGTTATAAATACTCGTTTGAAATTAAAGGTAAGTAATGCAGTATATGTTGCTCCACATGCCAGGCTGCACAGGGCCATTCCTCCCTGGGATCCCAGCTGCTGAGCAAAGAGTAAGCACAGCCCCTCAGTCCTGCTGCTGCTGAGATGGTGGGAAGCAAGGGGGGGAATGGTTTAAAAAAAAATTAAGATACCTACCAACCAAAGCCAAACACATCTGCATGGTTTAAAAAATAATAAAATACCAACCAAAGCCAAACACATCTGCATGGTTTAAAAAATAATAAAATACCAACCAAAGCCAAACATCTTCATGGTTTAAAAAATAATAAAATACCAACCAAAGCCAAGCAAATGAACAGCAACAGCAAAAAAAAAAAACAAAACAAAAAAAAGCAAACAAAAACCACCAGAGTTGTCCAGTTACAGCTTCTGAAAATTGAGTTCCTAGAGCTGCCTTCCAGTACCTGAAGGGATCATACATCAAGGCTGGAGAGGGACTTCTCATGAGAGTGTCTAGAAAACAGGACAAGGGGGAATGGTTTGAAGCTGAGTGTAGGATTAGACTGGAGCTTAGGAAGAAGCATGAGGGTGGCAAGCCTGCAGAACAGGCTGCTCAGGGAGGTTGTGGATGCTCATTCAGGTACTGGCAGGCTGCTATTAGGGCTCCATGGAGCCTTCTCTTCAGGTTGAATGGTCTCAGCTTCCTCAGGCTGTTCTTGTAGCAGAGCTGTTGCAGCCCCTGATCATCTTCATGCTCTTCATCAATCCATCAGCTCCATGTCCTTGTGTTTAGGATTCCATAGCTGGACACAGCACCACAGATGATGTCTCAGCAGAGTAGAGGAGCAGAATCCCCTCCCCTCCATCTGCTGGCCACACTTCCCTTGATGCAGCAGCCCAGGCTGCCACTAGCCTCATGGGCTGCAAGTGCCCATTGCTGGCTCATATGTGGCTGTGGGGGAACAACACTTCCAGGGAAGCAGAAAGTTTCTCCTTGAATAAAGAGATGTTCTCCAGGCTGTATTCTGGAGCAGGCATTAGTCACTTGCCAGGATAATTGGTCTGATTCTCCACCCTGCTACTCCAGCTCCACATCTTCCTGTGCAGCCCCATTGGAGCATTGCTTCAAACTTCAGTCACATACTGGTGAATCAGGGCTGGAAAGATAAGAAAACCAGAAATGGAGGTGTGGTAGGAGGTTAATTTCCCTCCTACAGGATTTCACAGCAGTGAAAGCAACAAAACTACCTTTTTTTTTTTTCTTTTTTTTTTTTTTTAACTGCAAGGGCTGCAGTACAGCTCTCAGCTCACCATGTACAGCAGAAGTGCTGGTGTTCAGCACATGCTCCTCAATAAATGCCTGTGAATACCCAAAGGGTAGAGGCCATGGGGCTGGGCTCTTCTCAGTGGTATTCAACAAATGCTGTTCAATAAATGATTGTGAATACCCAAAGGGTAGAGGCCATGGGGCTGGGCTCTTCTCAGTGGTATTCAACAAATGCTGTTCAATAAATGGTTGTGAATACCCAAAG
This sequence comes from Psilopogon haemacephalus, assembly GCA_013396835.1. Lineage (NCBI taxonomy): Eukaryota > Metazoa > Chordata > Aves > Piciformes > Megalaimidae > Psilopogon > Psilopogon haemacephalus. The sequence goes on from VWZI01005110.1 coordinate 126,073, forward strand.
GGTGGAAGCCATGGGGCTGGGGTATCCTCAGTGATACCCACTGACAGGACAGAGGGCAACAGGCACAAACTAGAACACAGGAGGTTTAATTTCAGCTCAAGGAGACACTTCTTTACCATGAGGGTGACATAGCACTGGCCCAGGCTGCCCAGAGTGGTTGTGGAGTGTCATCCTCTGGAGCCTTGCAAAATCTACCTGGACACATTCCTATGCCATTTGATTTAGGAGAACCTGCTTTAGGCTGGACTAGATGATCTCCAGAAGTCCCTGCCAACTCATTCTGTGATTCTGTTAACAGCTGCTTGTAAAAAAAAAAAAAAAAAAGTCCCTGCTTTGTGGCACAGCTGTTTGCTTCTGGCTCATTTTCAATGCCAATTACAATTGTCTGCAGAGACCACTAAAACAGTGGGAAATGCACCCAGAAAATATTGGGGGGAGGGAAGGGAAAAGAAAGAAAAAGAGAAGAAAAATAGGAAAAATAATACTCAGTGAAAGCAAATTCTTCAAGGCAGCCAGAATGAGAAACTTGAGCCCCACACTGTGCTGAACAGACACAGCATGGAAGAATTTGTCTTTCAAAGCTGACTTGACAGCAGTGCTAGTGGAGGAGCTTGGGTGCAGTCCTGAGCTGTGGTTCTCTGGAGTGACAAATGAGATCTCAGCTGTTGTTTATTTCTACTCATACTGAAGGGGAGGAGGAAAAAAAGAAAAAAAAAAAGTTAATTAAGACAAGCTCTTGCTTTAGTCTGTTTGGCTTATTACTTTTCTTCCCTAATTCTGCCTTTTATGACCAATCTGTGACAATGTGACAGTAAACAGCTTGCATTAAAGTAAGGAGTCTCCAGCAAAGCTACCTACTTAAGCTAATCTGTGGGGAACATGATGGGCTACAAGAGCTTCTCCTGGATTCCAGATGCATCAAATGAAGATCATGATCAGAAGGCTTTCTCTTCTTAGCCTTTTAGTTCAGAAGAAATGGGTTTCCAGGTTAGCAGACCTATTTGGTATTATTCAGGGGATTAGAACCTCTCCAGATGGCCAGCACATGATGCTAAGTAACACCCTAACCCAGGACTCATTTCTCTGCTGCAGTGTCAGCTTATCCTGTCATAGTAAAAAGGAAGGAGATGAAACTGATGAAAAAAAATGCTATATAATGGTTTGATTGTAGATAATTGAGTTTCCTGAATCTGCCCTCAGGTGCTGAAATGCAGCTCTGTCTCATTTGCAAGAGGCAAGACACATCTGAGCAAAAATCAGGACTTGCTCTTTAATTCCTGCACAGATCTACTCAGTACATTAACATCATTATTCTATTACTCTTTGCTGGGCCAATGTTCCCTGACATGACTTCCCCCTAAAGGGTTTGGCTTTCCCAACACGAAAAGGAGTCCAGGCTCAAGATGTAATTTTGACCTTTGCTTCACTTCTCTAGGGTTTGTTTTTTTTTTTTTTGCAAGAGAAAATGTAATCATGGCAGCAACCCCAGCAGCAAAAGGGTGAACTGGCTGGGATCTGCTTCCCAGCAGGACAGTCATTAGCAGCTGGTTGCATGTCAGGGATGCATTTCAATGCTATCCAAGAACAGGTCGCCTGAATGCTTTAAGAACACACTTTGAAGCTGGTCACTGCCCCAGAGAAGTTTTTTTTCTCTAGATGAAGCCATGGGAGCAGAGCCATCCTCTAGTCAGCTCTCATCACATTGTGGTGCACAGCTGCTTAATTAGCTCCTCTCAGATAGCCTGGTAGAATTCAGAAGACATTGAGCTTCTTCGGCTGTGCTTCTCAGAGGGACAACCCTTGGAGGGGAGGACAAGGGAGTTACTATGGAGACAAGCAGAGTCAGCATTGCTTCAGGTCCCACTCCAGCACAGGGACACTTCTGGATCTCTATAGTAACAGTGGAGCTTCTGGGTCTGCCTGCTGCTTGTCTGCAGGGTGAAAGAGCAGCCCTCAACGACCGAGTTTCAAAGAGTGCCTCAGGTGACTGCAGTTAGCTCACACTAGCACCCAAATGGTTGCTTTGCTTCGGCTCATAGCACAATGTTTCTGCCCCCCCCCCCCCAAAATAATGGCTAGAAAGTGGCAACTGAGCTCCAGTGAAAGGCAGGAGCTAAGATTTAGAAAAAGAAGGGCTTACAAAATTAAGCCATGCACATTACAGACTTGAGGCTTCTCTCTGCCTTTTTCTTTTCCTCTAAGTGTTTTCACACTGTGAGTCTGTGCTTCAGGAGTTGAGTCTGAGTTACACCAAGCATTAAAAAAATAAACCTCCTCATATTCTGAACTGTGACTCTGGAAGGGGAAAAAAAAAGGTAAAGGAACTCAAAGGGCGTTGAGAAATCCTTCAATAAGTGCTAGCAGTTACTGGAAGCTGTCTCCCAGGTGAAGAGGCTGAGTGGCTGTAACTGCAGCTAGGAATTGCAGCTGCTGCTCACTCTCACTTGGAAAGCCCTAAGATGCCTCCTGCAATTGCAAGTAATTAGAAAGCTCCTGCTGAATAGAAATGCTCTGTGCAATGGAATTTTGTGCAGAGCACCCAAAGATGAAAAGTTGTGTTACCAGTTGGCATGTTGATTACCTGCACAGCCTAAGTAACTACAGAAGAAGCTAAGGTTCTGTGGAACAAGCATCATTTCTTCTGGGTCCTTGAGTATTCTGGCAGAACTAATGTTGGAAATAGTGCAAAAGAGAACAGAAAGTAACTCGGTGTCCCCAGCATGAGATGCACTCAGAGCTGTTGGAAAGAATGCAAAGTGCCACAAAGATGATGTAAGGGCTGGAGCACCTCTGCCATGAGGAGAAGCTGAGGAGAGCTGGGGGTGCTCAAACTGGATGGGACTCTGTGATGACCTTAGAGGCACCTTCCAATATCTAAAGGAATCCTACAGGAAACCTGCAGAGGGACTTTTCGTAAGGCTGTATAGAGACAGGACAGGGGGAATGGTTTGAAGCTGAGGGAGAGCAAGGTTAGAGTAAAGTTTAGGAAGAAGCTCTTCCTGGTATGAGGGTGGTGAGACTCTGGAATAGGCTGCCCAGGGAGGTTGCAGCTGCCTCCTCCCTAGGGGTGTTCTAGGGCAGGTTGCATGAGGCCTTGAGCAATGAAGTGTAGCTGAGGGGAGTCACTGGCTATAGGAGGGGTGTTTGAATTAATAATCTGAAGTCCTTCCCAACCAGCACCATTCTAGGATTCTATCACAGCGAGGATTTCCCATCCTTTCAGCGCCACGACCACAGGCTGAGCATCTGCTGCTGCTTTTTTGCCTATCTCCAATGGAAATGTCCATATTTTGCTACCACCAGTTTTAATGGGGGCAGCCTCTTACCACTGTTTGCTTCCCGTTCACCACCCTAAGCATCTGAGCAAAATTTGCCATATCAATTTTTTTCTGTATGCTAAAAAAAAAAAACCAAAACCCCAAACCCTATTCTGTGGTAGTGCCCTAACCCTGGCTTCACACAGTCAGGATTTCTACCTGCTACTGAATCAAGCCAGGTCTAGCTCACCTCCAAAACAAACCTCTAACATAAAAGTGCCTTGAGGAGAACTGAGCTTCCCACTTAGCTTGCTCAGGCTTCCTCAGGTATCTCCTGCAGGCTACTTTTATGCTACTCAAAACCCTTCACAAATTTTTTTCCTGTCCTTAGCAGAGCTCTACAAAGCGAGCAAAAAGCAGCAGCTAAAGAGAGCTCAGCCTGAGTCTAAAAACCCATCCAACACCCGTGAAAAATGGTTCGGCGATTGATGAGTTTGAGAATTGTTTGAAGCTAGCCCTAACGAGCCGGGGGGCCACCAGGCCCCCCGGCCTTTTTGAGATCCCCACACCAATTCACCCAGTGTGCACCATACCACACCCTGAGGAACTCACCAGCGGTGACTGGAGGAGGATCCCTCTGCCCGCAATGGGCAAACTTGGGCTGCTGCCCCTCCTGGTGCCGATTAAATAGGGGACTGGGCAAAAGTGGCCACACCTGGGGTGGGAGGAGACTCCGCCAGCATCAACCCAGGTGCTCTGCGTTTAGGGGATAAAAGGGGGAAGCGAGGCTTGGGGTGGGAAAAGGGCAGGAATTAAATGGATGGGGCTGTCAGTGGGGCCGGGACTATGTGACTGGATTCGTGTACCTGGTACTGGTAAGGTTATAATTCCTGCAGGGGGTTCGGTTTTGGGTGCCTCGTTGCCAAAAAGATGTTGATGGGTTAAAGTAGATCCAGAGAAGGGTAATGAAGCTGGTGAAGGGTCTGGAGAAGTGGACTGGGGAGAAGCATTTGAGGTAAGTGAGGGTGTTCAGCCTGGAAGAAGGGAGGGAAGAGCTTAGTACTCTTTACAACTCCCCGACAGGAGTTTGGGGCCAGAGGAGGTTGTCTCTGCTCTCTGAGTGTCAGGACAGGAGGAAATGGCCTCAGGTTGCACCGGGAGAGGTTTAGGCACGACATTATTAGAAACTACTTCCCTGAAAAAGTTCTCAAAGGCTGGCACAGGCTGCCCAGGGGGATGGTTGAATCCCCATCCCTGGGGGTGTTTCTAAGAGGCAGATGGGGTGCTGAGGGCCATGGTTTAGCCCCAGCCTTGGTAGAGTTAGAGAATGGTTGGGCTGTGGATGATTTTAAACCAATTCTGTGATTTTTCTGATCCTATGACAAGAAGCACAGAGGAGTACAAGGGCAGTACTGTCTGCATTGTGAGCTGGGAACAGGAGACTGCCGAGGAGGATTTGAGTTAGAGATGTTCTCATCAAACATTCATCAAAGGCTGTGGGACAGGAGGGCACTGACTGCTTCCCTGGACAGAGCAGGATGCTGTTGGATCCAATCAGGAGCTTGGCAAAGGTAGGAGCTACAACACAACCAGAATCAACAAAGCCTGCCTGTTCACACGCAGGGACCAAGGTGGGGCTTGTTTCTTTGTACTAAATAGCCACAAAACTGCTAACATCGTTGCTCAAGTGTTGTCAGGTGCTTTCTGCTCTCATAGTGGGTAATAAAAATTAGGGCTGAAAGAGGGCATTAAAAGGATTGCAGCTTGGGGCTCTGTTTGTGTCCCCCAGCTGACAAAATTGCCAAGTGACAAGAAACAACCCAGGACAAGCAGAGGAATTTGCTGCAGGTCCAAGTTACTGATTACAGTGGTACCCTGTGCCCACAGCTCTGGGACAGACTGAGGAGCTCTCTTGCTGTGCCTGCTGAGCCACACCGAAGCACTCCACACCCTGCAGCTACATCCAGGGTTTTATTCAAGCAGACACTCCAAGAATGCAGATCTGTGGCTGCAGGTTGATGACTCTGGATTGCCCTCCACAAGCAGCTGATTGCCACTTGAGACTGCAGGCAGTGAGTTGGGTTTCACCCTTTGAAGATGTCTGGGCAGTGCTTCTGGCCGAATGGTTTGTGTCTGGACCAGGAGAATGCTCAGAGGCTTGGCAGCTCTGCCCTGTGAGCAAAGGTTGAGAGAGCTGAGTTTGTTCAGCCTTGACAAGAGAAGGCTTAGGGCAGACCTAATCACTGTGGGCATTAAGGGTTGGCTACCAGGAGGATGGAGACTCCTTTTGTACAAAGAGCCACATGGAAAAGCCAAGGGGTGATGGGGACAAGTTACTGCTGGGGAGATACCCATTGGACTCCAGAAGAAAATTCATCTCCATGAGAAGTGTTGGACATTGGAATCATCTCCCAAGGGCAGCAGTGGAGTCCCCTACACTGGGCAGCTTTAAGAGTCAGCTTGGCAGGGTGCTGGGCCAGCTTGTTTCAATTCTGCTATTGCCTAAAAAGGTTGGACCAGGTGATCCTCAGGGCCCCTTCCAACCTGCCATTCTGGGCCTCTGTCCCTTGTATGAATATTTTCTCACACACACAGAACCATAGAATGGTGAGGGCTGGAAGAAACCTCTGGAGATTATCTATTCCAACCCTCCTGCTAGAGCAGTTCAAGGTGCACCACCTTATTTTCACCTAAGAGGTACTTCTTAACTCACACCTTTCTGAGCTGCTGTTGGTATCATTGCATCCTCAAGTCTCTTTTCAGCTCCTTAGGCTCTCCAACTCCTATTTTTCACCATTTATTTCCAAAAAAAAAAGCAGCATTTTTCAGTCTCTCACTTTAACTCAATTAACATCTCATTTTCCTCTGACAGCACAATGTGCATTATCATCATGATTTTCACTTATGAGCTGCTTAAGGACTCAAAGCAGTTCATTTTTTTTTTTTTTTTAATCCCACTCTCCTCAGCCCAGATTGATTAGGCTTAAATTAGGAGCTTAGTCACTTCCAAGGAGTGGTCCAGCCCCCCTCACCCCTAAACTGACCCTCTGAAGCACCTGTGGAGGGATCCTGAAGTGATCAGGGTGAGGGTGCAGGTGTATCAGTTCTGTGTGTAGAGTTCAGTGGGAAGGACCACAGGCTGCTGCTCCTCATAGCAGAGCCTTAATGCTTTGCTTTTATGCTTAATGACAGTTAATTTCCTTTGTCTTGGGTGACAGTTCAATTCCATTTGCCTGCCTTTTCACAAAACAGGCCCCAAATAGCACACTGCTCAACGTGCAGCTTTGGCAAAAACTAGCACCAGCTCTTCAGCTTTGCCATTCTGGGAGGCAATATCAGACTGGAGAAGGGAGCAGCTCATGGCATGTGCCATTTTATGCCTTGGCAGTAGAATTGGTAAATCAAGTAGCTAAGACTAAAGAGAAGTTGTTTGCAAAGCTGACCTCTGCCTTACATGCCCACTTTTTACTCTTTGTAAGAGCTCTATTTTTTTTACCAGTATCTCCTTGTGGTCTTCCAGATGACTCAAATTAAGGTGATGACTGGTTTCTAGGAGCCCAGGAGTAGCTGCAGTGAGCATGTTCATGCCCAGTGATAAGTGGTTTGACCTTGACTCCAGTCCTCACCCCTCACTGGTGTATGGCAAACTCAGTCCCAGTACTGCCCTCCTCCTTCCTGCTGCTCTGACCTTTGATGGTGAAAGTTACCTGCCTTGCATCTGGGTTTGCTGGGGGCTAAGGAATGGCAGGAGAGGCTCCTTCTGAAACCTGCAATGAGGCCAGGCAGGCTCCAGTCACTGCAGAGCTCAGTGGTGGTGTTTGGAGCAGGTCAGATGCAGCCTATCATAGTATGCTAGAATGGGGTGGGTCATGTGGTGGTTTGGGAGTTCCCCACCCCACCCTACCCCACACTTTGAAACAACCCAGGCTAGAACTCAATTGGCTGGAAGTTAAGGAAATGGAGCTTTGTATTTACAGCTTTGCACAATATCCAAGCAGTTATTGACAATATAGAACAGATATTTACAGATGAATACAGTGAAAAGGTCATACAGAAGCACCACAGCCCTCTCAGACAGCACAGTCCCTAAGAGGGGTTTCTAACCACCCCTACCACCTTCCCCTTTTCTCCAATCTTATCTCCCCATATGTTTTATGCAGTAGATAGGTGAAGGTAGATGGGCCAGGGGGGATTAGCAGCAGGAAATAGTTAGTGAAAATATTCAGATTCAGCTATGAAAGGCAGGGAGAGAGATGCAGCAGCAGCCATGGCACCAAGCAGCCTGTCTTATCTTTGTCTAGGTTATAACATTTATCCCATTCCAGTAAACAAATGAGTGAAGGAGACACTGCAATTGTTTTCCTTTCTCAGCCTATAGTCTCATTTCTCATTCAAATCATTCAATTAGTTCAAACCAGCACAGGTTGGAAGGGACCTTAAAGATCATCTAGTTCCAATCCCCCCTGCATGGGCAGAGACATCTTCCACTACACCAGGTTGCTCCAGGCCTTGTCCAACTTGGCCAGCATCAGAACACCTCTCTTCTAGCTGTTGTGATGCAGTAAAACTCTTTTTGCTTTTGGTTTACCATTTCCTTTGATCTGCTCCAACCCATTTGGAACTGGATTGATTTCAAACTGATTTAAAATAGGTTTTCTTTGCACTCAGGAAAGCCTCCTTCATCTCCCATTCTTCTCATCCCACACCATCAATCCTCTTTCATGCTACCACCCAGCCTGATCCACCACTGATTTATTGAGAAATACATTTGCACATCTTGCACTCAGGATTAAAAGGAGGCAGGGACCCAGCTTCAGGAAAGAATGAAATGAATCCAAGGGAATGTAACTCCCCTTTCCCTCCTAAGAAAACTAAATCGTGTCCCAAGATGCATTCTTCTTTCCTGATAACCTAACCCACCCCAAACAGTTGGATAAGGGGACCTTCTAAATCAGCAGAATGGGGAAAGAAAGTCCTACAGGTAGTGAGTTAAGACAAGGCACCCTGAAGAAAAGGTGTCAAAAATGTGTACACTGTTCCATGGCACACAGGTGAGCAGCTGCCCTAGAATCACAGAATGCTTTGGGTTGGAAGGGACCTCCAAAGGTCATCTACTCAAACACCTCTGCAGTCAGCAGGGACATCCTCCACTAGATGAGGTTGCCCACAGCCTTGTCCAGCCTGACCTTGAATATCTCCAGGGATGAGGCATCAACTACCTCCCTGGAACACTGCAACAGGTTGCCCAGCACACTCACGTTGCAGAACTTGTTCCTAACATCCAATCTCAATCTCCTCTTCTCTCATTTCAAATCATTGTCCCCTTGTCCTGTCCCTGCAGGCCTCTGCAAACAGTCCCTCTGCAGCCTTCTTGTAGCCCACTTCAGATACTGGAAGGCAACTCTAAGGTCTCCCTGCAGCCTTCTCTTCTCCAGGATAAACAACCCCAGAAGACACAAACTAAATTCAAGAAGGTCCAGACCAACTTTTAATCCAAGTAAATGTGGTTTTTTCCATATGTGTCTACCTGTGAAACATTTGATTGACTCTGTCACCTGCCATGTTATTGCTGTCCATGCACTTTAGACTGGACATGAGGAGGAAGCTGTTCAGCATAAGGGTGGTGAGAGCCTGGAATGGGTTGCCCAGGGAGGTGTCTGGGGCCACATCCCTGGAGGTGTTTGGGGCCAGGCTGGTATGAGGCTGTGGGCAGCCTGATGTAGGGTAGGGTGTCCCTGGGCATGGCAGGGGGGTTGGAAGTAGATGATCCTTGTGGTCCCTTCCAACCCTGACTGATTCTATGATTCAATCCCAAAACAAGTGGCACATTAAACAATAACTTGAGCTTTAGCTGGGTTTTTTTTTTCTTCTGTTCAGTTCTGGAAAGCTCTGAGGATAAAGAATTTTCAAGGTAATCCAAAGTCAGATTAGATGATCAGCTACTCTGATCCCGGTATCAAATGCTGCACCTCTAATTAAATCCTTTGTGGCTACTTATCAGCCAGTCTAATATGATCTGCTTGAATGTTCTCCCCCATAATTTCAATCAGCTTCTGTGGACGTGTTGGTTGCAGTTCTGAAATGCCAATATTTGCTGTGCCTTCATAGAATGAATCAACAAAATGCCAGTGGTGTTCCTGCAGGTTTGGTTTCTGTTAGGGAAGCAGAGACTATTAAACAAATTGCACACCTGCTAATGCAACTACAGAAAGCAGATCAAGGAGGCAGGAGGTGTAAGCTCTTTAAGGGACTGGTTCTTGGCTTCATTTTTTTCAGCTGCTGAACAATTGATAGAATGAGAGGGAACAACCTGAAATTGTGCCAGGGGAGGTCTAGGTTGGAGATTAGGAACAATTTGTTTGCTGGAAGAGTGGGCAGGGATTGGAACAGGCTGCTCAGGGAGGTGGTGGAGTCACCATCCCTGGAGGTGGCACTTGGGGGACATGGTTTGTTGGCCACAAAGGTGCTGGGTTGAGGGTTGGACTTGGTGATCTGAAAGATCTTTTCCAACCAATACAACTGTGTGATGTAAAAGAAAACAGTGACCCATCACTGCTAACTTTGCTAGAGGCCACCAACATGAGGGAAGCACTAAATGATGAAGAGGCCAAACTAGCTGCTCTGGAGGGCTTGGAAACCTTACCCCTTGGATTAAAACTACCACTTGGGATGACTTTTTGCTGGTGGTTTAGCAATATTCTGAAATTAAATTTTAGGAATAGGAATAAAAATAGGAATTAAAAATAAAGAAAGAAAAAAAAAAAAANAAATAAAAAAAAAAAAAAAAAAAAAGAATGTTTTGAAATGAAAAAAAAAAAAACAACAACCCACAAAAATGTTCACTGAAAGTACAAATCCTGTTAGGAACTGTTTAAATGCTGATTATCCAAGCTTGCTTTCCTGGGCACCTTTTAGAGTTCTGTATTTAATAGACTAGAAAATACCACAAGCAGTGATTTAGATCCAAGTATTTATAAGGCCAGATCTCCCCTACAGATCTAGGTGTCCCAGAGGCTCCTAAATACAAAAGAGATTGTCAGGCACCAGAGCAGAACGAAACCAGCAGGGGAAAAGAAGAAAAGAGAGAGCTTGTAGCATGAACTGCAATTAAATAAATTTGTTGTGGTAGAGAGAATGAAAGTATAAAAAAAATTCCCCTGCAGTTCCTGGAGAGGACAACAAAAATAACTCTGGGATGAGAATCATTAAATGTTGTGATTCTATAATCACAACTGCCCCAGACCTTGCTTCCCTGCAAGCAGAACTGGAAGAACTACATTGGATGATCCTTGTGGTCCCTTCCAACCCTGACTGCTTCTATGATTCCAATGTTTGGTACACACTCTGCATTCCAGTTTGCAACCAAAATTTTCTCTGGCAGCATGAACTGAGTGAAATAGTTTTGACTGGGAGATGGCTCCACTGTAATCCTTTCATCTAGGCAGCAAGGAAGACTCAGATGCTCTTGATTTTAAATAAATCCCAACTGAGATAAGCAGGTTAGACCTTTGGCTGGAGTAAATTGGTGTAGCCACACGAAATCAGTGTGGCTGAGTTCTACTTTATATAGAGAATCATAGAATTGTTTTGGTTGCAAGAGGCGTCTAAGATCATTGAGTCCAACCATCAACCTAAGACCAATCTGTGGCCATGAAACCATGTCCTGAAGCGCCAAGTGCTGATGTTCTCCTGTTATTATCAGCTTCTTCCCTTTACTCAGACTTTAGTATCATAGAATCAGTCAAGGTTGGAAGGGAACACAAGGATCATCTAGTTCCAACCTCCCTGCCACGCCCAGGCACACCCTACCCTAGAGCAGGCTGCCCACAGCCTCATCCAGTCTGGCTGCAAACACCTCCAGGGATGTGGCCCCAAACACCCCCATGGGCAACCCATTCCAGGGCCTCACCACTCTCATGCTGAAGAACATTTCTTGAACACCTTCCACCATCTCCTTGAGCAACCCATTGCAATGCTCAAATACCAAATGGGAGATCTTAAGCTTCAGAATCAGTTACTTTACACAGTTTCTGTCTCCAGAGCAAAAGCACACTCCAATTTTCCCAGCGACAGCAATCTGGGCTACACCATCATCAGGTTTCATCTAACACAGACAAAGTACAGCAAAGAACACAGAATCACAGAGTGTTTTGTGGGAGAAGGGATCTAATTTAAAGTTCATCCAGTCCAACCCCTCTGCAGGGGCAGGGACAGGGACATCTGCAATTAGAGCAGTTTGCTCAGAGCCCCAAGCAACTTGACTTGCAATGGTTCTAGTGGTGGGGCACCTACCACTGCTCTGGGAAACCTGGGAGAGGGTACATCTCTCCTCATGTAGCTTGAGGTTGCTTCCCTATAACTTCCTACTAGGGAGAAGAGACCAATCCCCACTTGGCTCCAACCTCCTTTCAGGGAGTTGCAGAGAGCAATGAGTTCTCCCCTCAGCCTCCTTTTCTCCAGATTGAACAACCTCAGTTCCCTCAGCTGCTCCTCACCAGCTCTGCTCTCCAGCCCCTTCATCTGCTTCCTTGCCTTCTCTGGACACAGTGTGAGAGAGATGCAGAGAGGGACTCCTTGAAGGAAACATTGATAATTCCTTTTCTCATGGTGTTTATTTTTTCATCATCATTCGTTTTGAGCAGCTTGGAGTGTTTATCTTCCTGCTGAGGCTGAATCTCATGAAAAGGGATTAAAAGTCCTCATTTATGTAAAGGCTTTGCATTGACAGGGGAAGCAGCAAGGATGAGGCAAACCCTGAAGCTGACTCAGCAGGCATGTGGGTGCTCAGCTGTTTGGACCAAGGAGGACACTCTGGATCACACAGGTATGCTCCACAGACTGATGGACACATGGCATGGTAAATCCATGGTAAATCTACATGGTAAATCCATGTAGACTTGAAAGGTGTGCAAAAATACAGGAGAAACAGAATCACAGCATATACCTGGTTGGAAGAGACCCCCAAAGACTGTCCCAAGTCTAACCCTCAACCCTGCTGGGTCAATGACTGGTTAGGGTTGATGAAGAAGTGTTCATTTTGCTTAGGAACTCTGCAAGCAGCAGTCTCAGTGCAGGTTAATTTTACACTGGAATGGAATTGAGGGTGGAATGGACACAGATTTGAGGTGGTTTCCTGTTTAACAGGGGATGAAAATATTTGGCAGACTTAGAATCGTACTCTTGTTTTGGTTCAAAAAGCCCTTTCAGATCACCCAATCCAACCATCCTCTAACCTCTGCCAAGTCTGATGCTAAACCAGAGCCCTCAGCACCACATCTCTGGAGCAGATGATCTCTAAGGTCCCTTCCAACCTGAGCCATTCTATGATGAAATGAATGCAAGCTTCTGATGCACTGAACCATCCATGCAGCCTCCTGCCACACACACACCCCCCACATTTGCAATAAAAGTGGGCTAGAAAATAAGGAATTACCTGGGCAAGCTTGGTTTGCTCTGTATGCAACTGCTTTCTTTCATGCCATAGGACTTGTTGCTCCCTTTGAGGATGAGAGCAGGGATGGTACCCAGTGGGCCAGCAGCTCATTGCCCAGTGGGTGGCCTTGTGCTTGGTCTATTACACAAAATTAAAATGCTGTTTGCCTTGAGAATCATTGAAGCTCCTGTGCCACTTTCTATAGTGTTCATCACTACAGTGTCTAACTGCCTTGCCAGTGTGAGGTAACTCTTCTCTCCCTGTCCCACTCTGAGGTGAAGCACATTACTTTTGGAGGTAAAGAGCTGACAAAGAGGCCCTGAGTACAAAATTTTGCTGCAATGTTAGGAGCTCGGTTGCAGAAGCTGTAACCCTCCTGGCCTGGATCAGGAACAGTGTGGCCAGCAGGTACTTGGCACTGCTCAGGCCACATCTTGAGTACTGTGTCCAGAGAGATGTTGAGGTACTGGAACATGTCCAGAGAAGGATGGAGAAGCTGGTGAAGGGGTCTGGAGCACAGCCCTGTGAGGAGAGGCTGAGGGAGCTGGGGGTGTGCAGCCTGGAGAAGAGGAGGCTCAGGGCAGACCTCATTGCTCTCTACAACTACCTGAAGGGAGGTTGTAACCAGGTGGGTTTGGGCTCTTCTCCCAGACAACCAGCAACAGAACGAGGGGACACAGTCTCAGGTTGTGCCAGGGCAGGTTTAGGCTGGATCTTAGGAAGAAGTTCTTCCCAGAGAGAGTGATTGGCATTGGTAATAGGCTGCCCAGGGAGGTGGTGGAGTCCCCATCCCTGGAGGTGTTCAAGAAAAGCCTGAATGGGGCACTGAGTGCCACTGGCTAAGGCTGGGTGCTAGGTTGGACTGGATAAGCTTGGAGGTCTCTTCCAACATGGCTTATTCTATTCTATTCTATTCTATTCTATTCTATTCTATTCTATTCTATTCTATTCTATTCTATTCTATTCTATTCTATTCCATTCCATTCCATTCCATTCTATTCTATTCCATTCCATTCCATTCCATTCCATTCCATTCCATTCCATTCCATTCCATTCCATTCCACTGGCAATACATACAAATTGTATTTCCTCCCTCTAATTGTACCAGGTGCCTGTTAAATTCAACCTCCACTGGCACAGCTAGATGAGACTATCTGTTTCACAGACCAAACTCACAAGCAGGTCTGATTTGGATCACTACATGCTTCTCCTGACCCACTTTTCTCATCACCAACAGAGATAAGCTCAGGCATAGGCTCAGCTCCTCACAGGGGGCAATGCACTATAAAACATGAGACACTGCATCCACTATCACTTCCAGAAAGAAGATCTTTTTTTTCTCCCCTATCCATTTCAGCACAAACAAGATGCAATTTCTTTTATTCAAGGAAACAAAGCCACAGCCCTTTTCTTTGTTTGTTTGCTATGTAGAAATGGAGTATGCTTTTCAAATGCCCTGCAAGCAGTAGGAGGATAACCAAAGCAAAAAAAAACCCAACAAACAAACCAAACAAACCTGGCAGCCTTTGGAAGAGGCCAAAGCAATAAGGACAGGCTGCTTTATAAAATAAAAACAGATTAGCAGTGCCTTAGTGTCATGCTGGGTCTGCTCAAGAGTGAGCTCAGTTTCTGATTGTACAGCAGAAAATGAAATCTGGAAAAGGCATCCTGCAGCCTAAGTGGCCAAACCTCCCCACCCCCCAAATTTTGATTCTCCTTGCCAGTCTCAGTTACTTTACACTCAAATCAGCCAGAATATTAAAGGGCAGTAAATTTTGAATACCAAGTCTCAGAGAAGCTCAGAATTCAGACAGCTGAAACTGAGAGGTCAAAGGCCAATTTCAGCAGCGGAGTACAGAGGAGAATGCAGGACTTCAAAGTGGCCATTCTAATGCATGCCTTGAAATGCCACACAGAGAAAGAGCTTCCCTTCACAATCACTGCAAACAGCACTTCACATCTTCTGCTGGGTTCCTCTGGAGCTCTCAGAAGGAGCAATAACTGGCCCAGTGCTTTCACACAATCCTAGAATGGCTCAGGTTGGAAGGGACCTCAGAGGTCATCTAACCTCTCCACCATGGGCAGGGACACCTCTCAACTAGACTCAGCTGCTCAAAGCCTCATCCAGCCTGGCTTTGAACACCTCCAGAGAGAGGAGGCAGCCACAAACTCCCTGGGCAACTTGTTCTAGACTCTCACCACCCTCAGACTGACGAACTTCCTCCTAAGATCCAGAGGTCTCATCAGAGTAAAGGCAGAATCACTTCATCTTCAGAGGTGGAGCCTCAGAGCAGGCTGCCCAGAGAGGTTGTGGAGTCTCCTTCTCTGGAGACATTCAAAACCCACCTGGATGTGTTCCTCTCTGCCTTGCCCTGGGTGATCCAGCTCTGGCAGAGGGCTTGAACTGGTTGATCTTTCAAGGTGCCCTCCAAGCCCTACCATGCTGCAGTTCTGAGATCCTGGGCCACACAAACACTGAACTCCAGCAGCCTGACACCAGCAGTCCTGTACTTGATGTTTTCCCTGAGGCTGAATTCTGCACATGCAGTATTTTGGCACCAGCTTTCAGTTTGGGGAAAAAAAAAAAAAAAAGCAAAAGCAAAAATAAATTTCAAGTCACCATGTTTTATCCAAACCATATGGCTCAACTCAAAAAGTTCTTCAGCTTGGCAAGGTTTGCTTGGAGAAGCAAACGTGACATGAATAGCTGAGAACCTTCTGCAGTTGGAATGTGCTCTTGGAGATAGCCCTGGCTGATACTGAAAACTGTACTTGATTTCATAGAATCATCAGAGAATCAGGGTTGGAAGGGACCACAAGGATCATCTAGTTCCAACCCCTCTGCCATGCCCAGGGACACCCTACCCTACATCAGGCTGCCCACAGCCTCTGCCAGCCTGGCCAAAAACACCTCCAGGTATGTGGTCCTAACCACACCCCTGGGCAACCCATTCCAGGCTCTCACCACTCTCATGCTCAACAACTTCCTCCTCATGTCCAATCTGAATCTCCTCACCTCCAGCTTTGCTCCATTCCCCCTAGTCCTGTCACTACCTGAGAGCCTAAAAAGTCCCTCCCCATTTTTTTTGCAGGCCCCCTTCAGATCCTAGAAGGCCACAAGAAGGTCACCTGGGAGCCTCCTCTTCTCCAGACTAAACAGCCTCAACTCTTTCAGTCTGTGCTCACAGCAGAGGTGCTGCAGCCCTCTGAGCATCCTCAGGGCCCTTCTCTGGACATGCTCCAGCATGTCCACATCCCTCTTGTAATAGGGACTCCAGAACTGGACACAGTACTCCAGGTGGGGTCTCACCAGGACAGAGTAGAGGGGGAGAATCACCTGCCTCGATTTCAAGTGATAATCACATGATTTCATTCCAGTCTGCATTATAAAAATGAAGTTAGGGATAAATTTGGCAAAAGCTAAACGGAGACTAATACAACCTAAAGGGAGGTTGTAGCCAGCAACAGAATGAGGGGACACAGTCTCAAATTGTGCCAGGGGAGGTATAGGCTGGATGTGAGGAGAAGTTCTTCCCAGAGAGAGTGATTGGCATTGGAATGGGCTGCCCAGGGAGGTGGTGGAGTCACCATCCCTGGAG
>VWZI01005110.1:155578-193544 GCA_013396835.1 Psilopogon haemacephalus
AAAAAAGAAAATCACTTTCAGATAGGGAAATTATTCCTGGGGTGTGGGTGTAGGTAGAAAAAATAAGGGTAGTGCTTAAGATTAAGCAAGGAGTAGGAGGAAATGTCTGTAGAGGGGAAAGTAGAATTTTCTATCCTTAAAGAACAAAGTTAAAAGGCAGCTGCAATGCACCTGAAACACCATCAGAAATAACAGCAGTAAAGAGAATGCAAAGTGATGAAGCACACCTTGATCATTTGTCAACAGGAGTCAAATGCAATTTCGTATTTTCCTGCCCCCCAAAAAAATATTAATTCTATTTTAACAGTGGAAAAAAATATTATTATTATTATATTGTTGGTGGCTTTATAAGAAAATCATTAAACTGGAGAAATGGAGGAGGAGTCAGCACCAGCAGCCCAGATGATTTTCAACAGCTCTCAGGATTTGTGTGGTCTAAATTCGTCTAAATTCATCTAAATTCATCTTGGAGGTGGAAGGCTCAAAAGGCTCAAGCCCATATCTCCTGCCTCCCAAGAGAGAGACCTCAGGAGCCTCACAAATGGAGCAAATTCATCATGAAGCTGTTTCAGCAAAACCTACAGCAAGCCTCTTTTCAACAAGTGGTGAGACTGAACCTGAGGAGTTAGGAGACCTTCAATCCAACTAACAGGGCAGAACAATAGCTCTGAATTGGATAAAACACAGTGATGTGAGGGGAACTTTGAGCTGCAACCTCACATGACCACAACTGAGTAAACCAAAGACAACCCTGCAGGACAATTCACCTACTACCAATTTTGCTTGTAGCTACCCAAAGCAGAAACTCATCTAACCTTGCCATGGGCTGTCAGATGGAAACAGCAGGGAGAGTGGGAGTGGGAAGCAGGCTGCCTGAGAGGAAGGTCCTGGCACATCACTGACTCCCATCTCCTCTTCTGGTCAAGGATTACTCTGACAGGGACTCATCTGTGCACTTGGCGATGTTGCTCTACACTTGTCCAGCTCCTGCTGTTGTAGGGCTGCCTTCTCCCCTGCTCCTACTGCTTCCATTGGTTTCTAGCACCTACTAAGGCTTTCCAGCTCATCCCTGAGGTTGATCAAGCTCTAGGCCAAGCCTTTTCTGGCTGTCTTCCAAGTACCAAATCCTTGGATGCTTCCCAGAGGGGTATTTGAGCAGTTTTTCACTGCAGCCAGGCAAAGGAGAGATAGGCAGATAAAAACAGGAGCAGTGGAAGAGATGGAATTGTCCTGGGAAATGGAGCAAAAATAAAGAGTTGTGCTGTCCACTGGGTGCTTTATGTCTGATGTCATAGAATCATAGAATAGTTTAGGTTGGAATGGACCTCAAAGATCATCCAGTTCCAACCCCCTCTCATCTAGTGGGGACATCTCCCACTAGAAGAGGTCCCCCAAGGCCTCATCCAGCCTGGCCCTGAACATCTCCAGAGAGGGAGCAGCCACAACCTCCGTGGGCAACCCATTCCAGTGTCTCACCAGTGAGTGTCTCACCAGTGTCATCAGGCCAAAGTGTTTTAGGGGCAGTGCTAAACTGCTTTACGATAACAGACAGCTGCGTGCAGTAACCTTCCCTCTGCACATTACACAGCAGCAGAAAGCTGATAGAGAATTCAGGAGGAGTTATTTGAACCGTTGACGATCACACTCACTCACAAATATGCCACAGAACGAGCCCAGGCTGGCAGTTTAATAGCTGCAGCTCTGATGACTCTTCCCATAAAAACCTCAGAGCAGTCAGAAGTGCCTGCCTTTGGCTGACAAAACCCCCCCAGCTACTGCAAAGACAACCCAAATTTTAAAACAATAAAGATGTTTTTTTATTGTTCCCTACAGTGAAAGCATGACAGACTAAATAACCATGCTAGCATAAATTCAAGGAAAGCCTCTTTTGGTTTTTTTTTCTTTCTCTCTCTTAGCAGAGGCTCAGACAGGAATCGTCGTCCTTAGGCACTAGCTCAGTGCAGCATTCACAGCAGCCTCCGTAGCAATTCTTATTTCAAAGCAAAAACCGCCCCTGTTAAGATAAATTTGAGGTACTTCTCCAGTTTTAATGTGTTTCTTCTTCCAGAGGTGCTTGGCATAGGCTTTTCAAAACAGTTTGCCACTCTCGGAGCGTTCTCCGCCGCACGCAGACATCACAGCTGCGGGTAAGGCACTTACCCTGTCATGCAGCACTCCTCTTCTCTTAAACTGCAGCTCTGACTTCCATCCCTTCCTGAGCTGCTGTTACTTAGAATCATGGAATTGGTTTTGTTGGAGAAGACCTCTAAGAATTATTTTTGTTGGAGAAGACCTCTAAGATCGTCAAGTCCAACCATCAAACCAACACCACCATGGCCACTAAACTATGTTCCCCCACAAGTGTCATGTCCACATGTTTTTGAACACCTCCAGGGATGGTGACTCCACCACCTCCCTGGGCAGTCTGTCCTCATAGCAGAGGTGCTGCAGCCCTCTGAGCATCTTCGTGGCCCTTCTCTGGACAATCTCCAGCATGTCCACATCCCTCTTGTCCCAGGGGCTCCAGAACTGGATGCAGTCCTCCAGGTGGGGTCTCAGCAGGGCGGAGTAGAGGGAGAGAATCACCTCCCTGGCTCTGCTGGCCACACTTCTGCTGCAGCCCAGGCTCTGCTTGGCTTTCTGGGCTGCAAGTGCACACTGCTGCCTCATGTTGATCTTCAGGTCCACCAGCACCCCCAAGTTCCTCTCCTCAGGGCTGCTCTCCAGCCAGACCTGGAAGAGAATCAGCAGCAATGACTAATGCATCCACTTTCAAGCACCAAAAGAGGTAAACTGAAAGAGAGAGGACAAGAAAAGTGAGAAGTCATTTGGGGAGGGGAAAAAAAAAAAATCTTTGATGCAAAACGGATGTTTGGTGTCTAAACATTTTCACTAATGAGGACTGTGCAATTTTCTTATCTGTGTGTCTTAGGCTCATCTAAATTGCCATAGCTTTGTGGCCTCCCAGCTTGCTATTGACTGTACTGTGTTGTGTTTAATCTGTGAGTGATTGATTTGAAGCCCTGACCTGTGCTGAGGATTTGGTTAGTGGAAAGATGTTGCTTAACACTGTTGGCTACAAATGCAGACAGGAGGTAAACAGATCAGACAGAGGATGCAAAGGAGGAAGCAACTGCTCAGTGCTCTTTATTTCCTCCCTAATTCAGAGAAAAAAGAGCGCTGGGCTTAATCCCAGCTTACAAAGGAGGAGGAACAGGGAAACTGTCTTGCTTTGAGCATAAGACAACAATTTCAGCAGCTTTATGTGTAGCTTCTGACTGCCAGCTCCAGCGGCAGGAGAGTTCTCTTTGATGCTAATGCAGCACTGATAAGTGAGGACTCTGATGGGGCTCAGTAAATTATTCTGCTTTGTATTGAGCCAGACACCAGCCAATGCAGAGATAAAATGGAGCTCTGCCAAGTGGACAAGACCACACGATCTCTGACTTGCATCTTTTTCTTTTTTTCCTCCTTTAAAGGCAAAAGGGCTATACCAAAATGTATTGGTTGGCTAAAGGGACCTTATCTCAGCTGCAGGCTTGTCCCCTACAGCACTAAGGCTGGGTACAATTAACCTCATCCCAGAGATCCCATGCTGAAATTGTCAGCAGCAGCAATCCTGACATTTGGGGCAATATTCTGCTCCATAATGAGACCAGAACAAGACCCATCATGTGTAGCACTTACCTAAATGACTGACTGAAGCAGCCAACGATTTAAAACCCCTTTATAGCCAGCTCCAAATCTATTTTTGGCAACAACTCATCTTTTCACTACAATGGTCTTTAATTAGGGGCACCTAAATATGTGCCTGGGTATTTGGGGCACTGATTTACCTAAGCCTCCTGCTGTTTCTGTTTCACAACCATGTATTAAATTGACAATCAGCACTATCTCTTCTGATGCCATCCATTATCTGAAGAGGGCTACTAAAAAAGCTTGAGAGGGACTTTTGAGGCTATCAGGACTAGGGGGAATGGAGCAAAGCTGGAGGTGGGGAGATTCAGACTGGACGTGAGGAGGAAGTTGTTTAGCATGAGAGTGGTGAGAGTCTGGAATGGGTTGCCCAGGGAGATGGTTAGGGACACATCCCTGGAGGTGTTTGCAGCCAGGCTGGCAGAGGCTGTGGGCAGCCTGCTCTAGGGTAGGGTGTCCCTGGGCATGGCAGAGGCGTTGGAACTGGATGATGCTTTGTGGTCCCTTCCTATCCTGACTGATTCTATGATGCTGAGCTCCACGGCTATGTCAGATGTTGCCACCTGACAGTGAAGATGATGAGGCTGAAGGAATGCCTGCACACAGACCAGATGGAAGGACCTGAGTAATTTGTCACTCTTAATGCTGACCTACATTAGGGAGAGTGGAGACCATCCCTTTGTTAAGGGATGACATATGAGATGACAACGTGAGAGTCGAAGCTCCAATATGCTCACATAACCTTCCACAGTTTGCAACTCCTTTTCAGAAGGCTGGAAGGGATTTGGTCTGCTACATAACAGGACCTGACAACTGCATTGTCACTATTTTTACTACAGTCCTTGCAGCACATGGAGTTTTCTTTTTTTTTTGCTGAGCTTGCAAACCAGCCTTTGGATTCCAGAAACGAATATCAAATCAGGAAGTACCAAACAGATATTAAATGAGAAATGTTAACTTTTAGCAGCCTAACACAGCACCAGACTGGAGAACATTACCAATTCCCACTCCTTCCCCTTTACTCTGCCCTGGACAGACCTCACCTGAAATACTGCATTCGGTTTTGGGCTCCACAGCTCAGGAGGAACAAGGATCTACTGGAAAGAGTCCAAAAGAGGGCAACAAAGATGATGAAAGGGCTGGAGCACTGCCCTGTGAGAAGAGGCTGAGGGACCTGGGACTTTTTTTTCCTGGTGAAGAGAAGACTTACAGGGATCTAATCAGTATTTATAAATATCTGAGGGCTGGGGGTCAAGACGGAGGGGACAGGCTCTGCTCAGTTGCACCCTGTGACAGGACAAGGGGCAGCAGATGTAAACCACAGCACAGGAAGGTTCACCTCAACATGAGGAGAGACTTCTTTACTGTAAGGATCACAGAGTATTGGAACAGACTGCCCAGAGAAGTTGTGGAGTCTCCTTCTCCAGAAACTTCCAAGCCCTGTCTGGATGTGACCTGTACTAGATTCTATAGCCTTGCTCTGGTTGGACTCAATCTATGGAGGTCCCTTCCGATCTCTACTATCCTGTGATCCCCAAAAATATTTGCTACTCAATGCTAGCAATGCAATTCCAAATTTAGAGCTTGCATATCTATATTCAACTTAGAATCATAGAATCAGTCAGGGTTGGAAGGGACCACAAGGATCATCTAGTGCCAACCTCCCTGCCATGCCCAGGGACACCCTACCCTAGATCAGGCTGCACACAGCCTCTGCCAGCCTGGCTGCAAACATCTCCAGGGATGTGTCCCCAACCACTTCCCTGGGCAACCCATTCCAGGCTCTCATCACTCTCATGCTCAACAACTTCTTCCTCACATCCAGGCTGAATCTCCCCACCTCCAGCTTTGCTCCATTGCCCCTAGTCCTGTCACTATCTGACACCCTAAAAAGTCCCTCTCCAGCTTTTTGTAGCCCACTTCAGATCCTGGAAGGCCACAATAAGGTCACCTGGGAGCCTCCTCTTCTCCAGCCTGAACAGCCCCAACTCTTTCAGTCAGTCCTCACAGCAGAGGTGCTGCAGCCCTCTGAGCATCCTCAGGGCCCTTCTCTGGGGCCACTTAAGACCTGCAGTATAAAACACTCCAACCAACTGCCACCCTGTAGATTTACACCACACAAGTCAGCCTGCCTCTATTAGCTACACCAACGGAAGAGATAAAGAGCATCTGGAAACCCAAGCACCCAACAGCCTCAAGAACTGCCTTGTCTTACTGATCACCTTACAGACTGCAGCTACAGGCTCATGCTATGCATCCTTCCTGCAAGCAAGGGCTGGAGGCCTTGACTAGAGGACGTTTAGATCCACAGAAGTGCTGTCTGCTTGCACTCAGGCATCAGCAGAAACAAGCTTTACATTCTCTCTGGATATGTTAATGCTCAGTGACTCCAACACTGAGGATTACCATCCTAATAGCTGGGATCAGAAGCCCCAGATGTTGGAGAGCTTACACTTGAAAGCACAATTACCAGTACAGAAATCCAGAAACAAACAATGTGATAGGGCCCAGCTGACAAACTCAGTATTATTCATGCCAGGGTTACTCAAGTACCAAGTTCAAAACTACTCAGCAGTCAGGATCTGTACAATCTGCTGGGAGTTACCCACTTAGGTTTTTTTTCTTTTGTCTCTTCCAGCTTCATAAATTGATAACACTTGAGAAGTAAGTGGAAAAATAATGCAAGCTATTGCATAGAAAAGGAGACATCAGAGGTGTCTTGGGAAAAGTCAAAAGGTAGGCAGCATTCTCCACTCTCACTCTCTCTCAGAGCTGCATCCTTGGTGTTGCCAGTTTACACTAGAATAAGTAAATGACCTAAAATCTTCCACTCAGTTGCCCAGTAGAGATACCATTAATTTATTCTTTATGCCAGATACCATTAATTTATGCTGAGGTCTCCCTGGAGCCTTCTCTTCTCCAGGCTTAACAGCCCCAGCTCCCTCAGCCTATCCCCACAGCAGAGGTGCTGCAGCCCCCGATCATCTTTGTGCCCACCCTCTGGCCCTGCTCCATCAGGTCCATGTCCTCCCTGTGTTGAGGGCTCCATCTCTGGACACAGAACTGCAGGTGAGGTCTCAGCGGAGCAGAGGAGCAGAATCATCTCTTTCCATCTCTAGCTGCTTTTGATGCAGCCCAGACCCCCATTGGCCTTCTGGGCTGCAAGTGTCTATTGCTGGCTCACACCCAGCTTCTCCGCCAGAACTCCCAATTATCCATTGCTGCCTCATGTCCAGCTTCTCCTCCACCAGAACTCCCAAATGTCCATTTCTGGCTCCTGTCCAGCTTCTCCTCCACCAGAATTCTCAAATGTCCATTGCTGGCTCCTGTTGAGCTTCTCCTCCACCAGAACTCCCAAGTCCTTTTCCTTAGGGCTGCTTTCTGTCTTCTCATCCCTCAGCCTGCATTGATAATGAGGATTGTTCCAACCCAGGTGCAGGACCCTGCACTTTCTCTTGTTGAACCTCCTGAAGTTCACCTGCACCCACCTCTCCAGCTTGTCCAGGTCCTTCTGGATGACATCCTGTCCCTCTGCACGTTTTAATGAAGGTTGCTCTGCCCGAGGTCGTTCCACCTGTGAAATAATTGTATATTTGTGATTAAGAAGTGCAATCCCCAGCGCCACTTGGACCCCCCCTCACCCACACTCAGGACTGCAGTGTCAATCTGTACAACTAAGCCCCGTAACTGATGACTCTAGTTCAGTTTTCACAGCTCCTCAAAACCTCCATAACATGCTGATCAAATTTCCCCCCTCCCGAAGCAATTTCCCATTAGAGTATCATTATATCAAATGTTTTAAAAGCAGGGTAACAATTTAAACAAAAAAAAAAAAAAAGAGAGGGGAAAAAGAAGTGTTTTGAAAACAAGGGAGAAAGCTCTTTGACAGTATTGAAACATCTTGTTTTGACATTTTCAGCACAGGCAAGTAGGAACAGCAGTTTGCTAAGCAGGAGCAGTGTGAAATGACTCCACACAGCTCCAGAATCTCTATTTGGATCATTTCAAAGCTCTGTTTACTGCAGCTATTATTTCCACCCCGATTTCTGCAGGGAGGAAAGCAACTCACAGGGAAATTAAAGCGTTTCGATGTGGACACTGAAACCAAAATACAATTGCTGGCTGTGGTCTGGCATTTTTTTATTCAGTTTTCCAAGTGGGACTAGCTGCAGCTTGCATTCACCACCATCCTCGAGTCACAGCGATGCACTGGGTCACACTCCCAATCCCTGGACCAGTTTCATCCCATAGGATGCCTCTCTTTGAGTTCAGCAGGATCTTTCTGCTCAGAGGATCACCCAGTCAGTTGAAATTCTGCCAGTTCAGTGGCACTGCTCATCTCCACCTTGCCTTGGAAGGAAGAATATTTACTTTGACAAAAGAAACTACAAGGAGGAAAGAGAAGGTCCTGGAGTGGCATTACAGGCACTGACATCAAGGCTTGGAGTCGCTGGGTGCCTGTGTGGCAAGCAAACCCAGGTGCCAAACTATGACTCAGAGTAGACTTTAATCCAGGTTTTTTGTGAGCAGTGTTAAGGAGCAAGGTAAAGGCTCAGGTCTTTTGGAAGGTGTAAGTAGAGTGGATAAGGAAGCAAAGGCTGACAGGAGGAAAAGCAACAGATCTTCAAAGAATCACAGAATTAACCAGGCTGGAAAGGACCTTCAAGATCATCAAGCCCAACCTGTCACCCAACACCATCTAATCAACTAAACCATGACACCAAGTGCACACATCCAGTCTCTTTTTAAAGACCTCCAGGGATGGTGACTCCACCACCTCCCTGGGCAGCCCATTCCAGTGCCAATCTCTCTTTCTGTCAAGATCTTCTTCCTAACATCCAGCCTATACTTCCCCTGACACAGATGAGACTGTGTCATCTCATTCTGCCACTGGGTGCCTGGAAGAAAAGACCAACCCCACCTGGCTACAGCCTCCCTTCAGGTAGTTGTAGAGAGCAATGAGGTCTGCCCTGAGCCTCCTGTTCTCCAGGCTAAACAACCCCAACTCCCTCAGTTGCTCTTCATAGGGCTGTGCTCCAGCCCCCTCCCCAGCCTTGATGCCCTTCTCTGGACATGTTCAGCATCTCAACATCCTTCTTAAATTGAGGAGCCCAGAACTGGGCACAGCACTCAAGGTGTGGCCTAACCAGTGCTGAGTACAGGGGCAGAAGGGTTTCCCTGATCCTGCTGGCCACACCACTCCAAAAGAGAATCCCAGAATTAACCAGGTTTTTTCCTGTAGTCCTCTAGTTCCCCTTAGCTTCTCTTCTTGCTGAATTCCTACTGCTGCAGCTGGTGGCTGTACCAAATCACAAATGGGCTGGGCAAGGCAGGCCACGTAGGAACCAAGGCTTAGGGTCAGGCTTAAATTTTACACACGAGCATGAACAAATAAATTACACTATCAGATGAAACTTAATTAGCAACAAGATCTGGTACAAAGGAGCTATTTGCCCTTGTGGATACGACACTGTTCAAATTATAGCTCAGAGTACACAAAAGATCTCAAGGCTATGCTGAAGGGTGGTTGACAAGATAATGTTATAGATGAGAATCAAGAGACTCATTAAGGTTGGAAAAGACCTCCTAAGGTCATCAAGCCCAACACCACCATGACCACTAAACCATGTCTATCATGTCTCTTGAACACCTCCTGAACTCCACCACCTCCCTGGGCAGCCTATTCCAATCCCTGACCACTCTCGCAGCAATATCCAACCTGAGCAACTTGAAGCCATTTCCTCTCATCCTAAAATGATTGGATAATGAAAATGAAAAGAACAAACAAATATATTTGTTACCAAAATGAAGAAAACTGAAATAACTGCTCAGCTTCTGATAGTGATGAGGCAATCTGCACACTTGGGAGACTTACTGTCATGGGTTAACTCCAGGCAGCAGCTAAGAAAATCACAGCTGCTCGCTCACTCCCCATGGAGGAAAGAATCAGAAGAGTGAAAAGGAGAAAACTGGTGAGTTAAGTTAAAAGGCAGGTTAACAAGTAAAGCAAAAGCTGTGCACACAAGCAAAGCAATCCAAGGAATTCATTCACCACTTCCCAACTGCAAGGAGGTGCTCAGCCATCTCCAGGAGAACAGGGCTCCCTCACACATAAAGGTGGACTGGGAAGGCAGATCTCATTGCTCTGAATGTCTCCTCCTTCCTTCTGCTTCACCAGGCTGAGCATGACCTCATGTGGTCTGCAATGTCCCTGGAGACAGCTTCTCCCACTTGTATCCCTTCCCAACTTCTTGTGCACCCCCAGCCTACCTGTTGGATGGTGTGAGGACCAGAAAAGGCTTTGACTGCCTAAGCTCTGTTCAGCAGTAACAAAACCAGCTCTGTGCTACCAATGCAGCCCTGTGCTAGCTACTAGGAAGACAACTAACCCCATCCCAGCCCAAACCAGCAAGAGGCCTTGGGTGACCAGTTCTAGAGGGAGGTGTCTCTCCTATGGCACAGGGGGTTTGGAACTGGATGAGCTTTGAGGTCCCTTCCAACCTAAACCAGTCTATGATTCTATGATTCTAAGATTTACTACTGCATTTCCTGAGTTATCTTGAAGATGCTGTAGTGGCTGCATACAGGGCCTGGGGGTGAGACCTGTTCACAGGCTGACATGGCAGGATTCAGCATCCACACACAGGCATTTCCTCATGCAATTCAGAACTTGCTGTGTGGCTTGGGAGCTCTCTTCTCATTCCATGCAGCACAGAAACCTGAAGACTTTGAAAATCAGGTTCAGTGAAAGCTCTTTTTTGCTTGTTTGTTTCGCTGGCACCAAAACTAAGCTGACAGAGATGCAGAAGTAGCACTGAAGTTGCAGAAGGAGCAAGGGAGGGTTTTTTGCACTGAGGTGACAGAACACTCAATGGCAATACTTCATCTCAAGTGTCTATTAATGATTCTTTGCATTTCAAAGGTAGGCAGAGGCATCTCCATCTTTTCTGCAGCATATTCATCTCCACTGACACACAAATAATAGTGCAAAGATAATTTCATTGTACCACTGTGATTGGAAGTGACACAAAGCAGTAAATGTAAGTTAAGAACAGCAGGCATGTGCAGGTTAATGAAATGTTTGGATACATGATGGGAGGCAAGCATAAAATAACTATTAACATCAGCATTAATTGCAGAGGGAGAAGAACTGAGTTTGCAGATGCAAAGCTCTGCAATACGCAGAGGGAACACAACTATGGAACATGAGGGGAGTCAACATTTTGTAAGGGGCATCTACACTGATGACAAAAGTCAACTGTGGAACAAGAAGGAAGCCAACATTTTGCAAGGGGCATCTATACTGATGACAAAAGTCAACTATGGAACACAAAGGAAGCCAACATTTTGCAAGGAGCATCTACACTGATGACAAAAATCAACTATGGAACATGAGGGAAGACAACATTTTGCAAGGGGCATCTACACTGATGACAGAAGTCCAGAAAGTCCTTTACAAAGTTCCTGCAGAAACACCATTACAAGATCAATGTTCTGATTTTGGACATCTTGAAGTCTTCCAGTGTCTTTATACATGTAGACAGATCATTAGCATCCCAAAATAGGAGAACTACTCAAGCAACAAACAGTCCACAGAATCACAGGATGTTAGGGGTTGGAAGGGACCTTTGGAGATCATTGAGTCCAACCCCCTCTGCCAGAGCAGGCTCACAGGATGTCAGGGGTTGGAAGGGACCCAAAGAGATCATCGAGTCTAACCCCCTTGCCAGATCAGAACCAGATAATCTAGCTCAGGTCACACAGTAACACATCCAGACAGGCCTTGAAAGTCTCCAGAGAAGGAGACTCCACAACCTCTCTGGGAAGCCTGCTCCAACGCTCCATGATCTTTATAGAAAAGGGTCTGTGCTGTAGTTTTCATTCATTGCCCCTCACAGGGCACAACTGAGAAGAGCTGCTTGTTGTAACCACGTTGTAATTCCTTTCCCTTTCTTTACTACTCGCATCCTCTCTCCTTTTTATTTTCCCAGTTGAACATAACTCCATTCAAAGAGGCAGCAGAATCATAAGATGGGACTCAAGTGACTTCACAAGCAGCAGAAATAATTTTCACTGAACGCAAGCAGCTGCAAATTGTTTCCTCCAGTCTTCATGGTGAAGACTTTTCAATCATTCCAACCACTCAAGGTCAGTTCACAGAATGACTTTGCAGGCACACAGGCAGGCTCGATCTGCACTGGGTGTTATTTGAGGCAGATAATGTGACTCACACCACCTGTTAAGACTGAGTGAGACACAACCCCTTTATCAGTAGACAGTTCCAAGAAGGTTCCTTTGGCAGATTTTGAGGCCGTTCACATCCCCTCTCCCCAATGAGTCATTTGAACTCATTAAAAATAATAAATGCCTCTTATAACGTTTACATCCTAAAATATAGTCTTTGGCTTGCTGAAGACATGTGGCTCCCTGGCTCATAAAGTGATTCCAAATGGTCTGTTATGTTGGAGGTTCTCCTTCCTCTGCACTCTGGTAAGATCTCACCTGGAATACTGCATTCAGTTTTGGGCTCCCCAGTTCAGGAGGGACAGGGATCTACTGGAGACAGTCCAAGGGAGGGCTATGAAGATGATGAAGGAGATGTAGCACTGCCCTAAGAGGAAAGGCTGAGGGACCTGGGGCTTTTTGGTGTGCCATGCCCAGGGACACCCTACCCTAGATCAGGCTGCCCACAGCCTCTGCCAGCCTGGCTGCAAACACCTCCAGGGATGTAGACCCAAACACCTCCCTAAGCAACCCATTCCAGGCTCTCATCACTCTCATGCTCAACAACTTCCTCCTCACATCCCATCTGAATCTCCCCACCTCCAGCTTCACTCCATTCCCCCTAGTCCTGTCACTACCTGAGAGCCTAAGGAGTTCCTCCCCAACTTTTTTGTAGCCCACTTCATATCCTGGAAGGCCACAAGAAGGTCACCTGGGAGCCTCCTCTTCTCCAGACTGAACAGCCCTAACTCTTTCAGTCTGTCCTCACGGCAGAGGTGCCGCAGCCCTCTGAGCACCCTTGTGGCCCTTCTCTGGACATACTCCAGAGCAAGAGCAGGGTAGGTCTAGATTGGACATTAGGAAGAAGTTATTTACTACAAAGGTAGTGAGACACTGGAACAGGTTGTCCAGAGTTGTTGTGGATGTCTCATTCCTGGAAGTGTTTAAGTCCAGGCTGGATAAGGCTTTGGGTAATTTGGTCTAGTAGGAGGTGTCCCTGTCCACGGCAGGTGGCTGGAACTCAATGCTCTTTAAAGTCCCTTCCAACTCAAGCCATTCTATCATGCTATGATTACTGGAGGCACTTCTTGCAAGATGTACTGTCAGCAGCTCCTCATCACAAAGGAGAAAGGGTTTCTCCCCCTCAGCAGGAGGTGTAATTATTCAGTGACTCTGAGCAGATCTCAGCAAGTCAAGCCCTGAAGCTGCAGCATATGCTGTTCAACCACGAGTTTTGCTTTCTTCCCACCTGGCCAGTTCTGCCTGCAGACCTCAGAAACCTGCCACCCTAAAGCCTGCTGTCTCATTTATTGAATTCATCTGAGGGATGAGCAACCAAGGAGACGCCTGTCAGCTCCAGGCAGTCTGGGTGGGAGGCTGGCTGTCCTCAGAGAGGCTATGAATGATGATGGAGCTAAATTTGGTTGGGGTAACTTCTTCTGATGTGACAAATAATCATGTGTGAGGTATGGATTGTTGGCTCTTAACCCAGAATGACAACAAAATGTGGTGGGAGTGTTGTGATAGAGATGCACCGAGCCAGGTGCCTGAAAACTCAGCCATGGCAGCTGGATTAGAGGCAAAGCTCTTAAGGCAAAGCACCAGTTGGCACTGGCTGTGTGCAGGAAGATTGTTGTCACCATTTGTAGCACAGCACCACAGAATGATAGGGGTTGGAAGGGACCTCTGGAGATCATCTAGCCCAACCTCCCTGCCAGAGCAGGATCACCTTGAGCAGGTGATGCTCAGATGGGTTTTGAATTACTCCAGATACAGAGAGTCCACCACCTTCCTGAGCTGCCTGTTCCAATGCTCTACCATCCTCAAAGAAAAAAAAGTTACATGTCATATTTAGATGGATCTTTCTATGTGCCAGTTTGTGCCAGTTACCCCTTTTCCTGTCACTGGGCATCACTGAAAAAAGACAGACCCCATCCTCCTGACACCCACCCTTTAATTATTTAGAAGCATTGATGAGATCCCCCCTCAGTCTTCTCCTCTCTAAGCTAAAAAGCCCCAAGTCCCTCAGTCTTGCTTCAGAAGAGAGATGCTCCAATATCCTAATCATCTTTGTAGCCCTTTTCTGTACCTTCTCAGGTAGTTCCCTGTCCTTCTTTAGCTGAGGAGCTTCACCAGGGCAGAGCAGAGGGGGAGGAGAACCTCAAACTCTTTTGTGTCTTTTCATCAGCATCACCAAGGTTGCAAGACAGATAGGCAGAGGCCAACTATCTTTAGCCCAGAGGTGGGACAGTCTTTCATCTAGGACTGTCTGTTGTTGCTGTGATGAGTTGCAGACTTCCTCTTGCCTTAGCATTGACAAGCTAAGGCTCATCTGCCCTGATGCTCATGCAGCAGTAAATGGAGATTATCACAGCTGGGCTCAGTTTGTCACCTTTATCAGAAGCCCCAGAGGTGTTTACGAAGTGCAACATTTCAAAAACACATAAAGCAGAGGATTTGTGCCATTGCTTTGGACTCCTGATGTGCTTGCTGGTGCCTCTCTGAGCATTGTGCTGCTCAGGGCATGCTCTGCCCAGTCCAAGCCCAGGCAGGATGAGATCCTGCCAGCATCTTATGCCTTAGCATCTTCCTTATCTTTCATGAAGCTTAGGGAGTTAAAACAACTTCTGGTTTGCTTTTACAGCATGCAGCTATTCCAGCCTGGCTCATATACACCTCTGACTACCCTGAATAAACTCTGAAGTTCACTTTAGTACATGTGCTCAGCATTTCCCGTCCTCTTCTGCTATAATTCTCCCTCAGCATCTCACTCTCATCCTTGCTGTTGTTTAAAGTGCAGCCTGCACAGTGTGATCCTGCTCAGCATCATTTCTCAGACAGTCTGTGAAAAACTCAGCCCTCATAAGTTCTCTTAATTCATCATGCAGCTGCCTTCTATATGATGCTGCCTCTTTCTGGGGGAAATGTGCTGATCTTGTGAATTACAGCTAGTTCCTTAAAAAAAAATTAAAAAACAACAAAATTAAGCAATTTCCTACATTTGCCTTTATAAGGCTTCGTGTTCTTCACCTCTCCTGGTAAAAATGATGCGGCCTTTTATTCCTGCCTCCTTCCCGAGGAGAAATGTCAGCATGCAAGTATGAACTACCTAATGAAGGCTGAGTTGTTCCTCCTCAGCTGGGATAATAGGAAGGGCTCTCTCCAGATACTCAGTTTCATTCAAGTTGTAGGAAGTTCATTTAAAACTTCTTATTGTATTCAACTAATATTCCCCATCAGTTCCTAAACTCACCAGCAGGATAGTCACATCCACACACAGAGATCTCATTCCCTTAGGAAATCAGGTTAAGGACACAGTTCCTGCCCCATCAGCAGAGCAGATGATAGAATCACAGAATGATTCAGGTTGGAAATGACCTCAGAGATCATCTACTCCAACCCTCCATGCCATGGGCAGGGAGAGAGGCTTAGGAAATAATAGAATCATAGAATGGTTTAGGTTGGAAGAGACCTCAAAGATCATCCAGTTCCAACCCTGACATCTTGGATAAACATTTTCTCCCCCCAAAATTACAGCCTTAAGAGAAAGATCTTGGCACTCTTGACCTACAATGGCACAAGTTCTCACCAAAGAGACTGAACAGGCTGCAGGAGAGCTGAACTACTTCACACTATGGAAAGACCAAAAGTCCCACACCAAACTTCCCTTCCTCTCCTTCCTGTTGGTGCTGGTCTCTTCTCAGATGTAATTAGCGCTAGAACAAGAGGAAATGGCCTCAAGCTGCCCTAGGTAGGTTTAGACTGGATATTAGGGGGAAAAAAGTGCCTAGCAAGAGTGGTCAGGCACTGGAATGGGCTGCCCAGAGAGGTGGTGGAGTCACCAACCCTGGATGTGTTTAGAAGTTGTTTGGATGTGGTGCTTGGGGATAGTTTAGGGTGCACCTTGCAGAGTAGGGTTGTTGGTTGGACTTGGTGATCCTGAGGGGCTTTTCCAACCCGAATGTTTCTGAGATTCTGTTGCTCAGGGAACCACTCCTGCCCTGAAGTTTCCCATCTGTCCTATCTCCACTCCTTCTCCCACATGGAGATTATAAAAAAAAAAAAAGTCTCATTTTTGTGTTCTTGTCTGGCACAGCTTTAACACATCCCACAGCAAGCAACCTCCTCTAAGCTAACTGCCTTCTCTCCCTCTGGCTCCTCTACTCCCTTCTAATTCCTCATCAAAATACTTTCAGGCCCCTCAGCCCCTTACCAATCATCTGGAAAAGAGAAGTTACAGATTCTGCAGTGAAAATTGGCAAAACATAATTAAGCAGCTGCCAATGGTAGCTGCTTTCTATACTGCCAGCAGCTGCATTATGCATCCTTGCTCTTCTCTCTCTATGAGATAGATGCAGCACTTGACTCCCTCAACCAAACAAGAGGTGAAGGTTTGAGCCACAGAGAGGCCAACAGCTCCTCTAGACAGCCCCAAAAGAGCAGAGTGATAGAGCATCAGTGCTATGAGCCTGGGACTCTGATCCTTCCATTAGTACAAGACCAGAAGGGTGGCTCTTCCAAGACTCATTTAGCAAGGCACCAAGAATGCTGTGGGTACAAAGAGTCTCCTGCACACCTTCCCAATTCATGCCATTTGACTACAGCCCAATCTCTTTGTCCTACAAACAGGGCAGCCAAAGTGAGCCCCCTTTGAGCTCAGCGTGGCTGCGTGGCAGTGATCTCCCCTTGAGCTGAGGCACTCATCTGCTCCTTGGGGCACAGAGACCTCTTACCCATGATGGATCATTGGGTGAGCCCAGTATGAGTTCTCCTTGATTTGCAACAAGACTACACAGCAGACAACTGTCCCTTTGAGCAGGCATGAGATTCCTTACCAGAAAATCAGAGCAGCAGTGCCAACCACTCCTATCCAAACCTCACATCTCCTCCTTTCCCTCCTAGGATCACAGCTGACTTGGATATGACCTTCACTCTCTTCCTGAAGCCCAGTGCCTCAAATCACCATGAACACTGGACACCAGAGATGTTCTGAGTGAGCTCACAAGCTGGGTTAGATGTTCTGTGAAGTTTCTGACAAATCCCAAAGCACTCCAAGGCACAGCAGCAAGTGCCTGGTTGACTGCTTGCGTTGGAGCATGCTGTGACTGCACAGAGGCAAATCCAGTGACACAGCAGCCAGTCTGAAGAGTGCTCTTACCAAAGTGGGTTGCCTGGGCTTGGGGTATCTCCCAGGTGGCCACCTGAATGTTTAGTCACACCAGAAACCACACAGGCAAGCTGGCACCATGCTACCCCTACTAAAACAATCCTCAGTTCCCTGCTCACTTGGCAACAGTGGCATGGAGTGAAAGGAAGACACTGCCCAGGGCCACAGCCACAGGCAAGCACTCAAGCACAAGAAGCAGGACCTGGCACAGTGGCAGGCTGCCCTCCTTCAGTACCACTGCATTTTAATGGAGACCCAGAACTGAAGGAAATCATAGAATGGTTTAGGCTGGAAGGGACCTCGAAGCCAACCCCTGCCATGGGCAGGGACACCTCCCACTAGAACAAGTCACTCAAGGCTTCGATTTGGCTAGGACAGTCACCCCCAGCTATGAAATCCACGAGGGAGAAGGCAGGAGCATGCCTGCAGGGACTACAGGGGCAAGGCAGTCCCCAGCTCTTGCCAGCCTGCAGAATAGCTGAATAGATTGGAGATCTGAACACGCCAAGTGAACAGCAGAGCATCAAAGGACTGCTGGTGCTGAGAACTGACCCTCTCCTCTGGGAAGTCACCACTGTGACTGGAGCTTTAGAATATGAACCTGCAGGACAAATTGCTTGATGTTTCATCTAGCTAATTTTTCTTTTCTTTCTGTTTTCAAAGCAGAGATGAACCACTGCAACTGGGCTCACGCCGGGGCTGTTAGCACACAAACCCTAAGAGTGCAGACGCAGACGACTCATTGTCCTTCTGCTTTGTGCTCTGCAGAATCAAAGCCAGCTAATGGCTTGCTGTTTCCCTTTCTTCAGCAAGATCCTGCCTGCTGGAACTCCCTAAAATCAGGCAGCTGCATTCCAAATGCCAACAGCTGCAGAAGCTCCTCGCTGAAACCCTGCTGCTCACTTCGTGAAGAGCTGTTTGGGAAGGAGATTTGCTACCCAGACAAGCTAGGACAGAAAGGAATTTTTTTTTTCCCTTCCTGGTGCTGTTTTTAAATCCCTCTCTCCCATCCTTTCATGGCTCAGTTTGCTTTTCCATGATAAACATATGGTAATAGTATTGATATAGAATCTACAGAGACAGCTTCTCAAGTCCTCCCTAGTCTGGAAAACTCTTTCCTCTCCTCAAAGCAGAAACAGAGAGGGGCCACATCCCTGGAGGTGTTTGCAGCCAGGCTGGATGAGGCTCTGGGCAGCTTGATCTAGGGTAGGGTGTCTCTGGCCATGGCAGGAGGCTGGAACTAGATGATCTTTGTGGTCCCTTCCAAACTGGACTGATTCTATGATTACCAACTCTGGAGGATTTATGGAGTGCAAAACCTGTTATCCTTTAAGGAAAAGCCAGGCTGCCACTTTTCCTTCAGAAACTTCCCACCTGTCTTCAGTGATACTGCCACTAGGAGGAAATGTAGTCTTATAACAACTTCCCCCATTCCTCCAAGCACTTCTTGTCCATTAATCCACTTTATATCACCTAAAACTGTCATCCACTTCAGATGCCTTGCCAGTGCTCATCTTCCTTATGGCCTTTTTTGCAACATTCTTCATTTTGATCAATTGCTGCAGTCAGAAGAGTGTTTAAAAAAAAAAAAAAATCACCTCAGCATGCAAATAGGAATTCTGACCACTGGTTCTGTCAGAGAGTCTCCAATTACTTGGCTGGTAGAAAAGATTAATAAAGACCATGCCAAGTGGAGATTAGTCTTCTGCCAGCCAAAGGAGGGGAAATATTCTGGATGTATATAAGCACAAATCTGATTTAAAGAAAGCCAGGTCCTAACTTCTGTTTGTCCTCCTTTTATTCTCCACATTCTCCTCTACCTACCATGGAGTCATGGAATTAGTTTGTTTGAAAAAGACCTTTGAGATCATCAGGTCCAACCATTCTGTAACTCCACCAAGACTAACCCATGTCTCAGCATGACATCCCTGCCTCTTTGAAACACCTCCTGGGCTGGGGACTTGACCACCTCCCTAAGCAGCCTGTTCCATGCTTGACATCATTCCATCACTGGAAGTTGTCAAGGAGCAAGCAGTTGGTGCTGCTGCTGTGCTTTCCCTGTACCCCAGAGCAAAGTTTCTGTGCAATGTCAGTGCCAGAGCACTAGTGTCAACTCCAGAAGGAAAAACTCCTGTGCTAAGGGTAATGGCAGGGAACATTCATAGACAGAGACAGGATCCGAGCTGCAGAATCACACCAGGCTCAATTACAGCGTTTACATAGCAATGACATCTGCTGAGTTGTAAAAGGTAATAGTGCAAGCCTGCCAAAAAGGACACCATTTAAATATGCTCCTCCCCAAGTGCTGCTCTCCACAATCTCACTTTATGCTTGTCGAGGATTGTAATTGTCACATTTGTTAACTGCAGAAGATGGAGAAATCACAGAACATTCAGCTCTGAAAGCAATAATGAAAATAATAGCACGAGTTGATAATGCCCAGATCGGCTTTGTGGAAATAAAGGCTCAGGTAAAAATGCAATGATTAAGGGAAGAGTTTGATCTGGAGGCAGCTATTCACTCTAATTTCAGGTTCAATGAATAAACAGATGGTATTTTCTACCACAACCGGCACCCGGGGTGTAGCAACACAGAGACTATTCCAAAGATTTGCCTTGCCCAGGTGTTAAATGCCCACTTTTCAGAATCCTTTGTCCTCCACAAGAGCACAATTTCATTGTGCTGTTGTCATCTCCTGGAAATTCTCACCACCAGGGGAAACTGAAAAGTAGTAACCTAAGGGTGACCCTCAGACAGATCAGCTGGTATTTTGACAAAGCATCATCAAACTGATACCAGGGAGCATCCTCCTCTCAGTCCCTTAACTCACTGCTCTGACAGCTCCAGAAACAGGAAGATCCTGGAGACAAAGCACTAAATCTCTGTGCCCAAGCTGTAAGAATGGAGAGATTAAATATACTTGACACAGTCACCTCAGACTCATCTACCTCCACAGCATACACAAACCATCCCCAGCCAATCCTTCATCTTCAGAGCAGAGGCACTCCTACAGTTTCTGCTTCAGTCTGGCTCATTCAGGCCACCCCTGCATTCTCATTCTTGGCCTTATTTCTCCCAAATGCTGTAAAATTTTAAGTCCTTGCAGGCTTCTGTCCAACTGGAGAATAAAAATACAAAGAATGACACACAAATCCCGCTCCTAAAGAAAGCAACATCTCGAAATGTCAGCCACTTGTCCCTGCACAGTTGCTATGAGAACATCAAAACACCTTCCCCGAGCCCACCCTCCTGGCCAAGGCATCACATTTCACGAGGTGCACTTTTTGTTTGTTAAAACTCAGCAGCGCTAAACACTTTTGTGTCCCTCTAATAAAGGCCTGACAAGTGGCTGAAGGAGATAGTCAGAGGTGAGAGAACACGAACAGCAGAGAGGAGGAACTGCAGAGAGGTTGTCTCCCCTGCTCCAGCTTAGCCTCCTTAGTACACAGCACTGCTCCTGACTTTGATGCCTTCTCAATTCCAGCTGTCACACAGCCACCAGCACCTTGGTGCTGAATACGAATTTCCAGCTCAACCACTCGCTCATCTCAGCTCCACATACTCCCCATGTCACTAAAGGGCTGCATAAAACATCTCCTTTAATTCTTGTGAATTGAGTGCTGCTGGTGGAGCACTTTTCCCCACAGAGAAGACCTGAATTGTGTTACCTTAGCAACAAAAGCATCTTAATTTAATGTCTGTGTGCTCTTGCATTCACTTCTTTCTGTGGATGTTTCACAGGAGTGGAGATACGCTGAGAGATACCTCCAGTCTCTCAAGCTGGGATTTTAGATTACATGAGTAGGAGTCATGGAGGTTAACACAATCATGAGTGGGTCACACTGCTCATCTCCAGCTCATACAAGCAGAAGGCCAGCCAGGGAGGTTGTGGAAACTCCCTCCCTGAAAGAGTTCAAAACCAGGCTGGATGAGACTTTGAACAACTTAGAATCACAGAATCAGTCAGGGTTGGAAGGGAAAACAAGGATCATCCAGTTCCAACCTCCCTGCCATGCCCAGGGACACCCTACCCTAGAGCAGGCTGCCCACAGCCTTATCTAGCCTGGCTGCAAACACCTCCAGGGATCTGACCCCAAACACCTCCCTGGGCAACCCATTCCAGGCTCTCACCACTCTCATGCTCAACAACTTCCTCCTCACATCCAATCTGAATCTCCCCACCTCCAGCTTTGCTCCATTCTCCCAGTCCTGCTTTTAAATTATATATTATACATAATATGCATGGAATAGTATATATAAATAATAGATAAGTAATAGATAAACATGTATTATAATATAGACATTGTTATTATTATTATTTTATTTGTCATTAATGACAATTTTAATAATAATAGTTATAATTAATTTGAAACATATATAAATATATATTATANTCTTCTCTCTTGCTGTGTCCAGATAGTGCATATGCTGCTGGATTTGGTTTTGTTTTTTTCTTTTAGAGATTAATATAATCAGCTACGATTAGAGGCAAATATTCTCTACTTCTTCTCTCTTGCTGTGTCCAGATAGTGCATATGCTGCTGGATTTGGTTTTGTTTTTTTCTTTTAGAGATTAATATAATCAGCTACGATTAGAGGCAAATATTCTCTACTTCTTCTCTCTTGCTGTGTCCAGACCCAGAATAAAGATGCTGATCCTGCCTTGGATAAATTCCTGCCCCTAAAAACTCTTCCCCTTCACAGCACAGTACAACAAAAGGGACACCTCAGCTCCCTCACAGCCTCTTAGATTGTACAGGGGAGGGGGGAAAAATAAATAAAATTGCATGTTCAGAAGGGAATTTTTAATATTCAGCAGTTTCAAAGCTAGCAGGAGGCTACAGATGCTAATTTCTAGAGTGTAATAATTTGCATGATGATGCTCAGCCTACTAATTTAAACAGCCAGCTGAATTTCCCAGTTTCTGATAGCTTTTTAAGAACATCTGTGTACAAATAAGAACATTATGTGTACAAATAGCTGAGGGGTGGGTGTCAAGCGGATGGAGCCAATCTCTTTTCTGTGGTCTGCAGCAATGAAACAAGGAGCAGTGGATACAAAGTGGAACACAGAAGGTTTCACCTCAACGTGAGGATAAACCTATTTACAGTGAGGGTGGTGGAGCCCTGGAGCAGGCTGCCCAGAGAGGTTGTGGAGTCTCCTTCTCTGGAGATTTTCAAAACCCACCTGGATGCATTCCTGTGCAAACTACCCTGGGTGATACTGCTTTGGCAGGGAGGTTGGACTCAATGATCTCTGGAGGTCCCTTCCAAACTCTAAGGTTCTGTAATTCTGTGATATTCTCATTTTCTCATCAAGACAAGTGAAAATTAATGGGAAAAAAATCACAGAATCACAGAATGTCAGGGGCTGGAAGGGCCCTCCAAAGCTCATCCAGTCCAGCCCCCCCTGCCAGAGCAGCATCACCTAGACCAGATCACAGAGGAATGCATCCAGGCAGGTCTTGAATGAAGCAAAGCTGGAGGTGGGGATATTCAGATTGGATGTGAGGGGAAAGTTGTTGAGCATGAGAGTGGTGAGAGCCTGGAATGGGTTGCCCAGGGAGGTGGTTGGGGCCACATCCCTGGAGGTGTTTGCAGCCAGGCTGGCAGAGGCTGTGGGCAGGCTGATGTAGGGTAGGGTGTCCCTGGGCATGGCAGGGGGATTGGAACTGGATGATCTTTGTGGTCCCTTCCAACCCTGACTGATTCTATGAGGTTGGAAGACAACGAAATGAGATGAAATTGATTAACAAGACATGCATATTGTGGGAGAACTAAAAGAAAAGCTACATCTGCTTGACAGCCATCGGGCCCACAGGTGAAGTGCTCTGACAGAGCTTTCAGTGTGAGATGAGAGCAGAAAAAAAATCCTTGTGATCCCTCCCAACCCTGCCTGATTCTCTGATTCTCTGAAAAGCAGCATTTCAGTTTTCACACGCAAGAGTAAACACCAAGAAGTTGGATGTTTTGCAGCTTTTCCATTGCAGGAGCAGGTAAAATACAGGGCAGACTTGCAAGAGCTACATCTGCTGAAACAACAACAACAACAACAAAGAAAAAAAAAAGCAGCTGGAGGAATCCTGGAATAGTGCAGAGCAATGGTACCATGGATACCAAGATGGATTTATGCAAGCAGTTAAAGGAATTATTCCTTATACCTCGATTAAGGCATTACTGAAGAGAGACAGAGGGAAATGCCAACACACTACAGCAGAGGGACGGACAGAAATCAAAATCTGGTGTTGGGGTGGAGGGGGGGGGGAGGGAGAAGATTTTTATCCTTCCAGAGGATTCTCTTAATTCTGCAAGCAAAAGCAAATAGTTTTGACGCGCAAAAAAAAATCAGCGAAACCGCTGGCATTTTTTATTGATGGCCATAAAAATTCAAGAGGGCATAAATATTTAAAGGATTTTTTTTTATTGCTGTGATGAATGATGCACGCCAGCAAACACCTCGCACTTACACTCAACCTCAGCCGCATGGAGCCAGAAAAAAGAAGGGCCCTGGAAAACAAGAGGAGCAATTTCCCTACAAAGTCTGAACTGTGCTGTGGGAATTGCTTTCCAGATTCTAACCTCACTGTGTGACACTGCTCATGATGGTACTGAAGCACAGGAGCACGGAGACTAGAGCCAGCATCCTCCTTCCTACTATAAGTGATAGAAGGTTGGAGCAGCCAAGTCTAGCTGAGAGGTGTCCCAGTCCATGGTAGGGAGGTTGCACTGGGTGAGCTCTGAGGTCCCTTCCAACCTGAGCCATTCTAGAATTCCATGGAAGGTCTTTTCCAGCCAAAACCGTTCTATGGCTCTATAATCTAGCAGTGTGGGGACCAAAGGGCAGCTCTGCCCTGACCTGCTTTGAGTTCACAGCTGGTCTGGCCATTGTACCTGCTTGCAGAACGTCAGGGGCTGGAAGGGACCTCCAAAGCGCATCCAGTGCAACCCCCTGCCAGAGCAGGATCACCTAGACCAGATCATACAGGAACACATTCAGACAGGTCTGGAATATCTCTAAAGAGGGAGACTCCACAACCCTACCCTTGGGCAGCCTGTTGCAGTGTTCTGTAACCCTCACAGGGAAAAAAATCCTCCTCATGTTTAAATGGAACTTGCTATGCCTCAGTGTAAGAGGGAAGAGTTGGCATGCTTTTGACCAGAAGTTACAGCACCATAGCTTGTTTCTCCTTATGGTTTTAGTGTTTAAGCTATAATTAAATGTTAAAACTGTACCCAGATGCGGGTACCCATGTGTGAGTGCATTCCCTGGTCCCCAAAGGACTCACTCAGCTTCCACCCACTGCCCTTCATCCTGTGGCAGATCCCTGTAGCCTTAAAAACAACAGATACTAAGAAAGGTGCATTAAGTAGTTGCCCCTTTGAATAATCCAGGACAGTTATGGGAGCACAATTCACCTACCAGTAGGAGTTGTGGCCTCGGGGGGGGCAAGAGGAAAACAATTGGAATCCCCTGGCTCTCCAAAGAGAGAGCACAAATCAGACAAGCCAGAAAGCAGGTATGAAGCCTCACCTAAAATAGCACAGAGCATTAGTGCCTGATTGCTCTCTTAATCACTCCTGTTCTGTACAGGGCTTCTTTAGTCATTCTTTCCCCCTATCCATAACAGCCCCCAGTTAATTGTGCTGCTTTAGCATGAGCCTATTTTGGATTAAGGAAGCTCCTCCTCTCCTCTTAGCGACAAATTATTCTCCTCTCTCCAAGAAATTGGTTACTTTTCCCTCCAACAAGAGAGCTCCCATCCATTGGGCTGGCAAAGATCTTCTTTGATTAGTTAACTGGTGATGGTTTTCAGCAATCACTCTGTGATGACTCCCTACCTTTTTTTTTTTTTTTTTTTTGGCACCACACTTCTAATGATTTTTATTATTATTATTATTATTTTAAATCCATATATGGTGTTTGAGAATTCCTTGCTAGGCAGAGAATGAAGAAGAATGCATTTACCACTCACAGAGGAGATGATCTGTTTTGCAAGAAGTACAGAACAGCAAACCATGAGGCCAGCATCCCCATGGCTCATGAAAGCCTCACTGCAGAATCACAGAATGGTAGGGGTTGGAAGTGACCTCTGGAGATTATTGAATCCACCCCTGGCTAAGCCAGGTTCACCTAGAGAAGATCACACAGGGACATGTCCAGGTGGGGTTTGAATTACTCCAAAGATGGAGACTCCACCACCTCTCTGGGCAGCCTGTTGCACTGCTGCATCATCACATCCTCTCCTAACTCTTCATGGCCAACTTTTGTGTTTACAAACCAAACCAATTTCACACTTTCTCTTCTTTTATCATTGCTTTTCCACCTTCTTTGCAATCCCTTCTCCTGGCATAAATGTTTTATGCAAGCTTCAGAATGATCCTCCTGTAATTCTGAGCTCTCCTCCACTTGTTATCAAGTCCTGCAAGTAGCAGCATGGGGAAGGTTGGAAATACATTAAATAAAAAGGAAGGCTGTGAAGGAAAAGGCATGAATAGAACTGTTGTGCCTGGCACTGCTTGTACTTGAGATTACACCTGGGATGGGTTTCGAACCAAATGCATCTGATTTCTCTTCCCTCTCTGCAACTGGAGATCCCAAGTACATCTAACCAAAGTCACAACCTAATAAACGTGGGAAGTGGGAGCAAAAGTATCTATCTAGACACAGCAAATTCACTGTCACCACAGCGCCAGCTCCAGCCCATCCAAAGTCTGTGATTAAAAAGAAGTGGAGAGAATCATTGCAAATTGCTGCAGACAGCAGTAAGTCATGAGAGGCATTGCTGGCCAGGAGCCCAACGACTCCTTTTGTTAGCTAGCACAAATGTTGCCACAGAAGTTTTCAAGTAAGGCTAGAAAAGTATTCTCCTCTCTTATTTATGGCCCCAGGTACATTGCCCAGCATGTGGCAGCACTCCTGTGAAAGTAAAAGAGACTTTCTCCTGTTTCTCTGGGCTTTTTTGCTCACTCTGCTGCCTGAGCTCCATCCCTTCTGGTGAATCCTTTTTGTACAGCACACTTTGTTCACAAGATGTGATGACATCCTCCCCTTCTCCTCTGCATACCTGCTTCATGGAATCCACAACCCCTTCATGCTCCAGCAAAGATTCACAGAATCACAGATTGTATTGGGTTGCAAGGGACCTCACTGGGAGATGTCTTCTTTTTTTCACTCATCTTTCCAAAGCCACACTTCATTCTTTTTGGTCTTCCCCTCAGAGATTGCATTGGGTTGGGAGAGACCCTCAAAGACCTCACTGGGAGATGTCTTATTTTTCCCCCCGCTTATCTTTCCAAAGTCACAATTCATCCTTTTTGGTTTTCCCCTCACAGCTTGCATTGGGTTGGGAGAAACCCTCAAAGACCTCACTGGGAAATGTCTTCCCCCCCGCCCGCTCATCTTTCCAAAGCCACAATTCATTCTTTTTGGTTTTCCCCTCACAGCTTGCATTGGGTTGGGAGAGACCCTCAAAGACCTCACTGGGAGGTTTCTGGGATTTTTTTCCCCACTCATCTCTCCAAAGCCACACTTCTTTCTTTTTGGTTTTCCCCTCACAGATATTTCTGCAGCACTGAGCACCATGACCTGGGAGCACTTCATGTGCACCCTAGCATCATCCAGGGAGATTCTGCAGACTTCAAACTACCTCACCAACCAATCTCCTTTTGCCACTCCTGACAAAGTGAACACGACTGTGAAGGATCAGGCAATTAGGTAACAGCAGTTCAGGACTGTGCAGCGTATTGCAAAATAAAAGGAAGTAAAATCTATAATGTTCAGCTCTTTGGTGTTCTGCAGTGAATTGCACAACATTTGCAATGCATGAGACAGCTACTGTCATGCTCTCGATACACAGCTCTGGATATTCTCCAACCTTCACTAGTCAGAGTAGATATTCACATTCAAACCCATT
Organism: Psilopogon haemacephalus; assembly: GCA_013396835.1. Taxonomy (NCBI): domain Eukaryota; kingdom Metazoa; phylum Chordata; class Aves; order Piciformes; family Megalaimidae; genus Psilopogon; species Psilopogon haemacephalus. The sequence continues at coordinate 182,578 of VWZI01005110.1, forward strand.
CATTTAGTCCATTAAAGGCCATTAAAAACTCAGAGGACACTGGACCATCCATAACCTCAGCACTCAGAGAGCTCTTGTTAATGGGAAATCCTCACATTTCAGTAAAAAACCTCAGTCCCACCAGAGCAGCTTTCAGCTGCTGGCACACCAGAGATACCTGGAAATGTTCATTTTATGGCTTAAAGCTTTATGCTTTTAAAAATTAACTTGACTGGGAGAAAAAGTGTTTGGCTCCAGTGTGAGTTTACAAGTGAACTACATCAAGTGGAGGGCAAGTCACTACAAATAACATCTTACTTGGCTCATCTCTGAGTAACCCTCTCCCTGTCCTATTTTGGCAGATTCATCAGCTAAGAAATCAGCTGGCACTGTACCTATTTGTGGATGCAAGTCTGACAGGTCCAGATCATACAGCTTTTTCCAGGGTTTCAGGGCCTATTTCCTGATTAAAACTGAACAAGCAGGCAAAAACATCTTACTTCTTCTTCTTCTCTGCCTTTTAATGCATAGTCTCTGCCTATTTTTTCTGCTGCTCCCCTGCCAGATACCCTCCATCTGTGAAAAGAAGTTGTTTATTTTTCACACTCATTCAGGCTATTTTATAGTCCCACTGTTAGAATCTGTAGATCATGGAATGGTTTAGGTTGGAAGGGACCTCAAAGATCATCTAGTTCCAACCCCCTGTGCCATAGGCAGGGACACCTCCTACTACAACAGGTCACTCAAGGACTCATCCAGCCTGGCCTTGAACACCTCCAGGGAGGGAACAGCCACAACCTTCCTGGGCAACCTGTGCCAGTGTCTCACCACCCTCACTGTGAAGAACTTCCTCCTAACATCCTGTTTCAATCTCCCCTCTCCAATGGGGATCTTGGACAATTGTTACTTCAATATTAGCCCACAAAAGAAAGGTTAGAAAGGTGTCACCTTGTAGGTGTCACCTCCAAATATATTCTTCCTGCCAAAGCAGAGCAGGCTCTTTCCCTGCTGAATAAAGGACACTAAAGGAAGATGGCATTTGACAAGAGCAAGAGCAGAGACAGGTCTGCCAGCCATGTACATGTCTGTGGTTAGGCACAACTCCACTGCAAACAAAACAGTTTGGCTTTTGGCAGCACCTACAGAAGAGCTGATCCCATTTCTCCACTTCTTTTCCCTGACCAAAGCAGAGACTTCTGTATTTTGAGGTCTGCCTGTCTTGGCTTAGGACAAGATTGAGACAAGCTGTAAGCAATCCCAGGATTTCTGGAACAGTTCTCAAGTGTGATGCTGCTTTCCTTGAGCAGTCAGAAGAAACTGAAGAGAGAGAGATGAATTCAGAAAGCAAGCAGCTGCTGGCTCACTGGCTGCTCAACATCTGCTGTCATCAACTCAACAGTACCCACATCTGATATGTGTGCAGGGACAGCCTGCTAACATTCATTTGAATTCAGGGCTCTTATCTCACTTCTCTTCTCCTTTCCCATCTCTCTCCAGCTCCACGCTAAAAAAGTATGAAGCACTTTTGACTAATTATTTGCCACGGTATTAAAAAAAAAAAAAAAATTGTCCTAAGCAGCATTTACAGAAATGGGGAGCTCACAGAGCACCTTCCAAATTAGACCCTGAAGCATTTGAAAAGGGTATCTTTAAGTTCTTGCTTTGGGTTTTTGTCTTAACTACCTAGATAATGAGGTAAAAAACCTGGAGGATGCTATTCATACATATTAATGAACCACTTTTTTTTTTCTCTCCCACCCCTGCTTCTGAAAAGCCAGCAGTGTAAAATCCCTGAAATTGCACTGGTTAAATGGAGAGAAGCGAGGGGTCCTGATCCTCATGAACATTAGCACACACTGGAAGAACTCTATTTAAGACACCATTCTCATTTAGGCACTGTTCTCGTTTGTACACTATTCTAATTTATGCAGCATTCTAATTTTCAGTTTAAGCATGGATCCCTGTCTAGACATGTGCTAAAATTCTCTGCAGCAGTGGTTAGCAATGTGTGAGGAGGAAATTTCTCCAGCCCCGCTTTCAGACTGGCCATTTCCCTGCTTTATTGAAGTACTGGGAGGTAGAGAGGAGCACAGAGTAAATGTGAAATACAGTGTAGTAGGAGGAAAGAGCTCTGGCAGTTTTATTGATTCCCTGGGTTTTTTTCTGATCCTTTTATTATCCACTCTTTAGGCAGCCTAGTCAGAGGTGCTTAAACTTGTGGCCAGCAATAGTGCCACTGGATAGGGCTGGGTGATAGGTTGGACTGGATGAGCTTGGAGGTCTCTTCCAACCTAGCTGATTTGATTCTATTCTACTTCATTCTATTCTATTCTACTCCATTCTATTCTATTCTACTCCATTCCAGTCCATTCTACTCCATTATATTCTATCCCATTCTACTCCATTCTATTCTATCCCATTCCATTCCATTCCATTCCATTCCATTCCATTCCATTCTACTCCATTCTACTCCATTCCACTCCATTCTATTCCATTCCATTCCATTCTACTCCATTCCATTCTACTCCATTCTATTCTATTCCATTCCACTCTATCCTACTCCATTCCATTCTATTCCATTCCACTCTATTCTACTCCATTCCATTCTATAGATTTCTAAAGTTTACTTTAGAACTGCAAACCAACTTTGGTTCCTCCTCCCTGTGCCATCTGCTTTCCCCCCCTCTTTCTGCCTTAAAGCACAATTGTTAGCATAGCCTAAAGTCATGGAATCAATAAGGGTGGGAAAAAAACCTCTAAGATCATCCAGTCCAACCATAGAATCATAGAATGGTTTAGGTTGGAAGGGACCTCAAAGCTCAGCCAGTTCCAACCCCCTGTGCCATAGGCAGGGACACCTCCCACTGGAACAGGTCACTCAAAGCCACACCTAACCTGGCCTTGAACACCTCCAGGCAGGGAGCAGCCACAACCTCCCTGGGCAACGTGTGCCAGTGTCTCACCACCCTCACTGTGAACAACTTCCTCCTAACATCCCATTTAAATCTCCTCTCTGCCAGTTTAAACCCATTTCCCCTTGTCCTGTCATTACAAGACCTTGTCAATAGTCCCTCCCCAGCCCTCCTGTAGCTCCCTTCAGATACTCGAAGGCTACTATAAGGTCTCCTCAGAGCCTCCTCTTCTCCAGGCTGAAAAGCCCCAACTCTCTCAGCCTGTCCTCATAGCAGAGCTGCTCCAGCCCTCTTGTCATCCATCCAACCCCACCATGCCCACTAAACCATGTCCTGAAGTGCCATGTCCACAGGTTTCTTGAACACCTCCAAGGATGGTGACTCTACCACCTCCCGGGGCAGCCAGTTCCAGTGCCTGACCACTCTTGCAGCAAGGAACTTTTTTCCTCATGCCTATATTATTGCACACCACAGAAACGAAGCTGATACCAGCTGGTGTATCTGGGGGCACTAATGACCACCACAGGAGTTCCCTCTTTTTGGGTTGATCTCAAGTCTACTGAGTCCAGCAACCACTAAACAGCCCTAATAAACACTGCATCCCATTTGGAGGTGTCTTGGGAAAGGAAAGAAGTAGGGAAGAAGTCAGCTGCAGCAGGAGGGATGCTCAGGCAATGCTGTTAGAGCAAGCCCAGTACTGCCAGCACTGAATCATGTCAGCGTTGTCTTTGTAGGAGACAAAATGGATCAAAATTGGCTTCTCTCACATTTTGCTGTCTGAGGCTCACATTAATCTACCTGCCCTTTCGCACAGCCCTCACCCTCATAACCCTGCAAAACATGTCCAAAAAAAACCCAAAAAACAAACAACCCAGTGTCACTTCTTCCACGATCTGGGAGATAAAGAACTGCTTTGGGGTCAACTCTATCTCTGCCAGCTTTAATGTAATATTGAGAGAGCTCTTCAAAGCCCTCCCACACCTGGGCACAGGCAATCTGTCAGGTTGAGTTTGCCCTGACCTGGGCTATGGAGTAAAAATGATGACAAATCTTTCCACGTCCCTTTATGTCTCTGAAAACCTGCGAGAAAACGAAGATGACAGAGAGAATTTGATTGGCCTCTCCTTCTACCTCATCCACAAAATTGCCTTTTAAGTTCAAGTTACTTAAACTTAGAGAAAATCACTGAAATAACCAAGATGATGCTGAGGGTCAAAAGCAGCAGGTGAAACTTTTGTTCATGGCCAAGTTGTAAATGAGAGTGACCTTGTGGAGGGCAACATGATGGAGAGAAGGTGACCTTAGAGAGAGAGAGAGCACACTGCAAGTCAAGGTTTCTGTGAAGGCCAAGCACTTCTGGGGAGGGAAGCACAGAGGTTTTGAGAGTTTAGGCCTGAGATCCATCTCTGTGCAGTACAACTGTTCAAGCTAGAGAGCTCTTAGACCTCAGGTTCAGTTGGTGGAGGGATGACTTTATTGTGGCCTTCCAGGATTTGAAGGGGGCCTACAAAAAAGCTGGGGAGGGGCTTTTTAGGGTATCAGGGAGTGACAGGACTAGGGGGAATGGAGGAAAGCTGGAGGTGGGGAGATTCAGACTAGACGTGAGGAGGAAGTTGTTGAGCATGAGAGTGGTGAGAGCCTGGAACAGGTTGCCCAGGGGCTTGGTTGGGGCCACATCCCTGGAGGTGTTTGCAGCCAGGCTGGCAGAGGCTGTGGGCAGCCTGCTGTAGGGTAGGGTGTCCCTGGGCATGCCAGTGGGGTTGAAACTGGATGATCCTTGTGGCCCCTTCCAACCCTGACTGATTCTCTGATTCTATGATTTGGTACAGTCAAACAAGATGCTTAATACAACCAGTCTGTATCCTGACAGCACTCTGGGAAATCTCCCTGTCCATGGACTTTGTGGGCAATTCAGACATTCTTGTTTCTGCAGGAGCTTCTTCAGAAGGCTGCTTGTGAATAGCCTGTGTGTACATAACCTCCAAAGTGGAGCTATTGCACATTGTTGTTTCTGCAGGAGCTTCTTCAGAAGGCTGCTTGTGAGTAGCCTGTGTGAACATAAGGTCCAAAGTGGAGCTATTGCACAACACATTCCCAGCCAGATTTCAAATTCTCCTGGATGTTTATGCCCTCTTTAACCTGCAGGTTAGCACCAGAAAAGGCAGCTTGGCCAGGAAGGCAGGGATCAGCATCACCCACTTCAGGGGAAATAACAAACCCTACAGAAGAAGTCAAAGTGCTTTGACAAGGCTTAGGGGGAGGTTAGAAAATTGCTTTCTGAGCAACCTGATTTGCTTGGGGATGTCCTTGCTCAGTGCAGGGGGACAGAGGACCAGATGACCCATCGAGGTCCCTACCAAGCCAGTGCATGCTGTGATCCTATGAAAATTAGAGATGAAATGAGAAGAGGTGACAGGAGAGGATATCAGGCTGTAAACTCACATCACTTTGACCATCACTTACAGCAGGCTGACATAAGTAAGAGCCAGGAAGTTCACGCAGCTAGCTTGGCACCAAAGCAGGTTTGGAGCAGCCCACCCTGTTCTGCAGCTGAACTGTGGGGCAGTGAGAGAGGGAGCACTTTTCTCTCAGGTCACTGCAGCTATTCCCCTGCAGTGACTGTGCATTTTAATGACTGCTCTTTGACAAACAGCAATTAGCATGCTGAAAAGCTTGACAGACACCTAAGCAGCCAGTATTTTTCTCATCTGTCTGAAGGAAAGGATCACAGAATCACAGAATCTCTTAGATGGGAAAAAGACCTTCAAGATCATCGAGTCAAATGATTAGTTCCACACTGACAAGTCCTTGACTAAAACCAAATCCCTCAGCACAACATCCAATCACCATGAATTGCTGTGGTTGGAAAGGACCACCAGGACCATCAACCTTCATCCCAGCATCCTTCATCACTAGGCCACAGCCTCAGGAACCACATCCACTCTGTTTTTAAACACCTCCAGGGATGATGACTCCACCACTTCCCTGGGCAGCCTGTTCCAGTGCCTGACCACCCCCTCAGTAAAAAACTTCCTCCCAACATCCAATGTAATGCAACTTGAGGCCATTTCCTCTTGCCCTGTCATTAGTAAATCGGGAGCAGAAACCAGCACCAGCCTCACTACAACCTCCTTTTAGGTAGTTGTAGAGGGCAATAAAGTCCCCTCTTCTCCAGACTAAACAGCCCCAGTTCCCTCAGTCATGTTTTCCAGCCTTGTCACCCTTCTCTGCACCCACTCCAGCACCTCAATGTCCCTCCTAAACCATGGTGACCAAAACTGGACACACTACTCAACGAAAGTACTGTTGAAATCTCCCACACAAGATGGGGAGCCAAAGGTAAAAAAAAGAAGGATTTGATAAAGGCATCACAACTCTGAACCCCTCAAAGGCAGCAGGGGCAGGAGGGAATATCAGCAGCCCACACAAATGCATCTGCTCCTCTATTTCCCTACCCCATATGTGTCAGGTTGGCTTCCCAGCCTGTCTAGAAGCTCAGATTACAGAAGTCCAGGAGCACTCTATTAACGCAGCAATGGGAGCAGCAGTGCCAGGGTCTCCATGTCCAGGAGCTGGTGTTGGTGGTGTCACTGCACTGCCAGACCCAGCTCCCTCCTCACCCTTACTCTCTGTGTGACTTATCCACTTTGGTATTAGTCCAAAGTGCAGGTGCTCAGTGCTTGCTTTAGTGCTTTCAGCTCTGTTTCAGCAAAGCACAGAAATACTTTCCAAATCCCAGGAAACCCAAAAAGCCACTATCTAGGACCCTCATTTCAGAGAATCACCTCAGACTTAAAAGCCTTCCTGGAAGATGTGTTTACTGTGATCCCACCCCCGCCCCCTCTGTTTAAAGAAGCTCTTTCTACTGTCCCTGGAGCTCTCTGCTTTCTGCAGGCTTCCCAGTATAAAGAGACAACCTACCTTCTGTTACCTTCCTTGCAGCAAAGCACCTGGGACATGTGGTAGCAAGTTAATGTGTTTCCATCATTTGTAAGGCTTAGAAATCCCACAGGGTGCTAGCTAAAAACTCCTGATGCAACCAGAACTGCAAAATGCTATGTCCATAATAATCTCTAGTGAACAAACAGTTTGTGTTCTCAGTGCTCCATCCTGCATTTGCAGCACAGAAACCCACCTGGACATGTTCCTGTGTGATCTGCTCTAGGTGATCCTACTCTGGTAAGGGGGTTGGACTGGAAGAGCTTTGGAGGTGCCTTCCAACCCCTGACATTCTGTGATGAGGGCACTTCTCAGTCTCCTCTTCTCCAAGCAGCAGAGCCCCAGCTCTGCTTGCTCAGAGCCCCAATAAGCCTGACCTTGAATGTCTCCAGAGACATTCAATGACTTTGAATGTCTCCAGTGAGCCTCTACCACCTCCCTGGGCAACCTGTTCCAGTCTTTCCAACCTGATGGGGCTGTGTTGTGTGGCATTTAAGTCTAAACCTCATGGAACTGCACTTAGGTCAGTCCCATGGCAGGGGGGTTGGAACTAGATGATCCTTGTGGTCCCTTCCAACTCTGACTGATTCTATGATTCTTCAAGATGCCAGTCCTGACACATGCTGAAATGCCAGGCTGAATGCAGGAATTTACAAGGAACTCAACAACAAGTAAATGGAACAAAAGTAAAATCCAGATCTGTATCCTACCTTGCAGTTCAGGAAAAAAAAAATGACGAAGATTGAAACAAAATAAGATCCAAAATTATCACAGATGTTGCTTCCTCCAAACAGCTGCAGCCTTAACCAATCCATCTGGAAGGTGCTTTAAGATCTGCAGCATTTCAACTCCCTTTCCTCCTAGATGAGACAAGATATCAAATTCAGCTCTCTACACTCAAGCAGTTTTTTGGACTTGGGTGGGTTTTGTACCAGTATTGCACAGCTCAAATTCATTTAATTACCTGAGAGGCCTCCAGTCTTTTTTCCCCCCCTTCTTTGCTAGTTTAACTGCACCAACTCTGGACAGCATAATCAAAACTCACAGTTTGCCTTTGAGCTGTTTGGAACGGTGAATGAGTGAGAAGTAGCAGGGCACTGAGTGCTGCCATGAAAGGAACTAACCTGTGAGCAATTCAGACATAATTCCCTTACAAGAAGGGCATTATGGAATCAATTCCTCGGGGCAGTCAGGCAGAGAGGCAGCCAAGTGCCATAAATCACCTCTGAAAGTTGGACATTCAGAAGGAGTTCTTGACCATGAGAGTGGTGCAACACTGGAACAGAAGGTGGTTGAGGCTGATTTCCTCTTAACAAGACATGGAGTAAAAAAAAATCACCGAAAATTCTTTCAGTGGAAATTCTGCTTATGTACTGCTTTACCCTATGAGCCCCAAAGAACCACCTGCACCACAGAAAGAGCCATTTTTAGTCCTCCTAGCTCTAAAATCCCCCCAAAATCTGTTTGGATTTGCTCACCTTGAAACATAAGGTGATCTGGGTATGCCTCTTTCAGAATTAAACTCTAGGCCAGCTTAAAATCCAAGACAAGCTCTATTGAAGCTTTACCCAGGGGTTAAGGGGAGAGAGGGGAAGAGAGGGGCAGAAAGGGGCAGAGAGAGGTTAGTGCCCAAATCCTGTTGCTTTAGTACCAATGCATCATTCTTCTTGCCCTTGCACAGCCTGGAAGCCCATAGCTGCTTGCAGCTTTCCCTGCCCAATACTCTTTTCCTGCTCTTTTCCTGCCCAATCCTCTTTTCTTGCCCTTTTCCTGCCCAATCCTCTTTTCTTGCCCTTTTCCTGCCCAATCCTTTTTTCCTGCTCTTTTCCTTCAACCTCATTTCTAAATATAGCTGGGAATGGTCTGCTTCACCCTCCCTGCTGCTCAAAGGTTGGTGCCTTCAGCTTCCCTGGGTGCCTTTCCACAGGCACACTGCCCTCACTGAGCAGCCTGTCCAGCTCAAGGGGTGTTCTCAGGGGTCCCTGTCCTTTCAGACTGCCACCATACAGCACTTTTCTCAGGAGGAAGGCAGCACATAGACCTTAGCTCACCGTGCTCATGCAACTCTTCCTAGAGTTGGCACGTTAATAAAAGAACTGCCAGGAAAAGTGATATTCTAAATCACCTTCTCTTCCCTCCACCCATGCACACCTACAAGCACTGTCAGTTTGGAGGAAGGGGCAGCATTGCTGCCACCCAAGATTTCCATGCTACTAACTACGAGAAACAGCCTCACAGCGATGCCACAGGACCTAAAAACCTCTCACATCTGCTTTCCCCACCTCTCCCTTTGCTGTCCCCAGGGTGCTATGCCAAGTGAGGGCTGCCAGACGCAGTGTATCATCAGGGTATCAGAGTTATGATGGAGATTCACCTCTCAGAGAATGAGATGATTGCTCTTCATTGAGCTCTGGGATGTGACAAGTGAAACGGTGATGACCGAGCCTTACCCGAGAGGACCCCGCTGCACGGTGCACACAGCCTGGCAGGAGCAGCTTTTCTTAACTGCTGGCTTATATCAGAGAGGCACGAAAGGAAATAAGCAGTCACGGCTCAAGGGCTAAAGAAACACCTGATAAATTGTTATAATTATTTGCTTTGACAGTCAGCAGAGAGCAGCTTAAACACTGAAGCGTTTCTGGCTCTGGGAAGAAGGCACAGGCTGGAGCGTGCCCTGTTCACTGAGTCACAGAATCACCGAGGCTGGAAAAGACCTCCAAGACCATCCAGTCCACTAAATCACATCCCAGGTGCCATGTCCACACGTGTCTGGAGCACCTCCAGGGGTGGTGAGCCCACCACTGCCCTGGGCAGCCTGTCCTCATGCCTGACCACTCTTGCAGCAAAGAAATTTTTCCTAATCTCCAACCTAAACCTTCTCTGGTGCAACCTGAGGCCATTTGCTCTTGTCCTACCACTTGATCTGTGAGACAAGAGATCAACACCCACTGGCTCCAACCTCCTTTCAGGGTCCTGCAGAGAGCAATGAGGTCTCTCCTCAGCGTCCTCCAGGCTGAACAATCTGAGATCCCTCAGCTGCTCCTCACCAGCTCTGTTCTCCAGCCCCTTCAACAGCTTTGTTGCCCCTCTCCGGACACATTCCAGCACCTCAATGTCTCTTTCATATTGCAGCACCCAAAACTGAACCCAGTACTCAAGCTGTGGCCTCACCAGTGCTGAGTACAGGAGCATGATCACTGCCCTACTCCTGGACACACCACTGCTGAGAGAGGTCAAGATGCTGTTGGCCTTCTTGGCCAGCTGGGCACATTGGTGGATCATTGAATCTCCACCAGCTGGGAGGAACAACCAGCAGACCCCTGAGTGCCAGACAGAAGAGACTACTATTTCCTTCCTCTGAGATGAAAAGCAGCCACACAGCCAGGCACATTCTCCCTGTCACCCCAAGAACATCACCTCCCTCTCTGCCATGTGCTCAGCCTGGGGCACAGAGTCCTCCTCTCCCTGCTGTGTCCCCTGTTTGTCTGTTCATGGAAGAGCTGAGAAAAAACACGGATCTGAACTGAACTTACCTTCATCTCACTTCCTTTCTGGCCTGAAGGATGCTGCCCACACGACTCCTTTCTCCTCTGTGTGTGCTAAAATAAAACCAAAAACAAACCCAGAGTCAGTCCCATGGGAAATGCAGGAGCAGGTCTGGAGGAGGGATTTCCATTTGCATGCTGAATTCAGCTACCAGGGCAAACTCAGGCTGTGAACTGGGATCTGCTTTTGCAGGAAGCTTTTTTTTTATTTTTTGCCTTTTTTTAAAAAATAGTAACTTTAAAGGCATTAAAAAAAGATCTCTTTTCCCTGGCAACCCAACAGATTTTAAACCTGGAACTTCCTGTAGCCTACAGTCAGCTCTGACCAACTTCAACATTGTGGAAGTGCACTCTTGGAGGTTTCCTTAAACCAATCCCTTCTCGAAAGCAATGTTTTGAAGCTAAATTAACCCTGAAGTACAGCATTCAGAGGCTTTTAACCATTATAATCTTATGCTTTGGTGAGACCACCTGATTTTTTGTTTGGATTTTGTTTTGTTTGCTTGTTTGTTTTTTGGACTTTTAAAATTTTTTTTTGGTTCCAAATTTGTGAGGCTTCTCCTATTTTTTTCCCCCCCCCTTGTCTCTTTTT
>VWZI01005110.1:193620-244179 GCA_013396835.1 Psilopogon haemacephalus
TTTTTTTTTTGTCAATTACGATTTTTATTTCCACTGATAGTGGATCCTGGGCAAGCAAAGTTGGCATGGCAAGAAGAGCTGCTGAAGCTTCACCAGGTGAGCACGTGGCTGTTTGGATTGCTTCAGCATCTGTTTCATAACAGGGCTGAGGAAAATGCCAAGCTAAATGGAGAGATTCCTGCCTGAGGAGGCATGTGAGCATCAACTAATAATAATAATAATAATAACAACAGCAACAATAATCACATCCAGCTGGAATTCAAATTCCCTTCAGAGCTCCACCAGAGCTGTGCAGTAAGTGAGGTGGAGTTAGAGCTTTTAACTTCCTTCAGTCAGGCAGCAAGCACCAGCACAGCCTCAGGAGGACATGTGGTTAGTGATGCCTCTGGAGGACAGCAGCTTCCTCACGATGCTCTTGCAAGATGCAAGCTTGCATGCTTGATTTTCAGCTCTTCCCTTCTGATGTTCTTAAGGCCTAATCTCCTTTCAAATACCTGATTCTTCCAATTCCCTCCCCAGCTCCTTCACACAGAACTACATATTAGGAATGCAAAATAACCTTAATTAGCTGTTAACGTTAATACTCTCACAGCCCTGTGCAGCCACTGCAAAACTCTCCTGTTTGAAAAAGGCAGCCAGAGGCCTATTTTTCTTCCCCCCTTAATGCAGCAAGAAAAGCTGTGTGAAAGTAACTAGCAGCTCTCCAGACAGCAGCAGTCATAATTACCTATTAATTGGACTTTTTTTTCCCAAGCAATGAGCATTTCTCTAAGTGCATGGCAAACATTTGAGTGTAGCAAAGCTTCAGTTCAGCATCTCCCCATGCTCAGCAAGAAGAGGAGATGGAGAGTCTTGCAAAGCATCCCATCACTACTTTTTCCAGCTGTCCTTCATAGGCACAGAACAAGGTGGGAAAGCAGAGCCAAACATAATCTAGATCTTTCTTAGATGCCATCTGAGCCACCATTGGCAAGAAGAAATAAAGCTGGAGAAGGGTGGACTTAAACTGGAGATTAGGAAGAAAGTGTTTACAGTGATGGTGGTGAGACACTGGCACAGGTTGCCCAGAGAGGTTGTGGATGCCTCCTCCCTGGAGGTGTTCAAGGACAAGTTGGATGAGGCCTTGAGCAACCTGGGCTGGTGGGAGGTGTCCTTGCCCATGGCAGAGGGGTTGGAACTTGATGATCCTTCAAGTCCCTTCCAACTCCTACCATTCCATGATTCTGCGATTCCCCCCACCTCTCCCCNGGTTCTTTAAAGGTCATCCAGTCCAATTCCCCAGCAGTCTACTGGGACATCCTCAACTAGACCACATTGCTCAGAGTCCCATCAAGCCTGACCTTGAATATCTGCAGGGACAGAACCTCCAACACCTCCCTGGGTCAACCTGTTTCGTTGTCTCACCAACCTCACAGTAAAGAATTTCTTTCTGTTGCCCAGTCTAAACCTACCCAGCTCCAGTTTCAAACCACCGCATTAAATCCAACAGCACAAAGTGCTACTGGCTGCAACCCAGCCCAGTTTGGTTTCTGCAATCTGACGAGGGAAAATGAGGCTATGGCACCAGAATCATGGAATGCATTGGGTTGGAAGGGTTCTTTAAAGGTCATCTACTCCAATCCCCCAGCAGTCAGCAGAGACATCCCCAATTAGATCAAGTTGCTCAGAGTCCCATCAAACCTGACCTTGAATGTCTGCAGGGATGGAACCTCCACCATCTCCCTGCATCAACCTGTTTTGGTGTCTCACCACCCTCACAGTAAAGAATTTCTTCCTATTGTCCAGCCTAAACCTACCCAGCTCCAGTTTCAAACCACTGCATTAAATCCAACAGAACTAAAAGAAATCAGGAAAATTTTATGAACAGTGCACTTTTAATTGGATGGAAGGGTGTAGAAAAAAAATTTGGGAGGCTGACCCCAGGTCATTTTCTCTTGGTGTTTTTGTCATGTGGCAAAGCTGAAAACATCACAGTGGCTTCGGACTTGTGGCAACAGTTGTGGTTCAGTAAGAAGCAAGCAAGCTTCAAACAGTCTGTGGCGCTTCTTGTTTAATAAAAAAGAAAGAATTGTCCCAGGCTGCAGCCTTTTTGCTTAAAATATTGAAACCCTCACATCTGGGGATAAATTCTCCAGCAATGCAGATATTTGCTGCATTAACTTGAGACGTATTAGACACTTGGGTCTAATAATAGTGCACGCCAAGATATTAAGCTTCTGAAGCTGGAAGAGCAGACACAGAGGCAAAATCCAGGGCACAGAGTCTTTGACTCCACTCCATTTTGCCACAAATCTACTCGCATGGCAAAGCCTCATTTGCAGCCAGTCCAACCATTCTCTGACTCTACCAAGGCTGAGGCTAAACCATGGCTCTCAGCACCACATCTCTGCCACTTCAAAGCACCTCCAGGGATGGGGATTCAACCACCCTCCTGGGCAGCCTCTGCCAGGCTTACCTTACCAAGGCTGATGCTAAACCATGGCCCTCAGCACCACATCTCTGCCCCTTCGAAGCACCTCCAGGGATGGGGATTCAACCACCCCCCTGGGCAGCCTTTGCCAGGCATTGAGAACCCTTTCAGTGAAGTTTCTTCTAATAATATTCACCCTAAACCTGATTCAGCCTGAGACCATTTGCTCTTGCCCTACAATGGGCCTTGATGGCTGCCCCACAGCACACCTCTGTAGGGCACTGCCAGTGCTCTGCATTTCTGAGACACAGGATGGGTGAAAGAAGAGGAGCAAGGTGTGACTGAGCAGGGTGCTGGGAGGCAAGTTGGGAGTTGGAGCTATGGGAACTTACTGAGCAGCTTCAAAGGAAGATCACCACGAAAGCTCCCCTGAAAACATCTGGAAAGCCCCCAAACCCCACATCATTTCCCACTGGATTTGTCATGCAACCAGCAGGTGCTCTTCTGCAGGGGAACAGCACAACATGCAGCAAGAGCACTGCTGTTTCCCCCTTTCAGTTTGCACCCAAGAGAAGATAGGGAAAAGATTAACTTCTTAGCCCCCTACGTCTCCTCAAGATCAGAAGCAATCCACAGGAATGATTTCCAGGCCGAATAAGCACCTTACTGCAAGAGCTCAGGGGTAAGGAGGAGAAGTTTGGAAGGTTTCTTGACCACAGTAGAGAGGCAACTTGCACAAATACTCAGGGGTATCTAATCTGGGAAAGAAATTCCTCGTGAGAGCCACTGGCTAAACTGAAGCCAGGCTCAAAACCAGCTACCAGGCACAGCAGCTCTGCTATGAGGACAGGCTGAGAAAGTTGGGGCTTTTCAGCCTGGAGAACAGAAGGCTTCCAGGAGACCTTAGAGTAGCCTTCCAGTATCTGAAGGGGGCTACAGGAGGGCTGGGGAGGGACTGTTCACAAGGTCTTGTAATGACAGGATGAGGAGGTTCAAACTGGCAGAGGGGAGATTGAAACAGGATATTAGGAGGAAGTTCTTCACAGTAAGGGTGGTGAGACACTGGAACAGGTTGCCCAGGGAGGTTGTGGCTGCTCCCTCCCCGGAGGTGTTCAAGGCCAGGCTGGATGAGTCCTTGAGTGACCTGTTCCAGTGGGAGGTGTCCCTGCCTATGGCACAGGGGGGTTGGAACTGGCTGAGCTTTGAGGTCCCCTCCAACCTAAACCATTCTATGATTCTATGATATCACAACTATCACAGAAATACTAAATATTCAACACTCTCCGTTTTGAAGGTGATCTTGTTTCCATGGCAACTTGTAGGCAAGCCAAGAGTTGGGTCACCACCTTTCTGGGATGCTCTGTGCTTTCCCTCTGAGTACTGCCAGTCTGGCCCCACTTCAGCTCCAACAGTTTCACAAAGCTCTTAATTCAAAAAGAAAAAAAAACCAAAAAACAATGCCAAAAATTCTTCTGTTTGCATAAAACAGAAGCAGACCTTTGCATTTTCCTTTCTGCCTTTGGGATGATTATTTTCTCTTTTGTGATTCATAAATTCCAGCAGGTGAAAGGGGGGAGGGAAGTTACATAAAAAGCTTTTTAGGGCAATTATGTCTTCAGCTGGAAATTTTGACATTTGTGATCTCTCCCTTTGATCACTGCTATTAATATCTCTATAGCAGATGTGACTTGCTGAGAGTTAACTAATTGATAGAGGGGGAAAAAAAAACCTGCTTGGAGTTGCAAGAGTTTTCCCTGCTTTGTTTCAGCTGAAGTGACAAGGTTGCATTGAAGGGGATCATTACCTTTCCAGTTAATAGAATACTCCATAGACAGTGGTAAAAACATGACTGTGACTAGCAAAAAGAAGCTGGGATCTAGGAGTTTCACCTAGTATTTAGGTGTTTATTTATAGGGTAGAGGTATTTGCATTGACAAAGTCCCTGCAGCTGAAGCACCTTCCAGGGTGCTGGTGCTTTTAAGAGCAGAAGAGGTGCAAGGCAGCAGAGAGCTGGTGAGCTAAGGAATCAGAGAATGAAAATATTCAGTTAAACTACCTGTACTGAGAGACAGGGAAGGGACAGAGGGGAAGATCCAACCCATCCAGCTGCACATTGAGAGCTGCAGGGTTATAGATCCAACAGCCCCATGGAGCACATACAGAGAGGAGTTAAGTTGTACTGCCCCTCGATGGTCTCCTCCTCTCTTCATGGCCCAGGATGTTTAGTTTCTCAGGCAGTGCAGAATTAGGTGGCATCAATCTACCTCAGAGATGGGAATGGGAACTAGATTATCTCTGATGTCTCTTCCAACCTAAAGCATTCTATGACTAAGGGACTTGCCCAGTATCAGGCAGCAAGTCCTTGGCTAAAGTGAGAGTCTTGCCCATGCAGCATTCTGCTCCAATTTGTGGCCCAGTATGCCCTGCTGTCAGAAACCCTTCCCTCTCCAGTCTGCACTTCTCTTCCACAACCACCCTAAAGTTCTGTTCAGTGTATTATCACCTCTTCTGATGTGTGGGTTTGAAGGGCATTGTCTACCCCAGGCAGCTAACTAGATTTTGGGTCATAGAATTGCCAGGGTTGGAAAGGGACCCCCAAAGATCATCCAGTTCCAACCCCCTGGCCATGGGCAGGGATGCCTCACTCTAGATCAGGTTGCTCAGAGTCCAACCCAGCCTGGCCTTAAGAAGAAGGAAGCACTGAAGAAGTAATAATAAGAAGCTGCTTCTTAAAAAGCAGCAGCATTGAAGGAAACTCTCCTTAAGAAGATGACAGAGAAGTGCCAGCACTTACATTGCTTAGAGAACAAATTCAGCTCCTGAATGCCATACAGCTCTGCACCTCTCTTTTATCCTCTCTTGGAGATAAGGAGGAACAAATTTCTATTTCCTACTGTTCATCCTCCACTTTGAAACAAACAAGAGCTGAATCACAGAATGGTGGAGGTTGGAAGAGATCTCTGGAGATCATCTAGTCCAAGGCCCTTGCTAAAGCAGGATTTCCTAGATCAGGTTGCCCAGGATCACAATATGCAGGTGGGCTTTGAAAGTCTCCAGAGAAGAAGACTGCACAACCTCTCTGGGCAGCCTGCTCCAGGGCTCCAGCACCTGCACAATAACCCCTTCAGCTCAAGTGAAACCTGTGTTCTAGCTTGTACCCACAGCCCCTTGTCCTGTCAAGGCAAGGAAACTACTGCCAAATTCAAGAACATAAGCACACATACTCTGAAGTGTGATCAGAGGGCTGCAGCACCTCTGCTGTGAGGACAGACTGAAACAGTTGGGGCTGTGCAGGCTGGAGAAGAGGAGGCTCCCAGGTGACCTTCTTGTGGCCTTCCAGGATATGAAGGGGGCTACAAAAAAAGCGGGGGAGGGACTTTTTGGGCTCTCAGGGAGTGACAGGACTAGGGGGAATGCTGGAGGTGGGGAGATTCAGAGTGGATGTGAGGAGGAAGTTGTTGAGCATGAGAGTGGTGAGAGCCTGGAATGGGTTGCCCAGGGAGGTGTTTGGGGCCACATCCCTGGAGATGTTTGCAGCCAGGCTGGCAGAGGCTGTGGGCAGCCTGATGTAGGGTAGGGTGTCCCTGGGCATAGCAGGGGGGTTGGAACTAGATGATCCTTGTGTTCCCTTCCAACTCTGACTGATTCTATGATTCTAAGTATTCCAACATGCATATAAATGGAGAATAAAAATGATTTATCACCACCAGAACTGTCAGGGCATGTGAACTGGATAGCTATAACATGGCATATCCTTTAGCTAGCACAAGGCTTCATTGCTTTTTTTTTATGATTTTTTTTTTAATTTATTTTATGATTGAAACATCAGCTTCTTAATAGAAGTTATGCACCACGGATTCAGTTATTTATTTTCACATCCAGGAAAATTACCCTCTTCCCTTACTCTCCTCCTCCCAAATATGCCAGTAGAAAAGATGGAATTAAAAAAGAGAGAGTTCAAGGAGAAAAATAAGAGGGGGAGGCAAGGATATGGCTGTGGTCAGTGCCAGAACAAAGAGAGACCTCTGCTATGAAAGGTCACAGAACTGTTCAGTTGGAAAAGATCTTTAAGATTCTTGAGTCCAACCGTTGTCTAACTCTACCAAGGCTGCTGCTAAACCATGGCCCTCAGCACATCTCTGCCTCTTTTCAATGCCTCCAGGGACGGGGATTTGACCACCTCCCTGGGCAGCCTATCCCTGTGTTTGAGAATCCTTTCAATGAAAACATTTCTTCTCACATCCAACCTAAACCTGCCCTGATGCAACCTGGGGCCATTTCCTCTTGTCCTGTCACTTGGTACTAGGGAGAAGAGATCAACACCTAACTGGCTACAACCTCCCTTCAAAGAGTTGCAGAGAAACAATGAGGGCTCCCCTCAGCCTCTTCTTTTGACTAAACAACTCCAGGATCCCTCAAGCTGGAGCAGAAAAGACTCTGGGGGTATTTTAGAGATCAAACACCCCCACTTCCCTCAGCTGCTCCTCACCACAGTTGTTCTCCAGACCCTTCACCAGCTCTGTTAACCTCTGGACACTTCATCACCCCAATGTCATTTTCATACAGCAGCACCCAAAACTGAACCCAGTATTTTCAACAAAGAGAGAAGGGCCACTCTGTGGCTCACCTGCACAGGATGCCAACTGGTTCTTTCGGTACCCATCAGTAGGTTTTCACAGCACCAGCAGGTAAATGTCTGCCTTCATGTCTGTAATCGCTGCCTTGGTGCTGCTTAGCAATGCTTCTGCTTTGGTAGGAGGGCAATCACTGTCATTAGATGTCAGAGGCAGACAGCAGAGTGCCTCTGTTTGAAGGACAGCATGCAGAACAATGATTTAGAGTCTGAGAGCTGGAGAGAGCACTCCTGAAGCGGAGGGGAGCCCCCTTTGGAAATTCAGCCACTGACAGCTGTTAGGACATCATTAAACACACACAAGAGCTCAGGACCTTCTTGCAAAGTTGGCTGCTGTACACAAAATTGGCTCACACAAAGAAGGAGCTGAAAGGAGAGGTTGGCTGCTGCTGTGAGCAGGGGTTGCTGAGCCTGAGCCCCCTGTGAGAACGCTGGACTGAAAATGAAGGTGTCAGTGATGACCTTCCAGGAGCATCATCCAATTAATCTCAGCGGCAGAGGCTTTTAAATGCCATCCAAACCTCAGCCACGGGGGCATGCCAAAAATGTTTTGTGCCTCTTCATGAGCTAACCCTGCTGCACAGGCAGTGTCTGCTTGTCTGAGGAGAGTGAGGGAGCCCTGTCTTTATGCCTTAGGAAACAAGCAATTATTAATCAAGTGTGAAATGTTACTGACAAGCCAGTGATGAGAATGATGTTCATGCACAGAGTTCTAGTCACCAGAGGTGATGGAATTGTCTTCTTTGGTCTTCTGTGCATCTAGTGAACCCAGCAAAAGATGAACTGAAAGGCTAGGAAAGAGGAAAGATCACTTACACAAGAGATTCAGCTGGCTGCCAGGGTGCCTGCCTCTCTGATAGGAAGTAGGAGTGCTCGAGAGGCTTCCCATGTGGAGGAACTAAAGGTGACTACAAAATAAAACACATTGGGATAAAAAAAGAAATCTAAAGAGAGAAGCTATCAGGGAGTGACAGGACTAGGGGGAATGGAGCAAAGCTGGAGGTAGGGAGATTCAGATTGGATGTGAGGAGGAAGTTGTTGAGCATGAGAGTGGTGAGAGCCTGGAATGGGTTGCCCAGGGAAGTGGTTGGGGCCACATCCCTGGAGGGGTTTGCAGCCAGGCTGGCAGAGGCTGTGAGCAGCCTGATGTAGGGTAGGGTGTCCCTGGGCATGGCAGGGGGGTTGGAACTGAGTGATCATTGTGGTCCCTTTCAACCCTGACTGATTCTATGATTAGGACAAGATTTTAAAGGAAAACAGGACCTAGCCTTACCAGAGGCTAAGAAGAGATGAGAACAGACAGGAGAGGCTGCAATGATCAGAGAACCACAGAATTATGAAGGTTGGAAAAGACCTTTAAGATAAAGTCCAACCATCAACCCAGCACCCCTGTGGCTGCTAACCATGTCCTGAAGGGCCATGTCTACACACTTTTTTAACACCTCCACCTCATGTATCATTAACAAGCCACTCATAACAAGCTCCTACCAACAACCCACAAAACATCTTCCTCTACAAGAAGAAGCAAACATGATCAGTATGTGCACTTGATGGAGACAAACAAGCAAGTGCAGCCCTGGCAGCAAGCAATCAGGGTGAGGACTGGTGACAGATGGTGAAGGACCTGGCACAGCTGACTCCCATCCAGTTTCCTGAAGGGTCTGAAAGAGCCCCACAGTCTGACAGCAGAGTGATAAGCAAGCTCCAGACGAAGAAAGCTGGGGCTGGGGCATCTCCCCTTGCTCCAGCTGGGACATCTGCTCAGCTTCCAGTCCTTGCTCACTTCTAGGGGTGGGCTGAAACAGGACATTTGCTAAAACCTCTTCTTTTTTTTTCTTTTTTCTTTTTTTTTTTTTTCTCTTTCCACTCAATGGAAATAACTATGAATAAAATTCTCTTATACAGGAGAAATAAAACCAAAACTTGATCCCTTAATAAGCCACAGTGTTTTCTGAGGACAACCTAGCATCACTGAGAGCTTTCTTCTCAACCTCAGTGGTCTAAAATCTTTTAAGAAACCTGCTTATATGGATGCAGCACAAGAAGTCTTTTTTTTTTTTCTCCACTCCACTTCAGTGTGAACTGAAGAAAATATTTTATCACCAAGCTAAAAATGCTGTGTCGTAGAATCATAGAATAGAATCATAGAATGGTTTAGGTTGGAAGAGACCTTAAAGATCATCCAGTTCCAACCCCCTGCCATAGGCAGGGACACCTCCCACTAGATCAGGTCATTCAAGCATAAGCAAAAAGCACTAAAGAGATGAAATCCTGAAGACCAAACATTAGCATTGTAGGGTTAACCCCACTCCAAGCTCTAACAACTAACACACTCCATTATCTAACCTGAAATTACCTAATCCCTAATTGTCATCAGAAATAATTCGATGGTGTTAACCTGATTTAAAGCTTCACTATACTTTTTTTGTTTGTTTCCCATCAGAGAGAGCAGAAATAATTCAGGGCAATGTCTTTGATAATCTGATGCCATTCACAGCTCAGATTAGAGCAGCCTTCAGAGAGAGCAGGTTCTTTACTACAAGTATGAAGCTGTAATTAATAGTAAGCTTCTGTTCTGAAGTCAGCCTTCCCAAAGCTTTGCAGGTCACTCTTTTTGATGAATCACAGTTGAAAAAATTCGATTAGCAGAGTTGTAGGAATGAAGTCTTCAGAAGTCAATGTTGCAGATAGCAGAGCTGTAGGAACGAGGTCTTCAGAAGTAAACGTAGCGCATAAAAGTACACACTGGGTTGTGGATTTCAGATTGTTTTGCCTTTCAAGCATTCTCTTAGAATCACAGAAACATCCAGGTTGGAAAAGAGCCTCAGGATCACCAAGTCCAACCTAAAAACCCACTCAGCAAGATTCGCCTTACACCATATCCCTAAGCACCACATCCAAACGACCCTTGAACACATCCCGGGTCAGTGACTCCATCACCTCCCTGGGCAGCTCTTCACATAGAGACCTAAGACCTTGCTTGCTTAAAATTGATTAAAAAGAAAACAAATAGGATTTTGTTCACCTCAGAAAGAAGGGAAAAGAATGTTAGTGCCATTTGCAAAGGACACAAGGTGGAACACATAGTCAAAACGAAGGGTTAATATACAGAACTTAGGACCTTGAGAATGTGTCCAGAGAAGAGCAACAAAGCTGGTGAGGGGCCTGGAGCACAGCCCTGTGAGGAGAGGCTGAGGGAGCTGGGGGTGTGCAGCCTGGAGAAGAGGAGGCTCAGGGCAGACCTCATTGCTGTCTATAACTACCTAAAGGGAAGTTGTAGCCAGGTGGGGTTGGTCTCTTCTCCCAGGCAACCAGCGAAAGAACAAGTGGACACAGTCCAGTTGTGCCAGGGGAGGAATAAGCTGGATGTTAGGAGGAAGTTCTTGACAGAGAGAGTGACTGGCATTGGAATGGGCTGCCCAGGGAGGTGGTGGAGTTGCTGGAGGTGATCAAGAAAAGCCTGGATGGGGCACTTAGTGCCATGGTCTAGTTGATCGGATAGGGCTGGTTTGGACCTGATGATCTTGGAGGCGTTCAAGAAAAGCCTGGATGAGGCACTTAGTGCCATTGGCTAGGGCTGGGTGCTAGGTTGGACCGGATGAGCTTGGAGGTCTCTTCCAACCTGACTTACTCTACTCTACTCTACTCTACTCTACTCTACTCTACTCTACTCTACTCTACTCTACTCTATTCCATCCCGTCCCATTCAGTTCCATTCCATTCCACTCTATTCTATTCCATTCCATTCCACTCCACTCTATTCTATTCCAATCTATTCTATACTATTCTATTCTATTCCATCCCGTCCCATTCCGTTCCATTCCATTCCACTCTATTCTATTCTATTCCAATCTATTCTATACTATTCTATTCTATTCCACTCTATTCCATTCTATCAAGAGTAATATTAGAAGTACAACTTGATCTAGTGTGAGGTGTCCCTGCCCATGGCAGAGGGGTTGGAACTAGATGATCCTTGAGGTCACTTCCAGTCCTTACAATTCTGTGATTCTAAGCGTCCTGGTCGTGTCTATAGGGAACAGAAACAGAGTTGTTGGGTGGGGTTTTTTTTGCCACAGACTATGAGCTTCCTGTCTGTAAGTGCTAATGAATGAGGCAGAGGTAGGTGTCAGCAGTCAATCACGAGCTGACTGTGAGCTATCAGGGTGATGCAGACACGAAGGAAGACAATTGTAATTCTAGATTATATCAGGCAAAGTATTTTCCATAGAGACAGGGAGTAATTAATGTCACTTTACAAGGGGCTGGTAAAACTTCAGTTGTTACACTGTGCATAATCCTGGCAGCTGATGCTGAAGAAAGAGGAAGGCAGGAAAAGAGACTGAGATGATCAGAGGAATGGGCAGCTAACTACTGAGAGCAATCAGCAGTTTGTTGAACCTTCTGAAACCATAGCTGTGAGGGGTAAAATGTTATCTGTCTGTCAGCACATCAATGAAGTCAAGACCAGGCAAGAAAGTTATTTAAGCCCTTAGCAGGAGGGTTGGAACTAGATGCATGAGGTCCCTTCCAGCCCTGACAATTCCGTGATAATGATGGAGAAAAATGATGAGCCTAAACTGATCGTGAAGAAATGTAAACTAGAAATTAAAATGAGCTTCGTGAATGGCTAAAAGAAATCAAAACTGATTTCCTTTGGATTTTTTGCTAATGGCTGATTAGGCCTCATGGCATCTCAGTGTGGGAATGCCACTCATAGTTCTGCTGCTGTCTTATTTCTCTAAAAATCTTTGTTAAAGTGCTGCCATGCCTGCACCGGAGGCTACAAGGAGCTCTGTATGAGGAGGAGGAGGAGGAAGGAGCAAGTCACTAGGACATTCTGAGCTTGGAACTGACAAATCTTTGTTGTCTAACAGCCACTCTGCCTGCCTGCCCAGGCAGCTGCCTCCAAGCAGGTCAGCTCAATCTCTCTCTTGCTAGAAGTCCTGCACACTGGTCTGATTTCCAGCCTTCAGATGAGAGCAGCATGCCAGTGAGAGCCAGCCTGAAGCAGTGATGCTGTTCCCTTTCAGCAGCCATCTCCTGCCTTGTGCTAGCACTGGGATATGTCTGCCCCTGCTACTTGAGCTGCACAGCTAGCAGGAGGCTATGCTTTGCTGCTCATTTGGTTGCTGGGTTGTTTTTTTCTGGGCTAACTTATCACTTCCTACATCTCCCCCAGTCTGGTTCATACTGAGATCAGCTGAAACCCAGTGCTGGATGGGAGAAATCATGTCCAGGCTGGAGAAGGAAGGGCAAAACAAAACCAGCCCCTCCCTAGGTACTGTCTCTCACTACACCCAAATGATGCTGCAGTGCTAACTTGCTTTCTGGTCCACTTCTACCTCCATGATAAATTGCTGGAAATTCTTCCTGCTGGTCTTTCAAAAGGGATCAAAGATCTGGAAAGACAAAAGTACAGCCTACAACCTGACTGCAGACCATGGATTCACTCAGTATGAGACCAATGCCTCCAAGCCATTTGCAGCCTCTGCCTGGCTCCAGGCTCCCAGAAGAGCAAGGAGCAACAGGAATGATGTGAGGAGCACTTTCTGCATCTTGCTCTCTGTCATCACCTATGACTCTGTCCTGCCTTTCCTAGGAACGTCGAGGGAGTCCTTCTGGCTCAGCACTGCCATCCTGGATGGTTTGGGAATTTTTCACATCTGCACAGGTTGATACCAGGACCCTTTTGATTACTGGAGCATCATTCCCAGAGGGCCAGAGCTCAAACTTCAGACCCAGAATTTAAGTGACAGTGAAGCCCATTTCCAGTCACTATGTAGATATCAAGAGTAGTTTAAGCTGTCTACCTTCACAGAGTGCCCTTGATGTTACTCACTCACTCTTGGTTCACAGCTCCTTCTTTTCAACCATTAACCCCTTTCAGGGGCATCCTAATGATGCCCTCACTGACATCCTTGGGAGCTGAGGTTCTGCCACCATCACGGCAAGCACAAAAATACTAGACCCCAGGGTGTCAGATGGAAGCTGGAAACGCTGAAGTGTTGATTTAGGAAGTCCAAAGTTCAGACTTTAGCTTCCAGGTCTGGGCTAAAGGGGAAAATTAAAAAGTGATGAAGAAGTGGCTGTACTCTGACAGCCTCTCTTCTTCACAGCAGCGAGCACAGCAGGGCCCCTCCAGGCACAAGTGGCAGCAAGCAGTCACTTCGCAGAACCCATCAGCAAACTGCAAAGCTTCATTCCAAGATAGAACTTTAACCCTTTAGGCTGCACACACCCCTCAGCCAACAGCCAGAAGTTACTCTTCCCTGTCTACAGATCACATCAGAAGGAATTGGTTGCTTCACCAAATCCCTGGGATACCCTAGCAAAAGACTATTCACATCCCACTTAGTTCAGGTGGCCACGGCAGAGGTTGCCTTAGAGACTGCAGTATGAGTGTAAGGACCTTTGGCTGGACTTGCTTTAACAAGTTTAACTTCTCTTACAAGCAGACTCATACCCCTGCCATATTTATTGCCAAAAAGGAAAATTTGTTCTCCTTCAGTAAGAAATACAACCTTGGGAGGGGGAAAAAAAATTCATCATAAATTAGGTTAAAGATTGAACAAGTTGAAGAAGAAGCGGAGGGGTGGGGGGGGATATCTGTTCTCCTTAAGTAATAAATACAGCCTTGGGAGGGAGACAAACATCATCATAGATTAGATTAAAGAGTTAACAAGTTGAAGAAGAAGGTGGGGGGGAATCTGTTCTCCTTAAGTAATAAATACAACCTTGGGAGGGGGAAAAAAATTCATCATAAATTAGGTTAAAGATTTAACAAGTTGAAGAAGGGGAGGGGGAAATTGGTCTCCTTAAGTAATAAATACAGCCTTGGGAGGGAAAAAAAAAATACATCATAAATTAGGTTAAAGATTTAACAAGTTGAAGGGAAAAAGAAAAAGAAAACAAATCAGGGAAATGCACAAGATTGTGCTTTGAAGTCAGCAGAAATATTTTGGTTACCTTCAAAATATTTCCTTCCCAAACTCTCTTGGGTTTGTAAAACATAGGAGTCATGGAGCAATGTCACTTTTCAGGTTAACATCAGGCTACTCCTCAATTTAGGGGGATTTTGCCCCTTCAGTTTTAGTTTCAGGCAGCAGCCACTGGAAGGTCATTAACCACCCTGCCTACACCTCCAGAAGACTGATTTTACTCAGTCCAGGATTAATCCACCACTCCTTACAGAGCAGGGAGATGACTGAGTTATTGCATTGCCTGCACTGACAGAAGACAGCCTGGAGGGATTGTTGTTGCATTTGAGAGAAGTGAGGTGATCTTAAAGGTCTTTTCCAACCAAAACAATACTCTGGTTCATGTGAAGAAAGAACAACTGCCAGGTTAAAGCCTGGTCGAGTGGAAAGGAACCAGAGCTGCTCAGAGCTGGACTGGAATTTAAATAAATAAATAAATCGACTGCTTAGATTTCACCTCTGGAGTTCTCTTCTGCTTTCTTTACACCTGTAGACCTCAGAGAGGCAATGAGCATAGAATCATTTTGGTTGGAAAAGATCATGGAGTCCAAGCATGATCTAACTCTACCAAGACCGGTGCTAAAGCATCATTTCAAGGGTAGGCTCAGTTCAAACAATTCACAGAATCACACTGAATTGACCATGTTGGAAAAGACCTTCGAGCTCATCGAGTCCAGCCTATCCCTTAACACCTTCTAATTAACTAAACCAGAGCACTAGCAGCCTCATCCAGTCTGATTTGAAACACCTCTAGTGTTGGCTGCCCAACAAGCAACCTTGCAGCTGATCTTTTGTCCACTGTAGCATAGTTTGTATTGGAAGAGATCTTCAAGACTGTTTAAAGGGCTGCAGCACCTCTGCTATAAGGACAGACTGAAAGAGTTGGGGCCGTGCAGGCTGGAGAAGAGGAGGCTCCCAGGTGACCTTGTGGCCTTCCAGTATCTGAAGGGGGCCTACAGAAAAGCTGGGGAGGGACATTTTAGGCTATGAGGGAGTGACAGGACTGGGGGGAATGGAGCAAAGCTGGAGGTGGAGAGATTCAGGAAGTTGTTGAGCATTAGAGTGGTGCAAGCCTGGAATGGGTTGCCCAGGGAGGTGGTTGGGGGAATCAGTCAGGGTTGGAAGGGACCATAAGGATCATCTAGTTCCAACCCTCCTGCCATGCCCAGGGACACCCTACCCTAGATTAGGCTGCCCACAGCCTCATCCAGTCTGGTCTTAAACACCTTCAGGGATGTGGCCCCAGTCACCTCCCTGGGCAACCCATTCCAGGCTCTCACCACTCTCATGCTCAACAACTTCCTCCTCACGTCCAGTCTGAATCTCCTGTCACTCCCTGATAGCCTAAACAGTCCCTCCCCAGCTTTTCTGTAGGGCCCCTTCAGATCCTGGAAGGCCACAAGAGCCTCCTCTTCTCCAAACTGAACAGCCAAACTGATCACCATGACTTGGAAAGCAAACAGCAGTTTGCAAGCCCACCACAGCCATGCAGTATGGGTCTGGCTGCACTACCTGCAATGCAGTGTTTTAAGGATATGTTCCTTCAGCCAGGCAGCTCACTAAAGGTGTGTGTGTGTGTGTGTATATATGTGTGTGTGTGAACCAAGTCAGCAGCTTTCTGCAGGCTGGCTGAAATTCAAGTGGAGAAGTGACCTAGTTGCATAAAGCCTGCTCTACAGCTGGGGAAGTGCACAGAAGTGACACTTAATGATGTGACTGCCACATAACCTGTCCGAGTGAATCAGCAGAAAGCAGCAGATAGCTTTCAAGTCTGTAGAGTCACTTGTAATGGCACTCAAAAAAAGAGGGGGGGTGAAAAAAAGTTTTGATAAATTACATAACATTAGGGCAAACTTCTACCTACCTCTGCTTCTCCAAGGATGTATAGTTGCTGGCTCCCAAATTAATAGCACCCTTCTCTGAGCTGATTTCCTTGACCTAACACTTGCCAAGTTCAGAAAAGCCCAAACTGTGACTTGGCCTTCCCATTCCATGATCTCTCTTGTCTCCAACACAATACTGAGAACTGAGCTGATTTCCTTGGCCAAACATTTGCCACGTTCAGAAAAGCCTTTCTATGTCATCATCTCTTTAGTCTTCTACAGAATACTGAGAACCAGTGTTAGGATGGAGATCCAACTTGAAGTGAATGAGTGGCTCTATTTAATCCACATTTTCCTCCCTCACCTACAGTCAGATTGCCTGGCTCAGCTAGGGGATACAGATGTTTTCAATTCTTTTGGTTTGGTTTGGTTTTTTTTTTCCCCCCAGAAATGGAGCTGATTTCTGAGGACCCAGGACAGGGCACATTGGGAAGTACAGAATCACAGAACTTCTTAGATTGCAAAAGACCTTCAAGATCATCGAGTCCAATCATTAGTTTCACACTGACAAGTCCTTGACTAAACCAAATCCCTCAGCACAACATCTAATCACCATGAATCACTGTGGTTGGAAAGGACCACCAGGATCATCCAGTCCAACCTTCATGCCAGCATCCTTAATCACTAGACCATAGCCTCAAGTGCCACATCCACTCCTTTTTTGAATACTTCCAGGGATGATGACTCCACCACCCCCCTGGGCAGCCCCTTCCAGTGCCTGACCACTCAGTAAAGAACTTCCTCCCAACAGAGACCGAAGTGCCAGGCTGAGAGTCATGTTGCTGTCTCATCAAGGAACTTGTGTAGGGCCAGCTTCCATTAGATAGCCAGCAAAAAGCACTGCTACTGTTTCCTCTGGATGTGAGGAGGATCTTCAGCATGAGAGTGGTGAGAGCCTGGAATGGGTTGCCCAGAGAGGTGGCTGAGGCCACATCCCTGGAGGTGTCTAAGGTGAGGCTGTGGGCAGCCTGCTCTAGGGTAGGGTGTCCCTGGGCATGGCAGGGGGGTTGGAACTGAATGATCCTTGTGGTTGCTTCCAACTCTGACTGATTTGATGATCTAGGGTAGGGTGTCCCTGACCAAGGCAGGAGGGTTGGAATTAGATGATCCTTGTGGTGCCTTCTAACCCTGCCTGATTCTATGATTCTCTGCACAGGCTTCACTCAGTTTAGAAGCTGCTACTACTAAATAAAAATATTTAATCTCCACCATCTGCATGGGTAGTGAAAAGGTTCTAAGTGGATATCTTCCTGGACATAACTTTTGGAAAGCAGAGGTTTTCTTCTTCTGGCATTTATTTTGACTTTGAATCACACAAAACCAAGAACTAGGGGAGAGTTTGGATCAGAACCTGTAATAGTGCCCTTACATGAACCATCTGACAGCCTTAGAGAGGGAGAGGAGGAGGGAAAATGACCACAAATGATAGGGAAAATACACACATTGCAGAAAAACTACTTCATAGCTCCTGTTAGTAGACTGCACACCCAAAGGTCCTTTGCCTTTAGTCCAGGCATCCTTTCAATCCAAAAGCTGTTGAACAGATAGAAAGGACTCTATTTTTTTTTTGTGTGTGTCATATCAAAAGCTGTAGAAGTCACAAAGGCTTTTCAGGTTTCTTCTTTCCTGTTTCAGTTAGAAGAGTGAAAGGAACTGTGTGGTAAGGTCGCCATGTACGAGCGAGCCAGATGCTAAAATAACTTCTGATACTGACAATGGTGAGCAACACTATGAGGTGGAATCCTCTGAAGATCAGTTCTTGCCCAGCAGGCATTGCACTAAGAGTGGGGGAAGGAAAGCAAGGGTGAGATGTCTAAAGGTAAACATTTCAGACAGGAGTGATTCATAAATACGTGTTCATGGTGTCCAGAGGAATTCCTCTATTTCACAGTCCTGCAGATCTGAACTCTTTGTGACTGCACATTTAGGTTTTGTAACTTCTTGACCAGCCTCCCAGTGCTTTAATGACTTTTGCAGACACAGAACCATAGAGTGCACTGAGCTAGCAGGAATTTTAAAGGTCACCCAGCCCAGAGAAAAGAGGGTGGCACTGGTTCAGGACTTTTTTCCTAACCACCCCATCCCATATCCCTCTTGACTCTTTACTAAGAATTAAATCTTGCACTAATGCTGTAACAGATGACACAACCTTCCTGAATATTCACTTCCATCATGACGAGTTCAAATGATTTCCTCTGGCATCACTTGTCAGCTGCTAGTGCAGCTCTTAAATGACCCAACTGAAAAGACATTTCTCTCTAAATAACCCAGTTAAATATGTCAGAGCTCAGAATTAGGCAATTGGGTTTAAGAAGACAGAATACACAAAACTGAGTAGCCAGCAGATTAAATAGTAGATTGAAGAGTCAGCGTTGTTCTTACTGATAGCTGAATGCCTAACAAACTCCAGAGTTGCTAGCTTGACGTATCATCTAACATTTAAGCCACCAGAAATAACTCAGCCTGAGCACAATTTGCTGCAAAGGTCTTCGTGGAGATGTTTTCTTCCCACCATGCACCATGGAAAGGTCTTTCTATGAAACTGAGTGGCTGCTCCCCTTGAAAAATCTCTGCATCCTCTCTCTCATGCAGATGGCTTCTCTACAACTTACATAACTGCAAGGCTGCCTCCAAACATCATCTTTTTAAAGGTGTTTCTCCTGTCTCAGTCTTACCTTTGGCTTGCCAGAACAAAACCCAGGAAGCCTGCAGATGACCTGCATGCTGCTGGAAAACTTAAGGTGTTTTTGAAGGTCAGCTACACAGCTTCCTCAGCCTGTTGATTGTTCATTTGATATGAAAGGTTTGAAAGTCACAGGATCACAGGATGCTAGGGGCTGGAAGGCACCTTCATAGGTCATCTAATGCAAGACCCCTGCCAGAGCAAGGCCATAGAATCTAGTACAGGTTGCACAAGAATGATCCAGACAGGGATTGAAAGTGTCCAGAGAAAGAGACTCCACAACCTCATGATGATGGAGTCATCATCCCTGGACATGTTCAAAAAACTTGTGGGCATGGCACTTGGCAACACAGTTTAGAGGGCATGGTGGTGATGGGTTGATGGTTGGACTTCATCTTAGAGGGCCTTTTCAACCTTAGTTATTCCATGAAGCTACTGAATTTCATTTCCCTCTGCCAGCTGGGCAGGTCAAATGGGTTTTCATAGAATAGAATGAGTTGGGTTGGAAGGGACCTTAAAGATCATCTAGTTCCACCCTCCCTGCCACGGGGACATCCCCCACTAGACGAGGCCACTCAAGGCCTCATCCAACCATCCCTCTCCAGCCTTCCTGTGTAGGATCCCTTCAGCTCTAAGACTGCCCCACAGTCTTCTCTTCTGCAGGCTGAACAAGCCTAGCTTCAACTTTTCAGTGCACATCAGCTGCCTCTCTGCCTGGAAGCCCTGCCTGACCCTGACCTGCAGAGCTGTTACTGCAGTTTATGATGGTGGTGACAGACTGCAACAGACAACGACCATGCAGATAGAGCAAAAATTGATCATCTACTTCCTGATGTAGATCTGTAAGTTCTGCATCTTTACTTGCTCTGAAATAGGCAAAAGGTTCCAAGACATACACCCTACCATTAGCTGTCTCTTCTGCTGAGTGTGAAGCTCTCATCCTGAGGACTGGGTAGTTCACTCTGTGTCATCACTCCTGATAACTTACACTGCTCAGATGTGCTGCTGTTGAGCTTCTCTGCTGCCAGCCACCATGGCATGTCTTAGACAGGACACATCTGCCCGTGCCTGTTAGAAGGTTCAGAGATTTATAAGAATCTACAGATATAATCTATAAGAATCTATAGATATAATCTATAAGAATTTATAGATCTATAAGGAGCTGCAGAGGAACTATTTGTGTAGGCTACATCTTGGATTTCTTACCAATAAAAGAAACAATACCCAGTAAAATGTTGAACAAGTCCTGAGGTTGTTTGGCTTTTTTTGTTGTTTTTTTTTAATCTTACAAAAGTTAGAAAATTAATTTCCTTTAAAAGCCATTTTTGCTCTCTGCTGAGCTAGAAGCAAGCCCTGCTCCCTGAAGATACTGGTTCATCCCCTCTGCCTTCCCCACCACAGGAGGATTAAACTATTTCTCAGTGCAGTGAGCCAAATCATTTTGTTCAGCCAGTGTGGCTCCTCTCTGGGCAGGGGACCATTACAGATTTACAGTTTTCATTACCTAAGGCTGGAACTGTTAATGAGGTTTGTGTTGGCTGCAGGGGGTTGAGAGAAGGCAGCACTCCACTTGCATGGCTGGGCTGAAAGGACCCCTTGGAGAAGACCCCTCCAGACCCATGCACACTCTAGAAAGGGTTATCTAACTTGCTTGATGTGAGCACTTCTCTCTTGCTTCACAATCCATGGGGAAACCTTGGAGCTTCTCCTTACAGCTGCACTTCCTGACCCAGGCTACACTGCTTGTTGTTTGACCCAGGCTACACTGCTTGCTTCTTTGACCCAGGCTACCCTGCTTGTTGTTTGACTCAAGCTACACTGCTTGCTGTTTGACCCAGGCTACACTGCTTGCTTCTTTGACCCAGCAGCCAGCTCTTAACCCTGACTTTAGGATATAGCCATGGGCCTACCAACCTATCAACCCTGCAGACCCTCTCACATGCACTGTGTTCCCTTAACCTGTAGGGATGAGCAGCCTTTTCCCCCTCTCCCTTTATTTAATTAGCTAAGGAGAAGGAAGGAATCCCTTTAATACAACAATAAAACACTGCTCTGAGAAGTGAGACATCCCTTCCCAGCCTGGCTCCTCTCTTCATTCCCAGGAGATCTCTCCAGCCAAACAGCTGGGAGTTGAGCTCAGTGAGAAACATTCAGCATTCCTCCTGCTGAAGCTGTGCCACCGTGGGAAAACAGCTCCCAGGGCTGGAGTGGGAAGTGCAAGAGAAGCCAACCCATGTGGCTCTCTGGACCTGCAGGGATCTCCCTGTCCTGGTAGCTCTGCAAGTCTGCAGCTCCCCATGGATCAGCTGCTGCAGAAACAGAGCTTCTCTGGGCTTCTGATGTCTCAGGGTCACAGAGAAATTCCAACAGCTTCTTTTGAGCAAAGATGAATGTGGCCTAGTGAGAGTGTGCCAGGCTCCCTTGCACATAGGGGCATTGTTACATCCTCACCCTGTTAGAGATGGAGATGAAGATCCTACGCAGGCTGTGAGGTCTTGGGCTGTCTCTTTCATGTGGATGGATGCATCCACTGCTCCCAGTGACCCAGACACACCAGTGGCTTACACGTGCTTAGTATCCATGGCAAAAAGGAACTTGCAAAGACAAAATGCTTCCTCCTGGGTAGGAAAGAGTTACTTGTTTGGATGCAGAGCAGCAGCAGAGCTCTGTTCAAAGGCCACATTACACAGCTGAACACAACCTCTGGGCTGTTGATGTAAGCACTACGAAAAGATGAACTGCTTTATGAAATAATGATATTGGACAGGTTTGTTTGCCAAACCCATCCAACAATACACTGTATTTACTGTGTCTAATTAAAACTTTAATGGAATAGCAGTGCCGTCCTCTTTTCCAGCTTTCTAGAACACAACAGGTCTAGAGATAATAAAATATTTACTGTTAGCTACTGTGCTCTGCCTGGACAGAACAAGAGTGACCATAACTCTTAGTTTACAACACAAAGAAAAGAGCCATTTTTTACTGAAGAGAGCATTCCTGAGTGCCAGAGAAGGAACCAGCTTCTTCTACTCTGTAGTGTAATGCACAACCCGAACTCTGCATTCCTGCCTCACTAGACACAAGGCTCTTTTGGAGCCAAGGATCAGCACAGTGAGTACTAAGACTAAAAACAACCTAAAAGTGCTCACAGAACGGTAAGGGTTTGAAGTGACCTCTGAAGATTGAGCCCAACCCTCCTGCCAGAGCAGGATCACCTAAAGCAGATCACCTCTGGAAGGTCTCCAAAGAAGGAGACTCTACAACCTCTCTGGGCAGCCTGCCCCAGGGCTCTGCCACCCTCCAAGTACAGAATCTGCTCCTCACGTTTAGATGGAACTTCCCATGTTCAACTTCATGCCCACTACCTCTTGTCCTGTCACTGGGCACTAATGAGAAGAGTCTGGCCCCATTTTCCTGGCACCCACCCCTTAGCTATTTGTCATTCAGTAAGTCGATTCAAAGAGCCCCAAGAAACAGCAGGCTGCAGACACAGGGATGCCACTAGGCATAGCAGAAGGCACAAGAAGCACTTGGGAATGCAGGTTGTCTTTATTTATCCATCTCTAACCTCAAACTCCTGCATAGCTGCAAAGTTTGTCCTTCACAGGCTTCGAGCTGTGAAGGGTTTTGCAAGCTGCTATTATTTTCATCTGATGAGTAAGCTACTCAGAGAGTTGAGAGCACAAAATATTGAAAACCTCCATCAGCTGAGCTTAGGCAGATTTGGGGTTGGTGTTTTTTGTTGTTTTGGTTTTTTTCATATACAACTGAGCTTAAAACAAATAAAATATTTAATCTGTGTAAGCTAGCTGAGCAGCAAACCTCCTCTTGAGCAAGGCACTGACTGGGCTGCAATGCTGTGAAGTGAATTTTGCTTCAAAGGAGGCAACAGCCCAGCTGTGATCAAGAAGAAAAGGCGGTTAGAGGTGAAAAGAGACCAGATGCAGCTTCTTGAACGCAGGTCTTCAGGAAATGTGTTTTACCAGCACAGAAAAACACCCAAAACTCCAGAGGAGCATTGTGATTTAACACAGAAACAGATGTTTTATGGTGAGTAGGGCATCACAAAAAAATCCTCAGAGGTAAATTTTCCATAGCCAAAGCATCACACTGTGCCTAGCTCTGCTAAATTTCTCTCTCACACACACACAAACAAATCACCCAGATGGGTTAAACTAAAAATGAAGCAGGATGTCACTAGGTTTACATGGCATGGGGGAGTGAGGCTGAGTGTTGTTTGGAGGTACCCTCGTGTGATTAGCACTCTGCTTGGCCTTTCACTGATGTGTTTGCTCTCCCTCAGAGCGGAAACAAATTGGGCAAAATGTAATTTTTATTCACAGAACAAGCTCGGGTTGGCTTGCTGCAAGCTCATATCTGGGTTAATTTAAACACCACCACCCCCCCCACACCTCCCCCCGGGGTTACACTTTGAAATGAACATTTAATGAAGACAAATATATTCACCCAGCCAGAAAAAAACAAAAACAAAAACAACAAACCCAACAATATATTTTAATTGCTGTATCTTTGCTATTCCTGTTTTCCAGAAGCATTAGGAGTTCATGGAGAACTCCAGCAATGCAGCAGAGTACAAGCAATGCAAAAGTAGAAGCTTAAAAATGGTCACGCTGCATGGTCAATCAGGCCCCTTTGAAGGCAGTGCAAACATGCCCCTGGGCTGCCACAGATGTGGGCTGGGACCTTAAGAGGGAGTGGTGGTACCATGCACTTGCTTCCATAAACACTGGAGCCAGATGCCAGCACCTGAGCTGTATCAAAATGCATTCTGTGTCTGTGCATCTTGGCATTTCTGTGGGCTTGTGTCAAAGAATGGCTCGGGTTGGAAGGGACCTCAACCTCCCCACTATGGGCAGGGACATCTGTCAAGTAGACTCAGCTGCTCAAAGCCTCATCCAACCTGACCTTCAATACCCCACCACCATAACCTCCCCAGGAAACCTATTCCAGAGCTGGAAGGGACCTCAGAGATCATGTGCACCATGGGCCCATGGAAGGGACCTCAGAGATCATGGGCACCATGGGCAGGGACATCTCTCAAGTAGACTCAGCTGCTCAAAGCCTCATCCAACCTGGCCATCAACACCCCACAGCCATAACCTCATAGCCCTAATCTCCCTAAGAAACTTATTCCAGAGTCTCACCACCCTTGTACTGAAGAACTTCTTCCTAAGATGCAATCTAACCCTGCTCTCCCTCAGCTTCAAACCATTCCCTCTTGTCCTATCTCTGGACGCCTTTATGAAGAGTCTGCAGCCTTCCTGTAGGATCCCTTCAGGTAGTGGAAGGCAGCTCTAAGGTCCTTCCAGAGTCTTCTCTTCTCCAGGCTGAACACCCCCAGCTCCCCCAGCCTATCCACATAGCAGAGGTGCTTCAGTCCCTGGATCACCTTTGTGACCTCCTCTGGGCTCACTCCAACATCTCTGCGTCCTTATGCTGGGAACACCAGAACTGGATGCAGCATTTGAGGTGGGGCCTCAGCAGAGCAAAGGGGCAGCATCCCCTCTCTTGCCCTGCATCTCTTGATGCAGCTCAGGATATGATTTCTGTAAGTAAGGAAGAAACAAGGAGTAGAACCAAGCAAAACCTACATGCTTCTGCCACAGGAAAACTCAATCCTGATAGAAGAGAGATGGCAACTTTAAAATGCTTTCAGCCTATTTCTCTAGTGGGCGTTTTTATTTTTACTTCACATCTTAACTCCACAGCTCATCCACGAGCTCCAGGTCTAAATGACAGGAAACAAGCCTGAACTCCCCCATGCTTTTGCTAATTTCCCCCAATCACTCTGCAAACCAGGGCTGTATGATGTTCCAGCATCAGCAGGAAAGAGAGGCACAGTTCTTGAGCTGCACCTCTGCTGAAGCTCTCCAATGTAGCTCCCTGATGGAAAGGGTTTCATTAATTACCACACCAACTCTGTGTCCTGGTTTAACGAGGGGTCAGATTGCTCTATTGCTCCAAAAGGACCCAAACAATAATGCTCACAGGCAACCAATTGGAGAGTGGTTGCAAAGTTTAAATGGCAAAGCAATTCACAAACTACAATGCTACAGGCTGTTTAGTTTTGAGAAGAGAAGGCTGAGAGGGGATCTGATCAATGTCTATCAATATCTGAGGGGTGGGTGTCAAGTGGCTGGGCCCAATCTCTTTTTGCTGCTCTGCAGCAGTAAGACAGAGAGCAAAGGATACAAGCTGGAACACAGAAAGTTTCACCTCAACGTGATGAGAAACTTCTTTACAGGGAGGATGACAGAGCCCTGGAGCAGGCTGCCCAGAGAGGTTGTAGAGTCTCCTCCTCTGGAGACTTTCAAAACCTGCCTGAATTAATTCCTTTGCAGACTACCCTGGGTAACCCTGCTTTGGCAGGGGGGTTGGACTCGATCTCTGGAGGTCCTTTCCAGCCTCTAATGTTCTGTGATTCTACATAGTAGTGAGAGAGCAGGACAAGGGAGGTCATTTTGCCCCTGTACTCAGCACTGATCAGGCCACACCTTGAGTACTGCATCCAGTTCTGGTCCCCTCAATTCAAGAGAGATGTTGAGGTGCTGGAAGGTGTCCAGAGGAGGGCAATGAAGCTGGGGAGGGGCCTGAAGCACAGCCCTGTGAGGAGAGGATGAGGGAGCTGGGGGTGTGTAGCCTGCAGAAGAGGAGGCTCAGGGCAGACCTCATTGCTCTCTAAAACTACCTGAAGGGAGGTTGTAGCCAGGTGGGGTTGGGCTCTTCTCCCAGGCAACCAGCAACAGAACGAGGGGACACAGCCTCAAGTTGTGCCACAGGAGGTATAGGCTGGATATTAGGAGGAATTTCTTCAAAGAGAGAATGATTTGCATTGGAATGGGCTGCCCAGGGAGGTGGTGGAGTTGCT
The DNA here is from genome assembly GCA_013396835.1 of Psilopogon haemacephalus. Classification (NCBI taxonomy): domain Eukaryota; kingdom Metazoa; phylum Chordata; class Aves; order Piciformes; family Megalaimidae; genus Psilopogon; species Psilopogon haemacephalus. The sequence goes on from VWZI01005110.1 coordinate 219,099, forward strand.
GTCCCTGAAGGTGTTCAAGAAAAGCCTGGATGAGGCACTTAGTGCCATTGGCTAGGGCTAAGAAGATGCAGAACAGTTATTCTGCCTTCCCAAAGCTCTCCACACCTAGCAAACTAGGAAGTGGTTGGGGCCACATCCCTGGAGATGTTTAAGACCAGGCTGAATGAGGCTCTGGGCAGCCTGATCTAGGGTTGGGTGTCCCTGCCCATGGCAGGGGGCTTGGAACTGGATGATCCTTGTGGTCCCTTCCAACCCTGACTAATTCTATGATTCTAACTTGTCCTCTTAACACTGCAAAAGGCAAAAGCAAGGCTACAGTTCCTAGCCTGATGTGCCAGTAATCACATTTCAACCAATAATTCAAAACTACCACAGTTTCCTCCAGGAAGAAAAACAAAAGAAAAACAAAAAAAAAAACCAAAAAGAGCAACTCAGCAAAAGGACTTTGCAAATTTAAAATTTACATTAATTTAACCATTAAACTTGCAGCTTTCCAGTCAGCGTTTTATGAAGCATACCTAGGGCACAAACACCCATAAATATTTCAAAATAAAACAGAATAAAATGAAAATAAGAGCATTACAAGTGTTGTCACTGAAACAACAACCCTGTGCCTGCACAAGGCACACAGGCACTGAAAGATGTGTTCCTCTAAACGTTCTGAGTGTGTCACTTTGGGTACCACCACAAGTGTTTTCACTGAAACAACAGCCCTGTGCCTGCACAAGGCACACAGACACTGAAGGCTCTGTTCTTCCAAATGTCATGGGTGTGTCACTCTGGGTACCACCACAAGTGTCACTAAAACAACATCCCTGTGCCTGTACAAGACACACAGGCACTGAAGGATGTGTTCTTCCAAATGCCATGGGCGTGCCACTCTGAGTATCACCTGCAATAACTCATTCAGGACAGAAATAGGAGTTGGCCTTCCAGGATCTGAAGGGGGCCTACAAAAAAAGCTGGGGAGGGACTTCTGAGGCTATCAGAGAGTGACAGGACTAGGGGGAATGGAGCAAAGATGGAGGTGGGGAGATTCAGATTGGATGCGAGGAGGAAGTTGTTGAGCATGAAAGTGGTGAGAGGCTGGAATGGGTTGTCCAGGGAGGTGTTTGGGTCAGATCCCTGAAGGTGTTTGCAGCCAGGCTTGATGAAGCTGTGGGCAGGCTGATGTAGCGTAGGGTGTCCCTGGGCATGGCAGGGGGGTTGGAACTGGATGATCCTTGTGGTCCCTTCCAACCTTGACTGATTCTATGATTCTATGAAGAATGAAACATCACCATCCATGAGACTGGAGGGAAACCTTCCTACACCCCTGCAAGCAAACCTCCTGCTGGGAGCAAAGCTGTCTGCTTGCTCATATGCTTGATTCTTGCCAAGCTGTGTGCAAAGAGCTTCTGCGCCATTAGCTAACACAAACGCAGGTTCAAAGGGATCTTTGAAGTGACAAACCTAAAATGACAGGGGATGGAAAAAACAAACTGTGCAGCCAGCAAGGCAGAGCTCTCTTTAATGAGGGGTGCACCTGGAATACACAACAGAGTACAAGGATTGGCCCTAAGGTCCATTGTCCAGAGAGCACTCAGGGAGTAGTTCCAGGTGAGTGAATTGCAGAGGCAGGGATAGCTCCAAAGGTGCCAAGTTCTCATGCCAGGGCTTGGGAAGTAGAGATGCTAGAGACCAGGACTTGTAGAGTTAAAGCCCCCAAATCTCACAGACTCACAGCTCTGGGGTGCCAAAGGTGCTGTGATGATTGGCATCATTAGAGTTTGGCTCCCTGTTTTTCTTGGGACATCTCACACATAGAGGTAGCACTGGGGCTTGGACCAGGCGTAAGTCCACAACAAGTAGAGTGCCAGAGCCACAGGGAATGGCAGGAATAAAGGCTGAGAGGATAGCAGTAACCAATGGGATGAGAGAAGGTCAGAAAGAACAGGTCTGGTGAGGAGCATCTGAGGAAACTGGGATTGGTTAGTCTGGAGGAGAGGCTGAGAGATCTCATTGCTCTCTACAGCTCCCCAAAAAGAAGTAGCAGTGAGTCAGAGGTTGGCCTCTTCTCCCTAGTATCAGGTGACAGAACAAGAGGACATGGCCTGAAATTGCGCCAGGAGAGGTTTAGGTTGGAGATGAGGAAAAATTTCTTTGCTGCAAGAGTGGTCAGGGATTGGAACAGGCTGCCCAGGGAGGTGGTGGAGTCACCACCCCTGGAGGTGTCCAAAAGCTGTGTTGACATGACACTTTGGGACATGGTTTAGGAGGCATGGGGGTGTTAGACTGAGAGCTGGGCTTGATGATCTCAAAGGTCTTTTCCAACCAAAACAATTCTGAGATTCTTTAACAAAAGATTATTTAAATATACAGAGAAGTTTAAGCCTGAGACAATATTGAAGGAAGCCAATTGCATCCTGAGCTTGCACAGTTGTTCAGGCAGTGACCTCCCTCCTCTCTGCTGCCAGAAGCTAAGCTCCAGAAGGATTCTCACATGAGGGTGTTCTCTCAAGAGCTGATCTATCTGAGTCTCTTAAACCAGACCTGACCTTACACAGGATTTTCCTAAAGCCTGTGATACACAGCTAGGGGAGGTTAGGAACAGAGCTTAATGCACAGGTTAAAAATAATAATAATAATCTCATGGCTTCAAAGAAAAGCTCCAAGCCCTGAGGCTGTGGGCACTGGGGTAAATACTGCCTTCAGCTGTAATGTGTGTGAGGCTTGGCACTCAAGAACACTTGAGAGCCTGCATTGAAAGCCTCCTGCTGTAAGCCAGGTTACCAGATGCTCAGTGGCATCTGAATTCGGGGGTAACCTGGGTGCTGTCTGACAGAAATGTCAGCATCTCCTGGGCCAGGCAGCAAGACCTGAGCAAGTGCTTTGAGGATTTCAGGGACACACGACCTGTGGCTCAGTGGCCAGCATGACAATGCCCCAGCCTGGTCCCTCTGTGGATTTAGCCCTCCACACCCAAATACTTGTGTGAATGTGAGCTTTGTTCTGCACCCTCCTTTTCTCCAGTCAGGAGTGCTTTGTGTGCTCTTTCATGTAGCCTACAAGGACCAGTGTCAGTCATTGTTCTATCTTCTCTGCTTTGGGCACTTTAAACTCAGACATGAAAGAACAAGAAGCTACCAAGGGCACACAGGATAAGGGCACACAGTATACACCTGAGACCTGGGAGCCAACATCTGAATCGAGTGGTTTAGCAGTCAGCAAAAGCATCCAAGCCTCTCCTTGAAACCTCCTACTGAAAAGAGGCAAACTCAGTGCCTTGCTTTAAAAGAAGTTTCAAGGTGAGTGGGATTTAAAGGTGACCTAGTTTGACTTTGAACAACCAGAAGTGAGAGCAGAACAACAAAAAGATAGTGCCCAACATTACACCCATTTACAAAAAGCAATATGTTCCATTTCATTAAGGGAGAATGTAAACAGCAGCAAACAGGGAGAGGAGCAGGAGGACCCATTTCTGTTTTCTGACAGCACAGGAGCTAAAGAGCACTGTAATAAAGTGCAGCAATGCACCAACCATACAGGCTGGGAGGTGATCTGCTGGAGAGTAGCCCTGTGGAGAAGGACCTGGGAGTGCTGGTGGAGAACATCCATGACACAGCAATGTGCCCTGGTGGCCAAGAGGGCCAAGAGCGTGTCCAGCAGATCAAGGGAGGTTCTCCTCCCCCTCTACTCTGCCCTGGTGAGACCTCATCTTAAGTAGTGCCTTCAGTTTTGGGCTCCCCAGTTTAAGAGGGACAGGGATGTGCTAGAGATGGGGAGGGCTACGAGGATGATTAGGGGACTGGAGCACTGCCTCATGAAGAGAGGCTGAGGGACCTGGGGCTGCTTAGTCTGCAGAAGAGAAGACTGAGAGGGGATTTAATCAATGTTCATAAATATCTAAGGGCTGGGGGTCAAGAGGGAGGGGACAGGCTCTGCTCAGTTGTGCCCTGTCACAGGACAAAGAGTAATGGGCATAAACCACAGCACAGGAAGTTCCACCTCTACATGAGGAGAAACTTCTTTACTGTAAGGGTCCCAGAGCACTGGAACAGGCTCCCCAGAGAGGCTGTGGAGTCTCCTTCTCTGGAGACTTCAAGGCCTGTCTGGATGGGTTCCTGTGTGACCTGAGCTAGATTGTCTGGTCCTGCTCTGGCAGGGGGGTTGGACTGGATGATCTCTTTGGGGCCCTTCCAATCCCTGACATCCTGCAACCTGCTCAAATCCACAGGAACCATTGTCCCACGAACTCACCCCGATCAAAAGCAGAGCCTAGTTGGGCATTTTCTAGAGGAACATTTTTGTTTCATCAGAGAATAGCTGCTGGGTGAAAACTAAAATAGAGCTTCACTAACCTGCTCTGACAGAATTGGTCTCTGCCATCTAGGATGGGAAGACTGATGAATAACAAAGAAAGAAGCATCTCTTTCTATCTGCTGTCCCACCAAAACAGCATGCTGGGCAATGTGCCTCTTTGGCATGTAGAGCATGTTCAGGTCTTTGATGCCACTTTAGAACTTTAACTTCTTTCCTCCCTTTCTTAAGCAAGCAGTGAATGAAATGAGCTGTGAGCTCATTCTGGCTGACCCAGCAGGAAGCCTAAAATTACAGAAAATAGAGACTAAAGTGGGGAGAGCAACACAAGTTTGGATGGAGGAAGGAATTGAGCCACAACTTGGCATTCGAGTGCACACTGCAGCCGCAGAGCAGAGGGAACCTTTCCTCTGCACAAAAGGCTCAAAAAACTCATGAGCATAAACTGATTTTTTAATTGTCCTTTTATTTTTACCCATGCCCATCCACTCAGCACTCTAGGAAGAAATTAGCCAGCAGAACAGATACTGGAGTCACCAGCAAGCACATTGCCTACGTTTATACTCTGCCTCTAATGACCAAGCTGCCTTTTTTAATTGTTTACTAGTCATAGCATGGCTCAGGTTGGAAGGGACCTCAGAGATCATTTACTACAACCTCCCCACAGAGGCCAATGTAGGACTTCAAAGTGGCCATTCTAATGCATGCCTTGAAATGTGACACAGAGAAAGAGCTTCCATTCACAATCACTGCAAGCAGCACTTCACATCTTCTGCTGGGCTCCTCTGGAGCTCACAGAGGGACCAGTAACTGGCTCAGTGCTTTCATACAATCCTAGAATGGCTCAGGTTGGAAGGGACCTCAGAGGTCATCTACTCCAACCTCCCCACCATGGGAAGGGGACACCTCTCAACTAGACTTGGCTATTCAAGGCCTCACCCAACCTGGCCTTCAACACACCCAGGGAAGAGGCAACCACAACCTCCCTGGGAAATCTGTTCCCAGACTCTCACCACCCTCATATTGAACTTCTTCCTAAGATCCAGTCTAACCCTGCTCTCCCTCAGCTTTAAACCATTCCCTCATGTCCTGTTTCTAGATGCCCTTATGTGCTGGTTTAAGGCTAACTGGAATATTATAAGAGAAATTAGGTTATAGGCTGTGGAAAGAAAAGAATGGTGATGTCTACTTCACTCATAGGTTTGCTGAGATGTACTAAAGCAAAGACATGAACATAGATAAGACAGAGTCACTCTGGGCTCTTGGTCTCTCCCTCTTCTTGCCTTCCAGCTGGATCTGTGTAACCCAACTAATCAATTCTGCTTCTAGTCCCCCTCACTGATCCTCCTAATTCACCTTACACATAAGGGCAGATTCTGAGATAAGATTGGTGGGTTGGGGGGAAGGTGGAAGAGTGGTTGGGAACCCCTCTTGGGGACCCTGATTCCTGAGAGGGGTATTGTGTTTCTGTATTACCTTTTTACTGTACATAGCCATACATATTAGCAATATATTGTAAACATCTGCTTGCATATTGTGCTAAGCTGTAAATATAAAACTTCATTCCTTAGCTTCCAGCTGGCTGAGCCTAGTCTGGATGAATTCAAATGTGGAGGGGGAGTGGGTAACTCCCAAACCATCACACCTTATGAAAAGTCCCTCTGTAGCCTTCCTGTAGGATCCCTTCAGGCATATATATATATATGAAATATATATATATATATAAAAATAAATATATTTATATAAAAATATGTGTGTGTGTGTGTGTGTATATATATGTGTATGTATCTGTATGTATGTATATGCATTTATACACACACACACATATTCCTAAGGTCCCCTCAGAGTCTTCTCTTCCCCAGGCTGAACAACCCCAGCTCCCAGAGCCTACCCTCATAGCAGAGGTGTCCTGCCCAGGCTCTGCTTCACCAACATAAAATGAGTAACTTTTCCTTGTGATCCTAAGTGGCTCTCAAGACCCACCCTGGGCAATCTTTCTGCTCCAGAAAGGCGCTGACTTCCTGAAGAATGATGAAAAGCTCTGCTTGTACAGTAGCACAACTGCACTTTTTCTTTGATGTACTCCAAGTGTCATGTGTTAAACAGAATAAACAAGCTGATAATTGCTAGGTGGGACTGAAGCAGGCCCAGAAATTGCATTATGTTCTGAAAATTGTGACAAGGGATGTATAAAAAAAAACCCCCAAAAAACTCCCAAACCAACCAAACAATAAAATATGTATTTTAGCTCAATCATCTTCACAGCCTGGCTTAGAAAAATGAAAACTTGAAATCACAGCTCTAGATCTTGGGGACTGAATGTGTTGAATGCTTTGGGCTAAATAGGCAAATGTGGGTGTGAAAAATAATGCTTTAAACACTGTGTTTTCCAGGTAAGCAGCTCAGAGCTTCTCCAGGCAATCACTCACATGCTCTTCCCTGTGGCAGTTGCTGTTAGCACTCTTAAACCAGATTTTCATTGCCTAAAGCAAGACCAAGTGTCCTTACCAACCTGGGGGCAGTTCCTGCCACCCCATTTAAACTGAAGGGAATCTCCCCAGAATAGGAAGCTCAGCAGCTGCTCTTCATGTTCAACAATGAATTGGCATTTCTAGAGGAACTAATGATGGGAGGTCAAATAGGAAACTCACAAGCACATGAAGAACTGATTTAAACAACATCCTGCAGGCATTTCCTACCAAATGTGTATCAAAAGTCTCTGTAATGTTGTACTTCCCAGAACCAGAAGGAGAGGATTAATTTCTCTTAATTATCAGAAGAAAATTACTTTTTTTTTTTTTTTCTTTGGCACAGGAACAATTTCTACCACTGACGCAGAAGGAAAGTATAGGCAAAGCCCTCCCAGAGGTCTTTTCCAACCTTAATCATTCTATGACTCCATTGAGTGCAGCCTCAGCAAGTTTACTGATGACCCCAAGTCTGTGTGGTGCAGCAGCCAGGCTGGAGGGCAGGGATAGCATCCAGAGGGACCTGGACAGGCTGCAGAGGTGGGCACAAGCCAACCTCAGGAGGTTCAACAAGACCAAATGCAAGGTCCTGCAGCTGGGTCAAGGCAATCCCAAGCACAAATCCAGGCTGGGCAGTGCCTGGCTGGAGAGCAGCCCTGAGGAGAGGAACTTGGGGGTGCTGGTGGACCTGAAGCTCAACATGAGCCAGCGGTGTGCACTTGCAGCCCAGAAAGCCAAGCAGAGCCTGGGCTGCATCAGGAGAAGTGTGGCCAGCAGGGCAAGGGAGGTGATTCTCCCCCTCTACTGTGCTCTGCTGAGACCCCACCTGGAGTACTGCATTCAGTTCTGGAGCCCCAGGGACAAGAGGGATGTGGACATGCTGGAGGTGTCCAGAGAAGGGCCACGAGGATGCTCAGAGGGCTGCAGCACCTCTGCTATGAGGACAGACTGAAAGAGTTGGGGCTGTGCAGTCTGGAGAAGAGGAGGCTCCCAGGTGACCTTCTTGTGGCCTTCCAGGATCTGAAGGGGGCTACAAAAACGCTGGGGAGGGACTTTTTAGGCTCTCAAGGAGTGCCAGGACTAGGGGGAGTGGAGCAAAGCTGGAGGTGGGGAGATTCAGATTGGATGTGAGGAGGAAGTTCTTCAGCATGAGAGTGGTGAGAGCCTGGAATGGGTTTGCCCAGGGAGGTGTTTGGGGCCAGATCCCTGGAGGTGTTTGCAGCCAGGCTGGCAGAGGCTGTGGGCAGCCTGATCTAGGGTAGGGTGTCCCTGTGCATGGCAGGGGGGTTGGAACTAGATGATGCTTGTGGTCCCTTCCAACCCTGACTGCTTCTATGATTCATAGAAGATGTGTAAGCACCTTGAGTGATGAAGCACCCCAGCTGGCTTCACTGAGTTTCCACAGCCCTGGAGGTGCCTGATGCCTTCACACTCTCTTGAAATCCCAGGCAGAGAAAGTGTAGCAGTGCAATCCATTCCCAAATCCTGTCAAACCCCACCATGGCTGGCTGCACCAACAGACACTCAGGGAGCCAAACACTCACACCCCTAATCCTCCCTGACACTTCTGGGTTGCATTCTCCTCTCCAGTGTCTCATTTTGCACATTCTTGCCACCCTGATAAATTTTCATCCATGTCTCCTCTTTCTTACTTGAAATGCAAACATCTGGATTAAATCAGCTGGATTCACCCCATCAGCCCTGCATATGCTCAACAGCTTTTCAGACAAAGCTCTCAGCCTCTCTGTTTTCTCAAAACTCCATCATTAAGAAAACATGAACTGCCAGCTGATATATTCCACTGTCTGGTCATGTTCCTTTGACTGATTTGTGCTGAAATGTAAATATAATCACTGCTGTGGTTTGTTAACAAGCTGCAAATTCACAAATAAGCAGAGATCTGTACAGGCTGCAGAGCCTCCCTCTTTTATCAACAACAAATGGAACTCAATTGAGTCTTAACCTGAGCAAGCATTTCTCAGCAGGTCTCAGGCAGTCAGAGGAGACTTCAGAGAATGGCTTCATTTGGAAGACACCTTAAAGATCATCTAGTTCCAACCCTCCTGCCCTGGACAGGGACACCTTCCACTAGACCAAGTTGCTCAAAACCTCATCTAGCCTGGTCTTAAACACTTCCAGGGATGAGACATCCACAGCTTGTTTGGACAACCTGTTCCAGTGTCTCACCACCCTCATGGTAAAATGCTTCTTCCCAATGTTCCCCTTGTTCTGCTTCTGGTTGCCTGGGAGAAGAGCCCAACCCCACCTGGCTACAACCTCCCTCCCAGGTAGGTTTGGTTTGGAATCTCTTCAGAGAAGCAGACTCCACAGCCTCTCTGGGCAGCCTGTTCTAGAGCTCCAGCAGCCTCACAGCAAACAATTTATCCTCATAGAATCACAGAATGGTTTAAGTTGGAAGGGACCTCAAAGATCATCCAGTTCCAACCCCCCTGTGCCACAGGCAGGGACAACTCCCACTAAAACAGGTTGCTCAAGACCTCATCCAGCCTGGCCTTGAACATCTCCAGGCAGGGAGCAACCACAACCTCCCTGGGCAACCTGTGCCAGTGTCTCACCACCCTCACTGTTCATTCTAGATCCACCCTACTGTAGTTCAAAACCACTGCCCCTCATCCTGCCACTGCAAGCCCATATAAAAAACCCCTCCCCAGCTCTCCTGTACCTCCCTTCATGTACTGGAAAGCTTCTCTAAGGTCTCTACAGAGCCTCCACTTCTCCAGGCTGAACAGCCCAAATTCCCTCAGCCTGTCCTCATAGCAGAGGTGTTCCAGCCCTCTGATCATCTCGCTGGCCCTACTCTGGACCCTTTCCATCAGGCCTATACCTTCCTTGTGTTGGGGACTCCAGAGCTGGATGCAGTACTCCAGGTAGGGCCTCGCAGGAGCAGAGGAACAGGATTTGCATTCCCATGTTGAAGCTCCAGCACTAGAAATGTTGGTGACTCACAGCCCTGCTTAGCACAGCAGGGCTGCAAAGCCAGCCCAGCCCAGCCCAGATCCACCACAGATTTTATTTTCCTTTTTTTTTTTCTTTTTTTTTTTTTTCTTTTTTTTAACACCTTGGTGTGTTGACTAATAAGCCACATTTCCAACTGGCTTTCTGAATCATGCCTTCTCCTCAGCAGGGCATCTGCAGGGCACTGCCAGAGCAAACACGCCGTGTCACAAGCAATTACGTGGCAAGCATCTCAGGGGGCACAAAGGAATGTGGAAACTACATGTGGAATAAAAGCTTAATGGAAACAAAACACAGGAAAGTTCCTTGCTAACCAGCACTGAACACCAGAGCCATCCTTCAGATCAGCGAGGGAAAACAAGGCTGCTGAGCATCTTCATCACATGAGAGGTTACTCTCATCCAACAGCACCCTACAAAAGGAAGCCTGTGCCCAGGGGGGCATGGGAGATGGAAGCCAAAACCTGAATAACAACAGCCTTGGCACAGAGGATTGTGGAGGGGAAAAAACAACAAACATACATGCCTTGGTTGTTACATCCCCACCCCACCACACTTCCTCAACAGCTTTCCACAACACCTTGGTATTCTGTTCTGTCTCACAGAACCCTTAGGCCCCTCTACACCCCAGGGGTGTACAATCATAGAGCCATTAAGGTTGGAAAAGACTTCTAAGATCATCAAGTCCAACTGTCAACTCCACACAACCATGCCCACGAAACCACATCCCAAAGTACCATGTCTACACCTCCAGGGATGGTGACTCCACCACCTCCCTGGGCAGCCTGTTCCAATCCCCGAACACTCTCACAGCAGATAAACTTTTCCCAAGGTACAACCTAAACCTCTCCTGGTGAGGCCATGTCCTCTCATCCTATCACCTGTGACCTGGGAGAAGATACCAACACCCACCCTCCTTGCAGGCAATTGTAAGGTCTCCCTTCAGCCTCCTCCAGAGCAAACAACTCCAGCTCCCTCAGTTGTTCCTCACCAGAGCTGTTCTCCAGACCCTTCCCCAGCTTTACTGCCCTTCTCTGGGCCTGCTCCTGCAACTCAATGCCCTTCTTGGAGTGAGGAGCCCAAAACTGAAGCCAGTGTTTGAGGCAGCAGAGTGGAGCTGCTTGCACATTCAGGAAGGCTGCGTGAAAACAACCAGCAAGAGATGCAACAACAAAATGCTCCTTGCTTGAGAGTGGCCCTGGTTTATGCCACCCTCTCAACTTGGTGGGACATGTGGCTGTGAGATGGCAATTCTCAGCTACAGAGACCTTGAAATAGTATTCACTACAGTTGTAATTCAAGTAGAGAAGAGAAGCAGGGCTGTAATCTGAAAGGGATTGTTTCCAGGGCCAGTTTATCACTATCCTTCTTGTCTAAACCCAAGTGTTATCCATCACTGCTGTCTGGAAGCCTTCTGGTATACAGCAATACTGAGAGTCCCTACAAGCATGGAAAGCATCCGTCCTCAAACTTTTCTTTTTTGCCTTCAGACTAAGAAGGATCTTTGGAAGCATTTTGTTTGGAGGGAGAGTGGAAGATGACAGGCAGCAGGTACCAAAATCAATCAACTATTTGGAGAGAGACTTTCCATAAGGTGGTCCTGCAACAGGACAAGGGGGAATGGCTTGAAGCTGAGGGAAAGCAGAGTTAGACTGGATCTGAGGAAGTTTTTCAATAAAAAAGGTGGTGAAACACAGGAATAGGCTACACAAATAGGTTGTGGCTGCCTCCTCCTGGGGTGTGTTCAAGGCCAGGTTGGATGAGGCTCTGAGCAGCTGAGTCTAGTTAAGAGGTGTCCCCAGCCATGATGGGGAGGTTGGAGTAGATGAGCTCTGAGGTGCCTTCCAACCTGAGCCCTTCTGTCATTCTATGATTCTATTTATTCTCAACACCCAAACAGGCTCTCACCCATTTACCAAAAATGCATTTTCAAGGGCCTCTAAGATAATTTGGTTAAATTTGTGACTCTTTCTAGAATCAGAGCTTTTAGCTGGCACAGAGACTCAAATAACCCCCAAAGAAACTTCAACAGACAAACCCAATTTAATGAGCTAGCAAATACCTCGAGTTGTCAGAGGATTTCATTTTATCCCACCCTCAAATTACTGCCACCTAATTATTTACCTTTCAAATGGTTTTCAAGTAGCAGATGGAAATCTTTTCCAAATGCTAATAAAAGATGCTTCCAAAAACTCAAAGGAATTTTCAGGATCTTGCCTCTAAAAATTCACAGAAGTGGGGATCTTCCTCCTCCAGCCATTCCTGGTTTCAGCTTATTATTGCCAGAAAAGTGAGTCTGGCTATAAAATGTCAGGGAAGTGGCATCTTCAGGGATGAGAAGCAATTAAATGTTCAACTTAAATAATAAAATGAAGGAAACTACTCCAAAAGTCAAAAGTCACAGGGCCAGCAGAGACCATTTGGGGGGAAGAAAAAAAAGAACAAATACATCAGAAGTCAGTAAAAGAATGGAAACTTCTGGGGACTCAACATGAAGTTATTGGTCCTCCTTTCTGAGAAAAGGAAGCAGAGGAGAAAGCAGAATACAGTACAGACACCACTGTCAGAATGGAGAAAGATGTAAGGAGAGATCAAGAGATGTGCAGCTGATCTGATGTAGAAAAGAGATTTAAAGGCTGGAAAGGCAAAAGGAAAAGTACCAGAGTAAGGTGGCTTAGGTTATTCTTTTTTTTTCCTCTATAATAATGCTGCTCCTACAGGCTCGAACAGAGGAAGACAGCAGCAGTCCAAATATCTCTGTAACGCTTGAGGCTGTTACCATCAAATGGCCAAATGCTGACATTTTTAGCAAATCACTCATTTCCTGTATCCAGGCTACTAAATACACCCAGGCTACTGCAAACTACTTCACAACTTCCAGCGCACACCACATGAAACAAATTATTCTTTGTCAATAAACCCAAACAGAACTGATAAGAGAAGTAAGTTGAGGACTGACCTGTTGGAGAGCAGGTGTTGTGGAAAAGACCTGGGCTGCTGGTGGCCATGGATACATCTCTGTGGCCAAGAAGGGTAAAGGTATACTGGGGTGTAATTAACAGGTTGAGAGCACAGAGCTCACCTGTGGGAGATGTGCTCAGGTGCTGTGCTCCTCTGCTTGGGAACAGAACTCCAAGAGCAGGTGAGCAGGCTGAAAAGCATCAGAGGGTGTGAGTTAGAGGCAGGCTGGTGGAGGCATAGTTGCCTTCTCCAAAACAGGCTCAGCCAGCAGTTACAGCTCACAAAAAGGGTGAACGGAAACAGGTCCCTGCCCTATGCAGCAGGTGACACCCACCCATGGCTTCACACACACTTCTGTGGTTCTGATTCTGAGAGAAGTTCTCCTTCCCCTCTACTCTGCCCTGGTGAGGCCACGTCTGGAATATTGTGGCTAGTTCTGGATCCTTCCATTCAAGAAGGACCTGCTTGAAGTATTCCACACAGAGACACAAAGATGCTGAAGGCAGTGGAACACCTCCCTGCTGAGGAGAGGCTTCAGGGAGCTGGAGCTCTTCAACTTGGAGCAGAGGAGCCTGAGGGCTGCCCTCATTCATGTTGATGAAGATGTGCAGGGCAGTGTCAGGAGGATGGAGCCAGGCTCTGCTCAGTGACATCCAATGACAGGACAAGGGGCAATGGGGGCAAGCTGGAGCAGAGGAGGTTCCATGGGAACATAAGGAAAAACTTTTTCACTGTGAGGGTGCTGCAGCCCTGGATCAGACTGCCCAGAGAGGTTGTGGAGACTCCTGCTCTGGAGACATTCAAAACCCACCTGGATGTGTTCCTGTGTGACCTAGCCCTGAGTGATCCTGCTCCCTCAGGGGGGTTGGACTGGATGATCTCTGGAGGTCACCTTCTAACCCTCACCATTGTGTGATTCAGATCTCAGAGCATGGAGGTTTATAGCAGTGGGCAGCACTTCACAGCCAAAAGAAGATCAAATGCATGGATTTTAAAGGGAACATTTCTCTAACACAGCAAGGCACAGGAGTCAGCCCCGTTCAGGTTACATTTCACCCTCCAGGAAAGCAAAGCTGAACATGTGGATGAATTTCACACTCTCCAAAGGAGCTGAATCAAATCCAGCCTGCTAAAGTTTTTGCCATCAGATATTAAGCAGGCAAGAGAAGGAAGAAATTAAAATAAGCTCCAAAAATAAGCCTGGAGTTGCTGGGATGAAGATTCTTTGCTTCCTCATTAATTTGCTGTGATGGTTTCTTCTGTACCACTGGTTCTTTTCGTTTGAAAGCACATTCAAGTCTTAAAAACACTTTTGAACATGCATAATGAGCTCTGTGATTTGCATAAAGGAAATTGTGTCTAGAAATGTCTCTTCCACTCTTTTTTTTCACGTAACAGAAAGTGGTTTCTCCTCAGCTGCACCACTTCTTTCCCTTCCCTCTGAAGGGTGAAGGCTTCCCTTTGGTCATTCTACATCAACCTTTTTCCAGCCTGTGCTCACTTCACATTCAGATGCTTTGGATCTAATCTGTCTTCTCCCATAGCAACATTAGATTTAATTTCCTTAATGCTGACATCAGTCAAAAAATTGTGGAGAGCTGTAGCTGCTGCATTTTACAGGAAATACTTGGCTCATCCTTGCCCTCCAGCCTGTGCCACACTGGGTAGGCAGCAACTACAAAGTCTTCCTCAGCAATACCTCTGTGCTTTATACCATGGCACCTTCTAGCAAGAGAGCTGCCTTTAATCTGTTTGCACAGTAGATGGGCCAGGAAAATAAGGGGGTTTATTTTTTCTTTCCACCTTGAATCATAGAATCAGTCAGGGTTGGAAGGGACCACAAGGATCATCTAGTTCAAATCCCCCTGCCATGCCCAGGGACACCCTACCCTACATCAGCCTGCCCACAGCCTCTGCCAGCCTGGCTGCAAACTCCTCCGAGGATCTGGCCCCAAACACCTCCCTGGGCAACCCATTCCAGGCTCTCACCACTCGCATGCTCAACAACTTCCTTCTCACATCCAATCTGAATCTCCCCACCTCCAGCTTTGCTCCATTCCCCCTAGTCCTCTTGCTACCTGATAGCCTAAAAAGTTCTTCCGCAGCTTTGTAGCCCCCTTCAGATCCTGGAAGGCCACAGTAAGGTCACCAGGGAGCCTCCTCCAGACTGAATAGCCCCAATTGTTTCAGTCTGTCCTCACAGCAGAGGTGCTGCAGCCCTCTGAGCATCCTCGTGCCCCTTCTCTGGACACTCTCCAGCATCTCCACATCCCTCTTGTCCCAGGGGCTCCAGAACTGGATGCAGTATTCCAGGTGGGGTCTCAGCAGAGCAGAGTAGAGGGACAGAATCACCTCCCTTGTCTTGCTGGCCACACTTCTCCTGATGCAGCCCAGGCTCTGGTTGGCTTAATATTAATATTAGTATTAGTATTAGTTTTAATATTAGTATTAATATCAGCATTAATATTAACATTCACATAGGAATGGCATAATAGTGCAATAGATGGAAATTTTCTGTCTTTCATATTAACCAAAATGCTGCTGCCTACCTTCAGCTGAGGCCACCAAGCAGAAGGATGTGAGCACAGGAGGTGACCTGGGGTGGGGAGTGACTTTATCACCAAGAACCTCATTAAGTTTCCTCCTCAGCTAATTTGTGGCAAATTGACTTGTTCCTCTTGTGATCAGGCAGGGTGCTTCCTGGCACAGAGGGAGAACAGGCTGGATAACCTGGAGGGCAGCATGCTGCAGCTGACTAATTACTTAGTGCATGTGTGAGTCAGGAACTGCAGCTCTGACACTCACCCTCCTTAGGGAGGAAGTCCAGCACTGCCAGAGCACTGCAGCCCAACTCATACACAGCTCAGGCATGTAGGAGCTCAACAACTGCCTGCTAGTCCTACTGGAGAGTAAGAATAGTCAGAAAGTCATAAAGAGCAGCATTTGGTGGTTTTAGCAGGTGACAGCATGAGAGGAAACAACCTGAAGATGCACCAGGGGAGGTTTAGGATGCATCACAGAATCACAGAAATGTTCAGGTTTAAAAAGGAGCCTCAGGATCACCAAGCCCAATCAGTATTCCCAGTCTACAATCTTCACCCTAAACCATATCCCCAAGCACCACATCCAAATGACTTTTAAACACATCTGGGCCTGGTGACCCAACCACCTCCCTGGGCAGCCCATTCCAATGTCTGACCACTCTTGCTGGGGAAAAAAAAATAAAATTCCTCACGTCCAGTTGCAGCTTAAACTTCAATTGAAAAGGCTCTCAAAGCCTGGCACAAGCTGCCCACAGAGATGGTTGAATCCCCACCCCTGGAGGTGTTGAGGCACAGATGTGGTGCTGAGGGCCACGATTTAGCACCAGAGTTGGCAGAGTCAGAGAATAGTTGGACTGGATGATCTTAAAGGTCTTCTCCAGCCTAAATGATTCAATGTTGGGCTTCAGTCATCCTCCTCCTTAAGGCAGTGTCTGAGTGCTTGTGGCACCACTCTCCAGCTCTCCATTACTGCAATTGCATAATTAAAATAATTAGATTTCTTAACTTTCAGGCTTTCATACTATTACTTTCCCCTAGAATGAGATTTCTAGATCAGTGGAATCTTAAAAGCTCATTAATGTCATTACAGCACAACCCTCAATAGGGCAGGACAGTAAATATGACATTAAAGGGAGGGGGGGAAATAATAAAAGGTAACATTTTGACTGCTTTGTCACTGCAAGGTCCATGCTGGTATCTCACCATTGCCTTGTCTTGCTGGTGAGGAGATGACAAGGTCTAAAATGTCCCCAGTGTGTGAAGCTGGAATATTTCCTGCACCAAGCACTTTGCACTGTTTTTCTCCATGACCTCAGTTAGCATTTTGCATCTTTTCAGGGTCTGATCCAGGTGCAAGTGGCACTTTGCCCTTTGCTCCCTTCTGTGGGCTGCGCTCTCCCCTCCTTTCTTCATCTGCATCGCAGCCCAGGCAGTTTCTCCCCCTTTCTGTTTCACTTTAGTTCTCTTTCCTATTTTAATATCCTTTCCCTTCAGCTCATCCTTCTCTGCTTGTCAGCAGCCTTTCTTTTTCTCTTGTGCACGCAGGCAAACTGAAGGCACTCTGCTCTGAAATGTCATCTACAATCTTGGCTTCCGTTTCAAGCATTTTATCAACTCTTCCAAAATTTGGAAGGGCCTGTTCTACTTTCAGGTTGCTACCACAGCTCTACTTACCCTCACAGCAGTAATTCCAGATTTACAATGGCATGAAGTCCATCCAGACTTCTGCACTAAAACTCTGCTATGGGAAAAGTGTGGCCAGCAGGTCTAGGGAGGTTCTTCTCCCCCTCTGCTCTGCCCCAGTGAGACCACACCGGGAATACTGTGTCCAGTTTTGGGCTCCCCAGTTCAGAAGAGACAGGGACCTGCTGGAGAGAGCCACAAGGATGACTAGGGGACTTGAGCATCTCCCTTATGAAGAGAGATTGAGAGCCCTGGGGCTGTTTAATCTGGAGAAGAAGAGAAGACTGAGAGGAGACCTGATCAATGTCTATAGAATAGCTGAGGGATGGGGGGCAAGTGGATAGAGCAAATTTCTTTTAGTTGGTCAGCAGCAGTAAGACAAGGAGCAGTGGATACAGACTGGAACATAAAAGGTTTCACCTCAACATGAGGAGAAACTTCTTTATAGTGAGGGTGTCAGAGCCCTGGAGCAGGCTGCCCAGAGAGGTTGTGGAGTTTCCTTCTCTGGAGACTGTCAAATCCCACCTGGATGCATTCCTGTTTGGACTTCCCTAGGGGATCCTGCCTTGGAAGGGAGGTTGGACTGGATGATCTCTGGAGGTTCCTTCCAACCTCTGAAGATCTGTTTGTGAAAAGCAACCAAGCTGGTGAATGGCTTTGAACAGAAGTCTTAAGGAACAGCTGAGGAACTGGAGTTGCTTAGTCTTCCGAAGAGGAGGATGAGGGGACACCTCATTCCTCTTTACAACCCACCGAAAGAAGCTAGGAGTGAGGTGGGACTTGATTTCCTCTCACATGTAACACCACCTCCCCCCCAACCCCTGCAGTCAGCTGAGGCATCCTCAACCACACCAGACAGGCCAGAGCAACCAGATCTTAAGATTCCAACTTTAATGATTCTATGATTATAACTGCTACACAGAGGAAGGAGGAGCTAGTTTCTAATCACAACAGCAGAAGCAAAGCAAGGAAGTTCACAGTAAAGCAAGATGAAATGGTCAAGAAGCCAACAGGATCAGTGCTTAAGTGGAGCATGGCCTCCCAAAAGCCTGCTCCCCATCCTCCTCAAGCCAGTTCTCCTTCACGCTAAGTCTGATTTAAGCTTCAGCCCATATACACCAGAGAGAGGTTTTAGTGCCTCAGCTCTTCCTCCTGCCATGATTCAGTCACTATTGTTCCATCGATGCTGGAACTCTTGCTGAATTATTGTGGCAGCCATCAGGCCATGCTGCCATCAGTTGGTGCCTGGAGGAGTAAATTAGGGAGGAAAATCTCAAAGCTGCCTTTAAAGTGTGCCCTGTGTTATATATTGATGGTCAGAGTGAAAGCAAGACCAATAAAAAGTCTGGAGTGGGGGAAAACACCCAAAATCCTTCTGCACCATGGATTTCCATAGTGGGAGTAAGCTGAAAGATTGCTTCTAAGTCACTCTCATCAGCATATGGAAGATAAGAGGAGATTTATCTTCAGAGAAAGCTTCTGGACAACCCAAAGTAGGAGGACAATGTTCCTGCCTTGACAGGATAGCCTCTCTGCTCACAGGCCCTGCTCAGTCAGTCTGTGAAGCCCAGGGATGCACTGACAAGTTAGGATTTTACCCTCGATCCATGCAAATTTCATTCTTTTGGACCAGAAAAGTTCTTCTGGCAGCTGCTTGTCCAAGATGATGTCCCTCTGCCTCCTGCAGCATTGCAGTGTGCAACTCCCCACATGGAGGCTGACAGAAGAAATCACTGCAGCAGCCTCTCCAAAGGAAATATGACCCTCAAAGAAAACAAACCCTTCCTGATGCAACTGTAAAGCAACCCATGGGGCAAAGAGGAGTAAGCCAGCTGAGAACCAGGACAGCTGCTTTGCAACTCCAAGCAAAACCACAGAGGAGTCTGTAGGCTTTTACCTGAGGCAGTGGAGTCCTTAGCACCAGTTCTCAGTGCTGGCTTCACTTCATCACCGAGATGTGCTCCATATATTTAGATTTATGCAGTTCATGCCACTTAAGCCTCTAGTTTGGCCATGTGGAGAGGTTTAAGGGAAAGAGGACAAGGAAGCAAGCTGGGTTTTAAACTCTCAGAGGTTGCTTTGCAATGCATTTGGTGTTGCCTCTGCAGTTTGAGCTCCTAACTCATGTCTGCACATAATAATCTCAGCTTTCGTTTGGGGAACAAAACAGAAGTTTCCAGGTTCCTGGGTCTTAGGAAGATAAGTGGAAATGTACTGCCTAAGGGCTTGCACACCAGAAAAACAAATAAAATAAAATATCATCTCAGAGGTGAACTGCTTTCAAATCACCATTTATAATCTGCTCTGGCACCATCTTTGCCTTCTGATTTCATTACTCTGGGAAGCATGGGGCTGCAAATATTCCTCTTCCTCTACAGATACTCAGTTCTCCTCATCCTAAGGTTTTCCTTCTTATATAATTTTTGGTTAATTCCATGTAAAACTGGCCTGTACAGTATTTTGAGGGTCATTTCTTCATCATTTGCCTATAACATTTGATCTGCTTTCAAATCACCATTTATAATCTGCCCTGGCACCATCTTTGCCTTCTGATTTCATTACTTTGGGAAGCATGGGGCTGCAAATATTTCTCTTCCCCTACAGATACTCAGTTCTCCTCATCCTAAGGTTTTCCTTCTTACATATTTTTTGGTTAATTCCATGTAAAACTGGCCTGTACAGTATTTTGAGGGTCATTTCTTCAACATTTGCCTAAAACAGGGTATTCTCATATCCTGTTGATGGACCTAGCAGGCATTTCTCACTGCAGCAAAACACCACCATAAATAAAACACCTCAATGGGATCTTTTCTGCTTCTCCCCCAATCCCCGTGAAGGTTTGTGATTTACAAACCAGAAATCATAATGATTCTAATGCTAATGAAGTTACCTCCTTCCCTCTCCATCACTGCACAATCAAATAAGTGGCAAAGGAAATGACTGCAATTCCCTGAACTTGCTTTGCTACGTACAGAAACTTCTGACTACATCTCGTGTGAGGCAGTAATTAAGTTCCTAACTTATTTACTTCTTCTCTTGCTGAGCCACAGGAACCCCACATATTCATCTATTCAGGGATGTAGAACACCCTGAGCTACTCTAGCTGCTCACAGCTTAATTTGGAGGTTAACCATGAGCACAGCTCAGATTAGACACAATGGCCTTACACTACCTGGCATAAAGAGGCTGTAGAAACATCCCTGTGGAAAAATATCCTGAGAAAGTGTTATTCATGAGGAACTTACAGCAGAGCTCTCTTCCAGAGGGATCTGAAGTAGAAGCAGAAGTGAAAGCAGCAATGGCTGTGGGACAACTGCCTTTGTTTTGCACAGGTCTCAAAGAGAGACTGAGGAAAAAGTGGATTTTGCAATTTCTATTCAGGGATGCAAAGCATCCTGAGCTACTCTAGCTGCTCACAGCTTAATTTGGAGGTTAACCATGAGCACAGCTGGGATTAGACACAATGGCCTTACACTACCTGTCATAAAGAGGCTGTAGAAACATGGCTGTGAAAAAAATCTCCTGGGAAAGTGTTATTCATGAGGAACTTACAGCAGAGCTCTCTTCCAGAGGGATCTGAAGTAGAAGCAGAAGTGAAAGCAGCAATGGCTGTGGGACAACAGCCTTTATTTTGCACAGGTCTGAAAGAGGGATTGAAGGAAAAGTGGATTTTCAAATTTCACAGCCTCTCAGGATTTTCTGGAAGAGTTTTAAGTGGATATTTCCAAGTGGAGAGAGAATCAGATGTCTGGCTGAGGGTGATTGTCGTGACCAGCCACATAGTCCCTAGAGGAACAGCAGTAAAGGATGAAAAGCAGAAGTCACTGGGTCATAGCCACCCACCTGTGCAATGAGCTCAGATCCTCCCAAGGGCCATCTGGTATTAAAAGTTACACACCAATCAGATCAGAAATGTGATGCCATCAGGTTTTGCTGGGTGAGTGAACCTTTGACAGCAGGAGCTTACCATTTTTCCCCATTATCTTGCTCTTCTGCCAATGTTTTTTTTTTCCCATATATGAACAGTTTTCACGCAGAGGCTCTGCCTGCAGATCCTTCTCTGACACTCAATACCTGGCAGGGTGAAAAAGAAAACATCAATAAATCTGCAACAGCAATTCCAGATGTGGAAACGTTTCCTTGTCTTTTCCACAACTACCAACACTTCCTTTCTACTGCAAGTGCCAAACCCTTTGTTGATTCCATACATTTATTACCTTTAAAGCCAGGCAGCTATAACAGCTCTGTCATATTTTCCAGACTTGCCCAGCCATACCCCCTCAATTTCTTCTCATTCCAATGGCTTTTTTTTTTTTTTTTTTTTTTTTTTTTTTATTTTGTAACTCAGAAGATAATAAATTACGTGCAAAATATTTAGCTGCTGAAATCTTTCCATGCATGNATTTGTGCTTGGGTTTTATTGAGGTGTCTAGAAAACAGCAGCTAAGAGAATCACAATTAAAGACTCCCTGTTACATGAAATGCTACTAACTAGAAAAAAAATACAGGAATATTTAATATGCAACTTACTACTTAGAATCATACAATCAGTCAGCGTTGGAAGGGACCACAAGGATCATCTAGTTCCAACCCCCCTGCCATGCCCAGGAACACCCTACCCTAGATCAGGCTGCCAACATCCAGCCTGGCTGCAAACACCTCCAGGGATGTGGCCCCAAACACCTCCCTGGGCAACCCATTCCAGGCTCTCACCACTCTCATGCTCAACAACTTCCTCCTCACATCCAACCTGAAGCTCCCCACCTCCAGCTTTCCTCCATTCCCCCTAGTCCTGTCACTCCCTGAGAGCCTAAAAAGTCCCTCCCCAGCTTTTTTGTAGGCCCCCTTCAGATCCTGGAAGGCCACAGTAAGGTCACCAGGGAACCTCCTCTTCTCCAGCAGCAGACAGTATTTGGAATAGCAGGAAACACACAAAAAATCCCAAAGAAGTGCTCATTGCTGGACCAAGAAAGGCAGGAAGAAGGCATCTGTGACTGCACCAACAGGGGTGAAGCTGCTATGAGGGTAGAGGGGAGGATGTGAAGGAGAAGAAGCTGGGCTATAAATCTTGGGCTCTGCAATGATAACAATTCAACATAAGAGTTGAAAATAAGCAGATTTCAAGGCTTAGTCTCTTGTAAGAGCTTTTGTCTCTGGAGTCAGTTTTGGATGAACTGTCAGAGTCTTCAGTGGCATAAATATCTTTAGTAGGCTGATAATAAGCTTTTGTTAAAGATCTTCAGTTTGGTTAAGAAAATAACTTCTGTCAGGTTCTGCACCTAGGTCAGAGCAATCCCAAGCACAACTCCAGTCTGGGTGGGGAATGGCTGAGAGCAGCCCTGAGGAAAAGGACCTGGGGGTCTGGGGTGATGAAAAGCTCAAGATGAGGCTGCAGTGTGAGTGCAGCCCAGACAGCAACTGTGTGCTGGGCTGCAGCAAGAGCAGCTGTGGGCAGCAGGGCAAGGGAGGGGATTCTGCCCCTTGGCTCTGCTCTCCTCACACCTTACCTGCAGTATTGTGTGCAGTTCTGGAGTCCCCAACCCAAGAGGGACATGGAACTGCTGGATAGAGTCCAGAGGAGGGCCACAAGGATGCTCAGAGGGCTGCAGCAGCTCTGCTATGAGGACAGGCTGAGAGAGTTGGGGCTTTTCAGCCTGGAGAAGAGAAGGCTTCCAGGAGACCTTAGAGTAGCCTTCCAGTATCTGAAGCTGGCCTACAGGAGGGCTGGGGAGGGACTATTGACAAGGTCTTGTTATGACAGGATGAGAAGGAATGGGTTTAAACTGGCTGAGGAGAGAGTTAAACTGGATGTTAGGAGGAAGTTCTTTCCAGTGAGGGTGGTGAGACACTGGCACAGGCTGCCCAAGGAGGTTGTGGCTGCTCCCTCCCTGGAGGTGTTCAAGGCCAGGTTGGATGAGGCCTTGAGCAACCTGTTCTAGTGGGAGGTGTCCCTGCCTATGGCACAGGGAGGTTGCATCTGGATGATCTTTGAGGTCCCTTCCAACATAAACCATTGTCAGATTCTGTGATTCTATGAACCCAAGCAGGCTGTAACTCAAAACTCCCAGCAAAAACTGTGAAAGAAAACTCAGTGGAATGAAGATAGATGCAGGCTTGTTCTTCTTTGTTCTCCTTCCTTTTATATTCTCCTTCTTTCTCGTCTTTTTCCCAGCTTCCCCAAGCCCAGCATCCAGCCTTGCCTCCACTCCTCACTGTATTAAGCAGTGGGAAGTTGTGCACCCAAGCAGTGGCTTTGCCCAAATGGTCACCCAGATGCAAACCACAACACAGGAGGCTGGGAAAATTACTTCTGTCCAGGAGCACTGGATAGAGGAACAATCTGGAGAGGACCAGAGAGGAGCTCTGCAGGCTGGGCAGCTACAAGGTTCTCCAGCCTAAACAAGCAGGGAATATAAATAATCAGGGTGCTCACTGGGCTAACAAACATCTTATTTTGTATGTGACAAGTGGCATTCCTCACAAAATGGTCATTATCAGGCTTTAATAGTTCATACAGGCTGAAATGCTCAGAATTAATGAGGCATTTGTTCTCAGGGTGTACATTGCTAGGAAAAGGCTTCTTTTTTTTCCTTCTTCTTATTTTTTTTTCTTTTTTTTTTTTTTTAAACAATGAATCATCTGAATTAATTAATGGCAAATGACTTCATTTCTGCAAGGATGTTCTGTGCTTTCACCCCAGATCCTGCCACTGTAGTCTACATGGAGGTGATGGAATGGCTTAATAACTATGGCACATCAACCAGCAGGTCTGCTGTGACAGCAGCACAGACCTACATCCCCCTGTGCAGGCTCTCCTGCCTCTAGCCTTAGTGCACAAACTTGGAAGTTTAAGGCCAGTTCCCTGACATGGAGAGAACAGGACAGAGAAAAAGATTAGTAAAAAGTTCAGGCTGGATGTAGGACTTGGCTTAGCCTTGAGAAAGGCTGGGGAGAAAGCTGGGGAGAGACTTTTTAAGCTCTCAGGGAATGACAGGACTAGGAGGAATGGAGCGAAGTTTGAGGTGGGGAGATTCAGATTGGATGTGAGTAGGAAATTGTTCAGCAGGAGATGCCAGGGCATAAATTCATCCCATATTTACCTTCCAGTCTCAGTAGAGTCAGCACTTCACATTCTGGGAGCATCTTCAAACGTGCTGCTTCTTCACCATCTCCGTGTCAGGTTTCTTTTGACCTCCTGGAAGCATTCCAAGGGACCTGGGATTCTGTCAGCGTGAGATTCTCTGCCGAACATCTCAGCACAGCTGTAATTACAAAGCCATTTATTTAGGATAGGTTTGTTGGGGTTTTTTTGGGGGTTTTTTTTTTGACAAGCACTTTCTAATTTACAGATGACTTGGAAGAGAATTGCTTCATTCCCTTAAAAGTAAATCCGAGAGGGGGGGACAAACTGGGCTGCTGCAAGCGCTCACATTTCAGGGTAATGAAAAGAGATGGGGCCATGCTTTGGAGGTAAACAGACTATGGAGCTCTAATGAGGAAGGCCACTTAGGCTGATTGAAAAATGAATGAATATTGGTCACATTAGCGTGGGCAAAAGTGACTTTCCTCTTCAAAAATAATGATGTGTTTTTTCTGCCCAGCTGGGCAGCTTGCATTGTTTTCTCTGCTCAAAAGACGAGAAGGATGCAACGGTGGATCTATAGATTTAATGCAGGCTCAATCTCCAGCTGAAAAATGCCATTTGGAAGCAAGGCCAGACTTAACTGAGATGCAATATTTGGAGAATTGAATGCTTCCCCTCCCAATTTTTTTGGTGGCCTAAACTATTTACCAAGTTGTGTTTGAACTAGAAAGCTCAGCTTAGCTCTCCCCCTACCGCTCAGGTTTTAATTGAATGGGTTTCAATTGAAAAAAAAAACCCAAACAACAAAAACACAACAACACAATGAATGAGTATTGGGCACATTAGCATGGGCAAAAGTGACTTTCCTCTTCAAAAATAATGATTTTTTTTTTCCTGCCAAGCTGGGCAGCTTGCATTGTTTTCTCTGCTCAAAAGATGAGAAGGATGCAACAGGGGATCTATAGATTTAATGCAGGCTCAATCTCCAGCTAAAAAATGCCATTTGGAAGCAAGGCCAGACTTAACTTAGATGCAATATATGGAGACTTGAATGCTTCCCCCCCCCCC
>VWZI01005110.1:244229-272492 GCA_013396835.1 Psilopogon haemacephalus
TTTTTTTGGTGGCCTAAACTATTTAGTGAGTTGTGTTTGAACTAGAAAGCTCAGCTCAGTTCTCCCCCTACCGCTCAGGTTTTAATTGAATGTGTTTCACTTTAAAAAACCCAAACCCAAACAACAAAAACACAACAATGACAAAAAAACACACACAAAACCCCAAAAAATCATTCTGCCTCTGTTGGGAGTATAAATAAAGAGCATAAATAAATCATTTTAAATCTGTTGTGCTCACAACCCAAGCATTTTCATCAGTTATACAACCAGGCTGCATCATTTTGCTTTGAAAGATGTCAGGAAATACCTGGCATCAAGTGACCAGGCTGTCCTGAGAAATCAAAAAGCAATAATGGACTGTCCCTCTCAAGTGGGCAGAAGGAAAGTTATTATTTCTGTTTGCCCTCCTGTTACCATCATTTTTCCATCACACTTGTTTCCAAGTGCAGCCTAGAGAGAGAATGCTTTATCTTGAGGCTTCTCTTTTTCTACACCCTGAGTAAAAGCAGAATAAGATTATGTCCTGCTTCAGAAGCTCACAGAACAGATGAGCCACAGTGGAAGGGGAAATTGCACTGACAGACTAAGAGATAGGACAGGTCAGTAGCTGAGAAATGAGTCCTTGTGCCTCCTGACTTGCCAACACACTGCCTTTCTGCAAGGTATCCTCTTCCCTGTTTATCAGCACTGGGACTGAAGGATTTCATGTTGAAATCCAGGTAGCTTGGCTCTATGACAGTTATAAAGAAAGAGACATTATCTAGGACACTACACAAGCAAATCCACTTAAATAGACAATGCACACATTGCTGCTCTGCTGTCTCACTGCTTTATTAATGACCACGGGATGCAGCATCTTACAGCTGCCTCAGGAGCTGACAGAATCACAAGATGGTTTGGGTTGGAAGGGACCTTCAAGATCATCCAGTTCCAACACCCCTGCCATGGGCAGGGACACCTTCCAGTAGACCATCTTGCTCAAACCTCATCCAACCTGGTCTTAGAATAGAATCATAGAATAGAATCAGCCAGGTTGGAAGAGACCTCCAAGATCATCCAGTCCAACCTATCACCCAGCCCTAGCCAATCAACTACATTATGGCACTAAGTGCTCCATTCAGGCCTTTCTTGAACACCTCCAGGGACAGCAACTCCACCACCTCCCTGGGCAGCCCATTCCAATGGGCTCTCTGTCAAGAGACTCTCTCTGTCAAGAACTTCCTCCTAACATCCAGCCTATACCTCCTGTGGCATGACTTGAGACTGTCCCCTTGTTCTGTTGCTGGTTGTCTGGGAGAAGAGACTAACCCCACCTGGCTACAACCTCCCTTCAGGTAGTTGCAGACAGCAATGAGGTCTTCCCTGAGCCTCCTCCTCTCCAGGCTGCACACCCCCAGCTCCCTCATCCTCTCCTCACAGGACTGTGCCCCAGGCCCCTCATCAGCTTCATTGCCCTTCTCTGGACACGTTCCAGTACCTCAACATCTCTCTTGAATTGAGTGGACCAGAACTGGGAAGGGACATCCACAACCTCCCTGGGCAACCTGTGCCAGTGTCTCTCCACACTCACTGGAAAGAATTTCTTTCTAATCTCCAGTCTAAATCTTCCCCCATCCCAAGCTCCTGAATTTCCACATTTTGAATGGAGTTAAAGCTGAATTAATTAGTTTAAATACAGAGGAACCAGAAATCAGTTCAAAAGATCCTCTAAGGCAAACATACCTGAGAACACTGGGAAAGATTTGAAATTGCTTCAAGCAGAATGTGAACTTTGTGGTGCTGTTTGTATACTGATGAGAGTTACCTTACATTTACAGTCTGGCTTTCCAAACCAAGACCCATTTAAAATGCCAGAGAGGATCTGAAATGTCTTGGGTTTAATATCAAGAGAAAATGAGCACTGAGAGGTCGGTGGAGGTACAGAGCTGTGGCAGTGTGCTGCCCTCCAGCATAGGGTACTTGATATCATCAGACAAGCTTTGTCACTTCACAACTGAATGCCCAGGTAGCAGGGATGTGAACAATGGAAGCGCTCTACAAACCAGACTACTGAGCAGGAGCAGACCCTCACTGAGGCCAGCTGCCATCCTGTCCTCCCCACTGAGAGGTCCTGACGCCATCCACCCATCCATTCAGCTCTGCACAGTAGCAGTAGCCACGCTACACCTTCGAGCAGCACCCCAGAGGCTGCTGCTTTTCAGAGAGTAAAGCTCTGCTCTTGCACTACTGCAGCAGAAAGCCTGATCCAGGTGGCACAAGCGAAAGCAAAGCTGAAGAAAAGCCCACAACAACAAAACAAAAAAATCTCACCCGACCTTTCTAACCCATTGGCCACAGCCACCTGAAAATGTATTTCTTGATCAACACAGCCCCCAAGCACAGAAGGCTGGAATTTTCTCCAAGTCAGCTGAAGATGGTAACATTTGCCAAATAGATCAATTGGCAGATGTCTGGAAGAGGGGGAAAAAAAATTAAATGATTACAGTAATTAAAACAGTATCATAATAAATATACACTCATTAGCCTAAGTGGTTTTCATTCTGGAATGTCCTACATTGCTGTGCTTTTTCTTAGCTCTCTTGCAATTCTTGACTACCTTCATTTAAAGCAAAACAATGCTTGCACTGGGGATCTCTACCAGACAATTAAAGGCTGCTCTCTGATGGCTTCTGTATAAAGCCCTTCATATGTCACTATCACTGGATTAGGAAACAAGCACATTGATTGCAAAGATCTTCAAAACCTGCCAGGGGAAGGCACTGAAGCAAGAAAAACCTGGATGGAGCACTTAGTGCTATTGGATAGGGCTGCGTGATAGGTTGGACTGGATGAGCTTGGAGGTCTCTTCCAACCTGGCTTATTCTATTCTATTCTATTCTATCCCATTCCATCCTATTCCCTTCCATTCCACACCATCCTATTCCATTCCATTCCACACCATCCTATTCCATTCCATTCCACACCATCCTATTCCATTCCATTCCACACCATCCTATTCCATTCCATTCCACACCATCCTATTCCATTCCATTCCACACCATCCTATTCCATTCCGTTCCATTCCACTCCACTCCATTCCACTCCATCCTATTCAATTCCATTCTATTCCACCCTGTTCCATTCCACTCCATTCCATTCTATTCCATCCCATCCTATTCCATTCCTTTCCTTTCCACTCCATTCCATTCTATTCCATCCTATTCAATTCCATTCTATTCCATCACACTCCATTCTATTCCACTCCATCCTACTCCACTCCATTCTACTCCACTCCATCCTATCCTATCCTCTGAATCGAATGAGGCAGGTTGGAGAACACTCCACACCTTGTGGGGTTAGAATGATGGTTTTGAAACTGCAGATCTAACAATAAAGATATAGATAAATACATATATTTCTTATTTGCCATCATAGAAGAATATGAAACCACAACCAGAGCTGGAATTCAAGATCCTGCTGAGTGGACACAGCCTATGAAAGGCACACAGCTCGCAAGAGCTGCAGCAACAGAAGGGGAAGGACATCTTGAAACCAAACAGCTTCTACTTCCATCTTCACACATGTTCATGAAGCCTCTCAGGTTGCTCACATGTTACTGAGCAACAATCTTCTCTCTGAAGGAGGAAATGCAAATTAAGCAGCAGCTGCCCGACTAGTTTAGCCAGTCACTAAAGCTGCTCATCAGAACTACAAAAGCAACAAAGGTAATCTTTGCTTGGCCACACAACATCACATTTTAAAAGATTCAGTGTGGCCAAGAGGCCAGGACCCTGTGCCATGCATAATGTCCATCTCCTAAGCTGTATGCAGTGCTTGTGCTGTAGAACCAGAAGATACCTGTTTCCACTAGCCCGAAGGTCCTCTCTTGGTTCACAAATGAGGCTTCCAGTTCAGTCAAATGCAGCACATTTGTGAGAAGTTAATTTCTAAACCAGTCCTCTGCCCATCACACTGACAGCCAGAGACATTAGAAGCAAGCCCCCCTAACACAACCCCCTGTGCAGCCCCCCTAACACACTTCAAATATGGCTTACCCCTCAGATATAAAACCTGCTCCTTTTGATTAACACCCTCTTTTGTTTCGCAGCAGAACTGATGAGTCTGTTCACATCTGAACTGACACATGTAATATTTCACTACAAGGTACAAGGACTGGTCTTCCTGTCACTGTCAGGTGACTCCCCTGCTATAGAATCATTAAGGTTGGAAAGGAGCTCCAAGTCCAACCATCAACCCAACACCCCCATGCCAGTTAAACCATGTCCCAAAGTGCCACATCTACTTGTCTTCTGAACACATCCAGGGATGATGACTCCACTGCTTCCCTGTGCAGCCTGTTCCAATACATCATCTCTCATCAAACAAATTCTACCTTAATATCCAATCTCAGCTTTCCCTTGCACAACACGAGGCCACTTCCTCTTCTACTGCTTGTTGCTTGGGAGAAGAGGCCAACACCCACCTCACTACAGTCTCCTTTCAGGGAGTAGTAGAGACACTGAGGAGACACTCTTCATTTTTGTCTGCTGATGTGAGAGAAAGTCAGAATCAGACTTGCAATTTCCTCGTTACTATTGGATTTATTATCTCCTTGCTTTTTCTGAATATTTCTACTTGGCTTACACCCATCATTGCCTTCTACCTATTATTTTTACACTATCACCTCTGCAGGAAGACAAATAGAAAGGAATTCAGCAATGCCTTCCCCGGCCGCTCGCATCAAGCTTTAATAACTTGTTCTGGTTTTGGCTCAATATTTCCATTAAGAGAATATTTTCTTGGATGCAGGTTGCTTGTAGAAAGCAAAGCTGAAGTTTACTACGACATGAAACAGTGATTTATTTTCTGCTGCGAGTCAGGGCACATGAAATATTAAAAAAAAAAAAAAAAGGAAAAAAAAGAAAGAAAGTTCTTCCACTCTAAGTGCTAAAGCACTCCGTTAACCTGCTGCAGCTTTGTAGTCATTTCAGAAGGTCACAGGCTGCTTTATGAACTCTACACCACAGTGCACTGGCAACTACCTACCACCCAACACAAGCCATCCCCTCTCTGAAGTCAAGTGGAGCAACAGCAATTTCTGCAAAACACTTGGGGGCTCTCCATTCAGAGCACTGCTCTTCTTTATCTCCCTGATTTCCTTATTGCCTGCTCCATTTTACCCGCACAGCCAGGGAAATGCTGTCAGGCGCAGAATGTCTCTCTGATGCTAAATAGAAAGAATTTGTCATTTCAGTCAGCTCTTTGTGCCTTGTTATTTCTGTGCTGAGGGAGTAACAACCATTCCTCCATATGGCCAAAGCAGCTCTTTAATAGAGATTGCCTAAGCAGAGAAGCTTTGTCTTTCTCGCTGGGATTAGATTGTCTGTGAGTTTTGGTTTGTCTTTTGGTTTCGTGCCAGGAACTTTGAAGTGAAATACCACAGATTAAAAGAAAAAAAAAATTAACTGGTTCTAACAAAGTCTCCACTCAAGTATACAGGTATTCACAACAATCAGTGCAATCAAGTCACATGAATCTGTGTATGATGACAGCATCTGATGAAACACACCACAAACCAAGGCCTAAGAGAGGAATTAGCAGGTTAGTTTTACAAAGTGTGGTTCTAACAAAGTCTCCCCTCAAGTATAGAGGTATTTACAACAATCAATGCAATCAAGTCAAATGAATCTGTGCATGTTGAGAGCATCTGATGAAACACACCACAAAGTAAGGCCTAATAGAGGAATTAGCAGGTTAGTTTCACAAAGTGCTGTCAGGCAGGACTCTGGGGTCCCTGCTGCTCTGAAACCTGACTGCAAATGTTGCATGAGCACTGCAGCTTGCTGCCAACACTTACTTGGGTAGACCAGAAGGAAGACTTGGTAGAAACCAAGATTGTCTCCTTGTAGACCTGACACCTGAATCCCCTTGAAGCTCACATGGCTGTAGGATGGGGTAATAAATCCCAAATCTTGGAGCTACCAAGCTGTTGAGCAACTGCTCCTCATTCAATCAAGGCTGGGTATCTGCAGGTCCTGTGAAAGAGAAGAAAGAGGTAAGGCAGAAACTGGAAGCCTCCTGAAAAAAAAAACAAAAGGGCACTTTAAGAAGGATTGTGGACCTGGCAAGTGGACATAACTCAGCACTTGGATCAAGCCCTGCTCCTGCTGAGAACAAGAATGCCAGCAAGAACAGCCCTGGGATCCCACTGATTCTGACTGCTTAAACATGATGCTTCAGCTTCCTGACTCTGCCCCTGTCAATAATGCTGTCTGAGCAAGATAGATGGGAATTCCAGAAATTCAGTTCCATTATGGCTCTTTCTTTGTCTCTTACTTATTTGATTCCATTCAGAAGTTTTTCTATGCCATTCAAAGGGCACCTGTCTGCAGTTTAAGAGTGAATAATCCAATAACACAATTGCAGAGCAATCTGAATTGACTGGAACGTGGAGGAAGGCTCTCCTAGTTACTAGAAATTATTTTGTTTCTGAACTGACACACATACATCACTGCCCTCTGTCTCCTTCTTACAGAGCACTTCATGGATTAATATTTGCATGAAATCATCTTGGTCCTAGTAGCCTTGGTGATGTGATGGGACTCTAGGTTTTCCATGGGGAAAAAAGCAGAAAGGTGGTGACTGCTTCAGTAATTTAGAGCCAAAATGGAACAAGAGGAATAAGAGGTACAAACACCTCTGGTACAGAGGAATGAGAAACAATAGTCAGTAGGAGAGGTGACAGCCTCTGTCTGCCAGTGCTCCAAACATCAGTGGGTTTCAGGAGAGCCTGAGGGAGCTGGGCCTCTTTAGTGTGGAGAAGAGGAGCCTCAGTCATGTTTATAAAGACGTAAAGGGTGAGTGCCAAGAGGCTGGAGCCAGGCTCTGCTGGGTGATGCCCAATGACACAACAAGGGGCAATGGGTGGAAGCTGAGGCATAGGAAGTTCCATGGTAACATGAGGAAGAGTTTTTTCACTGTGAGGATGACAGAACACTGGAACAGGCTGCCCAGAGAGGTTGTAGAGTCTCCCTCTCTGGAGATATTCAAAACCCACCTGGATGTGTTCCTGTATGATCTGGTATAGGTGATGCTGCTCTGGCAGGGGGGCTGGACTGGATGAGCTTTCCAGGTCTCTTCCAGCTCCTATTCCTCTGTGATTCTGTGAATAGAGTTGAGCTGCTTTCACAAAAGGTCCATGGAAATTGCTTAATTAGGGGTTGGTTTAAATGACTTAACTCACCAGCAGCTCAGTGCAAGTGATGGCTACTCAATACCATGTCAAAAACACAGCTAAGGAAAATACTGGATTGGCAAATACAGGACAAGCATTTTGCAGACACTCAAGGTTTCTGCAAATCCAACTGGGGAGAGAGATTAATGGTGAAACCTGCACAGGGGGATGGAGAGATCAAAGCAAGCTGTTGCCACAAGCTCCAGGAAGGCTGGCAGGTTTTGCTTTGGTGGTGAGAGTCTGTAGCCTATGCTTATGTAAATGAGCAAAAAATAGAAATTAATTTGGAGGACATTTCTCTGAAATGGCAGAAGGAAATGCAGTGGCTGCATTTCAGCCACAAAAACCTTGCTTAATTAGCAGATAAAAGAGGCAATGAACCACGTGAGAAACAAATAAATAAACCAGGGGATTACATGCTCTGATAGGTAAAGATTTGGGCTAACTGAGAAGAAAAACTCCGGTGGACACAGAGAGAGTGAACTTGTGGCATGAAAGCAAGAATGTGAAGGAACTCACAGACCTACTGCCTGACATTTTGCTTACT
Source organism: Psilopogon haemacephalus (assembly GCA_013396835.1). NCBI lineage: Eukaryota > Metazoa > Chordata > Aves > Piciformes > Megalaimidae > Psilopogon > Psilopogon haemacephalus. The sequence goes on from VWZI01005110.1 coordinate 251,990, forward strand.
GCAAAATTCTCAATGCCACAGGAGGTGATGACATTTCAAAAGGCTGGAAAGCCAAAAGCTATGCAGCAGCTTCTAGAAACGGCTGAACGAGAGGTTTTGTGGGTGATGTGCGAGCTCTGTCCCTCTGGATCTGTGTATTAACCTGAAATAGGAATCAGAGAACTGAATGGATCCTACAGAAAGGAGTTCCCGAAGGGGCTAATCAGAGCCATTCACCTAATCAGGTGAATATAAAAGGCTGCCATTTCCTTCACTAGCCTTGCCCAGAGGCACTAAATGAATTTGCTCTGGGTGCCTGTTTCTCTGTTCCTCTGCCACAAATATTCGAGCTGTTCTAGGGCTGGAAAATGGAGAAAATTAATAGTTGAAGAAAGTGAATTTCGAGTCGATGATAAGATAGGCTTCAGAGGCATGAAATCCTTATACTAAAAAGTGTACTGCTTTTAATTGGGAACTGAGGTGGAAAAGTTCAAGATCATAGAAACACACAATCCCAGAATGGCTCAGGTTGGGAGTGACCTCAGAGCTCATCTGCTCTAACTTGTCTGCCACAGGCAGGGACACCTCTCAACTAGACTCAGCTGCTCAAGGCCTCATTCAATCTGCCCTTCAACATCCCCAGGCAGGAGGCAGCCACAACCTCCCTGGGCAACCTATTCCAAAGTCTCACCAGCCTTGTACTGCAAAACTTCTTCCTCAGATCCAGTCTAACCCTGCTCTCCCTCAGCTCCAAACCATGCCCCCTCATCCTGTTGCTAGACAGCCTTATGAAAAGGAGATGCTGCTGACGAGCTCAAACAGGCACTAAGAAAACCAGAGAGCAATTGCTGGCTGCCTCGAGGCAGAGACCAACAGTCAACAAATCACTTTGTATTGAAATCAAGAGCAATGATACATTCCTACAGAGTCCATAACCAGAACATGAGCTCCTGCTTGCTCTGACCTATATTCCTTCTTTACATAATGCTTTGACCCGACCACTTTACAGACTTCAGTCCCTGGGTAAGTTTGTCTGGTATGACTCACTCTAAATTTCCATGGTCAGAGCAAGTTTACATGCTGATGTTGACACTTCTGGTCCCCTAGATCACACACATCCATTTGAAGACCTTCTTGCTGAAGGTATTACTGCAGCTGGGAAAAAAAAAAGAAAGATTTTACCACACCACATGATGATGATCCTGAACAAAAACATATGCCCAGCACAGGAAGGACATGGAACTGTTGGAGCCAGTCCAGAGGAGGGCACCAAGATGATCAGAGGGCTGCAGCAGCTCTGCTGTGAGGACAGGTTGAGAGAGTTGGGGTTCTGCAGCCTGCAGAAGAGCAGGCTTCCAGGAGACCTTAGAGTAGCCTTCCAGTATCTGAAGGGGGCCTACAGGAAGGCTGGGGAGGGACTCCTGACAAGCTTTATATTGTGCATTGCTGTAAACATAAAGCTTCATTCCTTGACTTCCAGCCGACTGAGTCCTAGCCTGGGTTATTTCCAAGTGGGGGGGGGGGACACACGACACAGCTAAGTGCTAAACCACCACTCTAACATTAGAGATGCCACCTGCAGATTTCCATTCCCACACGAAACATTTTCTATCAACGTAGGAATGAAGGTAGGAAGGAAGAGTGGCACAAGAGAGATGCAGAACATCCCTGGCACAGACGCAGATCTGCATAACAAAGAGCTCTGTGCCTCTGCCGAGAAGTGAATTCCATGAGGCTCACACAATGTTAACCCTGCCTGTGCTAACATTTGATTTCAAGCCTACCTGGCAGTACTTGCTCTGAGGGAGCAGGAATCTTGCTGAGTCTCACGACTTGATTTCTGGGACTGGCAAGCTGTGAGACACTGCTGTGCTACAGCAGGGTAATGAACGTGCACCTCTTCCAGCTGTGAAGCAGAAAATGTATTAATGCATTGCATTCTAACATGACTTTCTTAGAAGATCAGCAAACTTATTTGATAAATATGTGCAACTGAATAGGGTAAAACAAAAACCAAAACCCAGCATTGGTGAATGTCTGGTAGCAAACATTAGCTGCAAAAGAATTTTTAAAATAACTATTTAGCAATTGCCAGATGATTAGGCAGTCTTCTATAGCACCGCTGCTGGGAGAGGAGGAAGGAAGGAAAGGTGGGAGAGGGGGAAGGAAGGGAGAAAGGAAAGGGAGAAGAGGGGGAAGGAAAGTGGGAAGAGGGGAAAGGAAGGGAGAAAGGAAAGGGGGAAGAGGGGAAAGGAAGGGAGAAAGGAAAGGGGGGAGAGGGGAAAGGAAGGGAGAAAAGAAAGGGGGGAGAGGGGGAAGGGAAGAAAGGAGGGAGGGAGAGGGGAAAGGAAGGAAGAACTGCTTGAGCCTCCTGCACTGTTTAGATAGCCAAAGCTGCAGGGCAAGGCTGTCTTGTAGCTCTTCCACAATATACCTCTCCACATCACCTACAAGTTCTTAAGGCACTTCCCAACAAGCAGTGCTTTGCAGCATTACCCCTCACGGCTTCTGCATCTTTACCTAAGTCCTGCCATGTCTCTGATCACAGGTTTCCAATTAAAGCCTCCACGCACCCTGAATTAGGGATTTACTCAAAGCACTCTGTTCTGTCCCCTCTATCTTACTTGTCCATACCCCAGAGCATGCTTAGCAGTACTTCTACTTGGCAGCTGCATGTATCTTTTTAAGATTAACATCAAAAACCAAACATCTGAGGCAGGAGAATGTGCTGGCAAGATTAAATATGATTAATTTGGAACTAGTAGGACACTGTCGGAGACTTCAGACCTATTTTAAATAAAGGTCAAAGAGAAAACAAGAGTGGCTTCACTTGTGTAGCTCCCTGAATTAGCAAAGCTAGAGAGTTTAAGGCTACTTACAGAATATTTTTTTTTTCCTGGGAGCTGCTTTGTTCATTGATCTCAATAAATAACTAAAGATAAATAACAAACATACCTTACTTCTTGCCTGAAATCCTCTGCTTTCAGCCTGCAAATCTTGGATCTTGTTATACCCTTCTCTGGCAGGCTGAAGAGTTACCTACAACCAGACTGCTTGCCACAGCTTTAGCCTTCTTTTATGACCTTCTGGATCCTCTTCCAGCCAGGTCTTGCTCGCTGATGTATTGCAAAGGGCTAAGGTGAAGCTGTAAAAGAAGATGAGCAAAAGGTGATTTTTGGAAGGTCATTAACAAGAGGTTCACTAAGGAAAAAGGAAGCTGCTCCTTTCATCATTATTCCTGTGCAGCTGGCCACAGCTGCATAGCCCTTTCCTGGCCCATTCCCACACTAAAGCTGTCTCTAACTTATTTCCCAGCAGATGAGTCCTCACTCTGCCCATGAACTGCTGAGACACCATGACAGCAAAGTCCTCTCTTGACAGATGTGTTGACATGTCAAGGACATCAATCCAAGGCTCAGAAGTATCTGCAATACTGGAAAAAAATTCCCCCAAAAGTGGCACCTGTGTCACTCCTCTGTATAAATCATCCCCAGGAAGAAGCAGCATATTGGTTGCCACAGAGCCATAGAATGGTAAGGCTGGAAGGGATTATCCAGTCCTACCCCCATGCCAGAGAAGGATCACTCAGGGCAGGTCACACAAGAGTGCATCCATGTGGGTCTTGAAGTCCTGCAGAGAAGGAAACTCATCAACTTCTCCAGGCAGCCTGTTCCAGGGCTCCAGCATCTTACAGTAAAGAAGTCTTTCCTCATGTTGAGGTGGAACTTCCTGTGTTCCAGGCTGTGTCTATTGCTCCTCATCCTCTTACAGGACACCACTGAGCAGAGCCTGGCCCCTTCTTCTTGACACCAACCCCATAGATCTTCATAAACATTCCTAAGATCCACTCTCAGGCTTCTCTTCTCCACACTGAACAGCCCCAGGTCTCTCAGCCTTTCCTCATCAGACAGATGGTCCAGTCCACCATGCTCATAGCCTCCACTGGACATTCTCTCGTCTATCACCTCTTCAAGCCTGTCTACAAAGCACACCTGGACTGAAACTATCCCTCCTGTTAGACCCTGCTTCATCTCCCACTGTGGTCACCAGACAGCAGGAGTGTCTGACAGGTCTCATGAAGGTGTTTGGGTTTGTGCCCTCTGACCTGGAGCCCACATCCACCTGCATCCACGTCCACATACAAGCCAGCATCACACTTGGTCACTTGTCAAACACTGAACCCTGGAACGAGAAGCCCTGTGAGGAACTGAAAGCCACCCCAAAGGGAAAGGGGAGCAGATGGCTGCTCGCAGAGGGAAGCAGAATTATGAAGCCTCATAATAGAACCATAGCTCAGGCACTTAAAAGTGCCCTTTCTTTTCAGCAGCACTTCCATTCCCTTCAAAACTGCTGGGCTAGAAAGAAAAAAAAAATAAATTTGTTTGTTATCTGATGCTTCCACTTTATTGTCAAAGGACAACTAAGTTTCCAGGCACAAATAGAGACTCATTTATTCTGAAATATTTATTGGAAGGCACTGACTGTTTTCCAGGCCATTTCTTGGTGGTGTTTATGCACACCAGGCTGTGCCCCTGGCCTGCATTACTAAGCACTATTGCAGAACAAACAGTAACTAACTGCTGCTGCTGACTGCACTTCACAGGCTTAAGTTCATAAATCACAGCTACCTAAACCTGATGCTGCCTTCAGCTACAAAGGAATTAATTACTTTGGCTTTCATATTCACATAAGAAATTCATCTTACCTGTGAGATAAGGACACAGAGATATCCCAGCATTGGGCTCAGGTAATATTTGGGGTTAGGGAATGGGTGGTGAGGCATAGGGACAGCTTGCCCAGGGAGGGTGTGGATGCCCCTTCCCTGGAGATGTTCAAGGCCAGGTTGGATGAGGCCTTGGTCAACCTGGGCTAGTGGGAAGTGTCCCTGCCCACGGCAAGGGAGGTGGAACTGAATGACCTTGAAGGTTCCTTCCAACACAAACCATTCTGTGATTCTATGAAAATGTGTTTTCAAGAATTCTGCCCTGGGGACTGAAGGAGGTTGTGGCCACACCAGTGTCTCCGTTTTGTAGAGATTATTTTCATACTTCTTTTCATGGAACAACCCCAAGCAGCACTACAGGCTGGGAACAGAGTGGCTGGAGAGCAGCCAGGCAGAGAGGGACCTAGGGGTACTGGGAGATAGGAGCTGAACATGAGCCAGCAATGTGCCCAGGTGGGCAGGAGAGCCAATGGCATCCTGGCCTGGATCAGGAATGGTGTGGCCAGCAGGACCAGGGAGGTTATCCTGCCCCTGTACTTGGAACTGGTCAGGCCACACCTTAAGTCCTATGTCCAGTTCTGGTCCCCTCAATTCAAGAGAGATGTTGAGGTACTGGAACATGTCCAGAGAAGGGCAATGAAGCTGGGGAGGGGCCTGGAGCACAGCCCTGTGAGGAGAGGATGAGGGAGCTGGGGGTGTGCAGCCTGGAGAGGAGGCAGCTCAGGGAAGACCTCATTGTTGTCTACAACTACCTGAAGGGGGGTTGTAGCCAGGTGGGGTTGGGCTCTGCTCCCAGGCAACCAGCAACAGAATGAGGGGACACAGCCTCAAGTTGTGCCACAGGAGGTATAGGCTGGATGTTAGGAGGAAGTTCTTGACAGAGAGAGTGATTGGCATTGGAATGGGCTGCCCAGGGAAGTGGTGGAGTCTCTGTCCCTGGAGGTGTTCAAGAAAGGCCTGGATGGGGCACTTAGTGCCATGGTCTAGTTGATTGGCTAGGGCTGGGTGATAGGTTGGACTGGATGATCTTGGAGGTCTCTTCCAACCTGGCTGATTCTATGATTCTATGAAATTCAAAGCATGAAGTCCCCCTAAGAAGAGCAGGTAGCCTTCTTTTTAATTAATTAGTCATTTCTGTGATGTGGGGAAGCAGACAGCAAGGATTTATCTGCCTTTGTGGGTGTATTACATAAATAAAGCTAAATGGAAAGCCTGTAGATTGTGCTGAATGCCAGCTAAACCAGGACTGAACAACTCTGCACCTCCCAAGCACTTGTCAGTACAAAGGCAGGAAAACACAATTGCTTCTCTTCTGAATACCTCAGCAAATGCAAACAGCCAGCCTGGATATCTGGATGTTTGGCTGACAAAGAGGAGTTGGGAGGAGGGAGAAGAAAAATACCTGTACGCTTTAGATGCTGCCATGAACAAAATGTAGCATACCCAAAAACCTCTTTGCATGACACACAGGATGCCACAGGATGCAAGTTCCTCTCAGAGCACAGGATTCAGGAAGCAAAGAGCTGAAGGTTTGTAAAACCTGCACTTGAACACCTGCAGCTTCGAGGGTGGCAGGAAATCATCTAGCTGAGGGGGCTGGATGAGCTGAGAAGCAAAACAAGTGCAATAAGCAGCAGAGCCAAATATCATAGAAGGCTTAGGCTGGAAGGGACCTCAAAGATCATCCAGTTTCAACCCCCCTGTGCCATAGGCAGGGACACCTCCCACTAGAACAGGTCACTCAAGGCCTCATCCAGCCTGGCCTTGAACACTTCCAGGGAGGGAGCAGCCACAACCTCCCTGGGCAACCTGTGCCAGTGTCTTGCCACCCTCACTGCGAACAACTTCCTCCTAACATCCAGTTCAAATCTCCCCTCCACCAGTTTAAACCCATTCCCCCTCGTCCTCTCATTGCAAGACCTTGTGAATAGGTCTTGTTATGTAGGACCTTGTGAATATCCAGACAGTGCAAACTGCAACAACTCCACTGAAGTCAATCAAGCTCTGACAACTTGCAAAAGCCAAACTGCTGCTCTAGAGTCTGCTCTGAGCAGAAAACCTTTTGTATTGGGCTGTCTCCCTTCATCAAACCAGAAACTGCTCACAGAGTCAGAAAATTTATTAGCTCTGAAACAGGCACGCTTCCATCAGCTTTGGGAAGGTCTTGGACAAGTTCATGCTCCATAGCTCTGAGAATCCATCAGACTCCCTCTGAATCAGGACTTCTGGTGGTAAATTACAACTTCTGACAGGTATTAATGAGAGTCTGCAGCATTCCGCTGCCTCAGCTAGCAAGTTGGATGGGTCCTGGAGCTGGGATACAATTAAAGTAGTGTGGAATGAAACCTAACTCCCAGTTCATCTGTCACTTACTGAAGCAGCACCAAAAAAACAGGTCTAAGCTCCTGAAAATGAACAAGCCCTGGATACAGATATGCAGATGGATGCCTTCCTTTTGGGAAGGACAGGTTAATCCTTCAGCTGGCTTCAAGCATTAAACTGAAATGTTGTCTTGAAGGGTTTTTTATCTGTTCACTAAAGCTGGACGCTGTGAACCTGAGAGAAGGCAGGGCCACAGAATCCTAGAAAGGCTCAGGTTGGAAGGGACTTCAGAGATCATCTACTCCAACCTCCCCTCCACGGGGAGAATTCTGGATGATGTAATTAGAATCACAAATCAGCCAGGTTGAAAGAGACCTCCATGATCATCCAGTCCAACTAGACCATGGCACTAAGTGCTCCATTCAGGCTTTTCTTGAACACCTCCAGGGATGGTGACTCCACCACCTCCCTGGGCAGCCCATTCCAACGCCAATCACTCTCTCTGTCAAGAACTTCCTCCTAACATCCAGCCTATACTTCCTCTGGCACAACTTCAGACTGTGTCCCCTCGTTCTGTTGCTTGAGAGAAGAGACTAACCCTACTTGGCTACAACCTCCCTTCAAGTAGTTGTAGAGAGCAATGAGGTCTGCCCTGAGCCTCCTTTTCTCCAGGCTGCACACCCCCAGCTCCCTCATCCTCTCCTCACAGGGCTGTGCTTCAGGCCCCTCCCCAGCCTTGTTGCCCTTCTCTGGACACATTCCAGTACCTCAATATCTCTCTTGAATTGAGAGGCCCAGAACTGGACACAGTACTCAAGTGCTATGTGAAAATAAAAATATTAGTCACTGTTACCTATTTTAACAAATGGAAGTTTGGAAATGGCAAAGTTTATCAGACACTAAGCCAAAAAAAAAGACAAGACATTCCAACCAATCACTTCATTGCTGCAGCAATGGTTTTGCTTGGAATGATACAAAAGAAGGTGGAAGACCAGAAAAGACCTTCCTGAAACCAAATTCTAACCTTCTAGATAAAGCAGAGTAACAAACTTCCTTGGCTTTAATCCTGAGTGAAGCAGAGCACACCCTTTAGACAATCTGCCAGCAACGGAGGCTCCACCAAACACTTGATGAACTGCTCTGCTGACTGGTGGTCCTCCTTTGCTTTGCTGAAAATAACTGCATTCTCAGAACACAGCAATGATCCTCTAATCTAGCCTAAATAGAATCATGTTTAAACCTCCAGGCTTCTGCTCTTGGCAGCAGTATTTGCCTGTAGCTACAGTCAGTGGTATTTGAGCAGGAGTATGAGCCTAAGTGTGGAGGGGAATGAGAGAGGAAGTAGGGAGGTTGTGCACAGAAGTGTGACCTGCAGAACATGAGTCCCTTGCACTCTTGCTGCATTCTGCAAGACAAAATAAAATGGGAATCATAGAATTGTTTTGGTTGGAAATACGCTTTAAGATCATCCAGCCCAATCATTCTCTAACTCTACCAAGGCTGGTGCTAAACCATGGCACTCAGCACCACATCTCTGCCTCTTTCCAACACCTCCAGGGATGGGAATCCAAGCACCTCATGGTGGAATGGCTGAGTCCTATGCTGCAGAGCTAGAGTATTCTGTTTCCTCAGGGGCCAGGGTCACACCACGGAAAAACCCTTCCCTTTAGTGCCAGAAGCACAGAACGTTAGGGGCTGGAAGGGACCTTGAAAGATCATCCAGAGAACCCAATACATATTTCCAGGAACATAGAGGTCTCATGCCATGAGAATTGGGTTTGGCACACCCTTACACTTGCTTTTCTTTCCCTTGCTGTTTAGGCAGCACGAAAGGACTGATTATCTGAGAATCAGATACAGCTACAGATACATTAAAGCATATTTCTGCAAATGGCATTTAACACTTCAACCTTCCACTTGATGCAGAACAGCTATTGGGATCTAATGGGCTATCATGGTGACCTTTCCTCTGTTGAAATCTCTAAGCATTCCCAGATCTTAAACTCTTTGGCATAAATCATCAAGACTTTATTTTTTTTTTCCTCGTGCTGCTCTTTAGAAAAGATCTCCAGTAAAGGTCTTTAGTAAAGTTATCTACAGAGGAGTGCAAACTAAAGCCTTAGGAAGAGTTCAAATATGTCAGAGGTCTCATTTATGAGATGGTTAAACAAGTAGGAAATAAATTGTAACCATTGGGCCACAAGGATGCTCAGAGGGCTGCAGCAACTCTGCTATGAGGACAGTCTGAAAGAGTTGGGGCTGTTCAGTCTGGAGAAGAGGAGGCTCCCAGGCGACCTTCTTGTGGCCTTCCAGGATTTGAAGGGGGCCTACAAAAAAGCTGGGGAGGGACTTTTTAGGCTATCAGGGAGAGACAGGACTAAGGGGAATGGAGCAAAGCTGGAGGTGGGGAGAGTCAGAATGGACATGAGGAGGAAGTTGCTGAGCATGAGAGTGGTGAGAGGCTGGAATGGGTTGCCCAGGGAGGTGTTTGGGGCCACATCCCTGGAGGTGTTTGCAGCCAGGCTGGATGAGGCTGTAGGCAGCCTGATCTAGGGTAGAGTGTCCCTGGGCATGGCAGGGGGGTTGGAAGTAGATGATCCTTGTGGTCCCTTCCAACCCTGACTGATTCTATGACTCTGATTGCTGCCTCCCTGAAATTGGGATGTACTTAGACTTGCATAGGTTGGATTCCCAAGCTCTTAGGAGTTTAACAGGACTCAATTCTGTGAGTTGCAAAACTTCTGCCTGAGCTGGTTTTTGGCATCTTGTTCTGAAATGGTAATTATCTGGCTGGGATGGGATACAACAAATAATAAAAAGGATGACTTACCAGGAGAGCAATTGCTCATAGCAGATTAATGGACACACATAATATTTCTGTAAAGTTAGTATCTCTTAATGCATATAAAGTGTCAGCAATCTATTTTTTCCAAGTACTTTTCTTCCCCTCAAGCTCACTGTGGAAGTGAATTCACATCCTTGCTGCTGAAGCTTCTTTTGTAATAGCAGGGGATATTACCTCATAAGCCTGAATCTTTGTTCAAGGGTCTAGCTCCACACAAAGCCAGGCAGGGCTGATACAGCAGAAGGCAGCACAATGTGCCACAAAACATCTGCAATTGCCCATGTGATCAGCAGGTGAGAGAGCTATCTGACACTCTTCTGAAACCTTTAAGATTTTCTTACATCTGTTCTTTCATTACCTCTGCCCAAGAGCCTTTTTAAAGACTACCTGAGAGAGACACAGACCTGACCAGCACAAAACGATTGCAGGTTTGCTCCAGTCAAGAGGCTGAAAACTGTGTTATTGAAGCATCAGAGGGAAAGCAATACATTCACATTTCCCATTTTCAACACAGTTGGATCCCCTTTAAGAAGCCAATGCAGTGCTCTAAAAGCTGTCTTTATGCCATTTCTTCCTTCTTCAAGGAAGCTTCCCTATGCAGTTTCCTGATAATCAGCAAATCCTCTCGTCCACCCCAGCAACTTCAGGCAAGCCACTTACCTAGACAGCAAGGAGCTGTTGGTTGCATTTGCTGTGTTTGCAGACAGGAGACTACCCTTCTGCTCCCCAAACTGCTGCTGCTGCCCTCCAACTCTTCAACAGGTGTTCTCAGAAGTGTGTGGCACAGGGAGAACAATTAGTTTGGTGTGCTGACCGGTCAGACAGCATGCTGCTCACTAATAAACAGGCTGCTCTGCTCTCAACTGAGGTGGACACATGGGCTGCAAACCAATTAAAATAGAAAACAGATGATGTCCCCAAACTCAGAACTGTTTGATGGGTTTAAGTCAAATTCCTTTATCCCAGCATTTCCTATAATAATTTAGTATTCCTGCTGGTGTGTTTTCTCTGGCAGCATTCACTTTGAAGTCAGGACACTGAACTGCATTGGGACTGTTGGAGCCAGTCCAGAGGAAGGCCACAAAGATGATCAGAGGGCAGCAGCAGCTCTGCTATGAGGACAGGCTAAGAGAGTTGAGGCTTTTCAGCCTGGAGAAGAGAAGGCTTCAAGGAGAGTTTATAGTAGCCTTCCAGTATCTGAAGGGAGCCTACAGGAGGGCTGGGGAGGGACTATTGACAAGGTCTTGTTATGACAGGACTAGGGGGAATGGGTTCAAACTGGCAGAGGGGAGATTGAAACTGGATGTTAGGAGGAAGTTCTTCACAGTGAGGGTGGTGAGACACTGGCACAGGTTGCCCAGGGAGGTTGTGGCTGCTCCCTCCCTGGAAGTGTTCAAGGCCAGGCTGGATGAGGCCTTGAGTGACCTGTTCTAGTGGGAGATGTCCCTGCCTATGGCAGGGGATTGGACCTGGATGATCTTTGAGGTCCCTTCCAACCTAAACCATTCTGTGATTCTACTATTCAATGACTGTAGAAAACATGATAGCTGTAAAGAGGCATTCACACACTCAGGTGGGAAAAGAAAGAGGACAGCTCTTACATTTGTGGTATCCTGGTATACAGTAAGTAGCTATGAAAGGGCTTGATCAGCTTGAAGCTATCAAAGCAATCTTAGAATTGGAACCTTCAAATCATATTGTGGTTGGGCTCATCAGCCTGGAGTACCTTAGGGTGATCCTGTGACTACTAATCCTTTTGGAGATGTTTATTCAGAGAAAAGACCAAGAAAACATGAATGAATTTTGAATTGAGGATTGTCCACTTGGACCAAAAAGCTATGAGGTTGTGTGAAGCAACCACTACATGATAAAAAGAACTACAAAGGCAGGATTTGGGGTACCTCAGTGCCTTTCCAGAATGAGATGAGACACTGGGCACATGTGCTGTCCCTTGGAATAGTCTGCAAACAGGCTGTAACCCCTCAGGTTCTGAGAACTCCACTATGTACAGAAAGCTTTGAGATTGTTAAACAGCAGTGGAAATTTAACTGCAGCCCAGGGGCTAAGCCTTGATGCTTTGCTTGTAGGATCTAGAAGAGTTACACAAGTATCAATGACTTACTAATCATCAGCCCTTATGAAAAGCCTTAAGGATCAGGTCAGTTTTGAAGATGAGGAGAAGTTAGGCTTAGCTTACATTTCACTAATCCCAGTGCATGAGGAGTTGAACAGGAACACAGTGCCCTTCATGTAACCAGGGGATCTCCCTATCATGCTTTTATCATATAAAGAATGAAGTGGAAACCATGACATAGTTAGGCCTGGATTTCTCTCTCCCAATTTCAGAAAGAAGGACCCTCAGGTTAGCTGGGTGAAGTGACTTACACTTCATTTTCTAATCCCTGCAAGCAAAATTTTACTTTTATTTACTCTTGTTATTTATATCTTGAGGCTGGAAAATTCATGCTCGTGGCAGATCACCATTTACAAACAACTGAGCTTTACAAAAGGCCTTGAAGCAGTTCTTGACAGACAGAGAGATTGGCACTGGAATGGGCTGCCCAGGGAGGTGGTGGAGTCACCATCCCTGGAGGAGTTCAAGAAAAGCCTGGATGGGGCACTTAGTGCCACTGGATAGGGCTGGGTGATAGGTTGGACAGGATGAGCTTGGAGGTCTCTTCCAACCTGGCTTATTCTATTCTACTCTACTCTACTTCTATTCTATTCCATTCCATTCCATTCTATTCCATTCCATTCACTTCATGAAACCAACCTACTGCAGTGTCTATTCTTGGGGTTTTATTTTCAGTTCTACTTGAGCCTGCTTATGCTTTCTCTCCTCTTCTCCAGGCTTCCCCAGCTTAAATTCTTTATTACAAAGAAAGCAGCTTTTAGCAGAGGAGACATTCGCAGCTGCACTCAATTTGGGTTAAGACCCCCAATCCAGAGCTGAAAGAGTTCCAGCTGGCCAAGTAGTTAAAACTCAATAATGTCTCAGAGCTAATTCTCTCAATATTAAAAAAAACCCAAACAAAGCCCCTGAAACTATAAGACACTGACGTAGGGCAAGACTGACATCAGTCAGTAATACAATCACTGGTGTGCTCCACCAGCATTTTGTCCAATAAAGAGTCATGAAGGCTTCTCATGGGCAGAATGTGCTTCTTTTGTGACCTGCTTGGCTGGATAAACTGCACCATTTGCTACGGCAATTCATTAAAAATACCAATCCAGATTTTTTTCCAGCCTAGGCTGACCAAGGAAACTCAAAAGCAGCCTTTTGCTATCAAGCCTGCACAGCTCTGGGACAAAGTCAGATCTGAAAACTGGAGGAGAAACAAATTCAAGCTAGTGAAGCCTCAAGTATTTGACCTTCTTGTGGCCTTCCAGGATCTGAAGGAGACCTACAAAAAAGCTGGGGAGGGACTTTTGAGGCTATCAGGGAGTGACAGTACTAGGGGAAATGGAAGAAAGCTGGAAGTGGGGAGATTCAGATTGGATGTGAGGAGGAAGTTGTTGAGCATGAGAGTGGTGAGAGCCTGGAATGGGTTGCCCAGGGAGGTGGTTGGGGCCACATCCCTGGAGGTGTTTGCAGCCAGGCTGGCAGAGGCTGTGGGCAGCCTGATCTAGGGTAGGGTGTCTCTGGGCAAGGCAGGGGGGTTGGAACTGGATGATCCTTGTGGTCTCTTCCAATCCTGACTGATTCTATGAAGCCTCAGGTATTTCAAAACCATTGGCTGTCAGCTCAGCTTCTCTCTCCTAGAGAAGTGTCATTATCAAACAGTAGAAACTGACACCAATCACAGGATCACCGAATGTCAGGGGCTGGAAGTGACCTCCAAAGCTCATCCAGTCCAACACCCCTGACAGAGCAGGATCACTTAGAGCAGATCACACAGGAACACATCCAGGCAGCTTTTTAATATCTCCAGAGAGGGAGACTCCACAACCCCCCTGTGCAGCCTGTTCCAGTGTTCTGTCACCCTCACAGGGAAAAAATTCCTGCTCATGTTTCCATGAAACTTCCTATGCCTCAACTTCCACCCATTGCCCCTTGTCCTGTGCTTGGGTATCACCGAGAAGAGCCTGGCTCTTGGCACTCCCCCTTCACATGTTTAAGTCAGACATTCTATGAAACTAGCTGCAAGGCATGAACCATCAGGTTCATGCAATATGCCATTGCAATTTAGGCTAAAGTATTTTTTTTTTAAATTGTAATTAAACTCTAATTCCAAGACAGGAATGATGATGAATTGTCATGTTTTCCTCATGGTATTTCATTTTCTGATGCTGTTCCCTCACCTCTCCCCCCTGGAGGCAAGACTCCGGAGCACAAATTATCAAAAGAGAGCTATAATTTTGGATCTGACATAAAAAGAAAAAAAAATAAAATAAAATCTGGGTGACTCATAGACACTATGCATCTGTTAGCTTAACCCCAAACACTCAAGTGTCTGCTAGATTGAACTTATCACTTCTGGAAGAGAAAGCTGAAGTTTCTCCTTTGAATAACATTTTAGCTTTGGTAAACAAGCACAGGCACACTCTTACAGCTGATGACTCCAATCAAGGCAAGGCAGAAAGCACTTGGTAAGAGGCAGGTGTATTTTAAACATGAAAGATAGTAGAATCACAGAATGGTTTGAGCTGGAAGGGGCCACCAGAGGTCATCTTGCCCAATCCCACTGCATTAAGCAGGGACATCCCCAACTTTATTGCGTTGCTCAAAGCCTCATCAAGTCTGACCTGGAATGCCTCCAGTGATGGAGCTTCCACCAGCTCCCTGGGTGACCTTGTCCTGTGTTTCATCACCCTCACAGCAAAGAGCTTCTTCCTCATGCCCACAGGTGATCTGGGATTGAGAGCTGAGACCCAAGAAGTTCACAAAGCAATATGAATACGGAGTACTGTGTGCAGTTCTGGAGCCCCCAGCACAAGAAGGATGTGGAACTGTTGAAGCCAGTCCAGAGGAGGGCCACAAAGATGATCAGAGGGTTGCAGCAGCTCTGCTATGAGGACAGGCTGAGAGAGTTGGGACTTTTCAGCCTGGAGAACAGAAGGCTTCCAGGAGACCTTAGAGTAGCCTTCCAGTATCTGAAGGGAGCTACAGGAGGGCTGGGGAGAGACTATTCACAAGGTCTTGTAATGACAGGATGAGGGGGAATGGGTTCAAACTGGCAGAGGGGAGACTGAAACAGGATGTTAGGAGGAAGTTCTTTCCAGTGAGGGTGGTGAGACACTGGCACAGGTTGCCCAGGGAGGTTGTGGCTGTTTCCTCCCTGGAGGGGATGTTCAAGGCCAGGTTGGATGAGGTATTGAGTGACCTGTTCTAGTGGGAGGTGTCCCTGCCTATGGCACAGGGGATGAGCTTTGAGGTCTCTTCCAACCTAAACCATTCTATGATTTTATGAAATAGATCTGATCTCTCAGCAGAGCACTAAGCTCACATGATGCTCACACTGCAGCACACAGTCCCTTCCTGCCTCCCTTGCAGTATGGCTGGTATTAGCAAATAAACTCAGTCAAATGATGAACCTGAGCCAGAGAAGGATTTAATCTCTGTTAATTCACTGCTCTGACTGTCAGAGCAGTTACCTAAGCTAGATGCAATTTGTCTGCCTCCCCCACTCCTGTCTGAAGATACTTTTGCACGCAGCTCACCTGCAGTTTCTTCAGACCTTCTTATTAAATTTATGCTTCTCAAAGAATGATTTAGGACTTAGCTGCAAAAGGAGACCCTTCCCCAGCACATGTTCCCAGCATTTTCTCTTAGGTATTCAGCAGTTGGAGTCTAGCACTGACCTCTCTCAGGGAAACACCACAGCTTCTAGGCTGTACAATCATCCTCACACTTATTTGCCACAGTCCAGCAAGCACCTCATTATTTTACACGAAGTGCAGCAGAAGGAATTGAGAGCTGTGCCCCCAGCTCAGGTCAGGACAGCTCTTGCAAAGCAAGGGCTTCTGCTCTCCTCATCATCTGCCTTTTCTCATCTACTACAGCTCTAAGTAAACTCCCCAGCACAAAGCACTGAGCTGTGCAGATGGCCAGTGGCTCCAGCTGACTCTGCTGGGACAGGACTGCAACACAGGTAAACCTTTCCTGCTGCCCCCACTAGCAACGTAAATCCCTGGGGGGGCACTGTCAGACTCCACTGTGCAGCTGCATTCATTTAAAAAAAAGAAAATATCATACTTTCCACCAAACTTCTCAATTCTGACTTGCCACACTCCCTGAAGGATTGATGGCTCTTACTTCTTTGTTCCAGTTGCTTCCTCCTTCGGCACAGGCAACAAACAGGCAGCAGGCTGCCAAAAACCCTTCATCACCTTCTGTAATTGAGTGCTATCTCTCAGGCACCTCAGCACCAGGCACCTTGGGATTAACATTTAGCCCATAACAAAGTAGCTGAACTTTAATTCCCTTGCTCATGTGAAGAAAGCCTCTGAGTCCGTAATTAAATCAAGCTGCTTTTCGAACACTCAGGAGCTGTGAAGCTCATTTTTGTAACACCAGCTAAGCAGACTACATGGAGCTTGAATTTGTGGTTCTTTTTTCTGTTTTCATGGGGCAGACTGAATTGCTACCCAGCCCAAAGTCACCTGCCAGTATCAACATTTCCTTTGTTTTAGAAACAACTGCAGCTCTAACAGGTTGCCCAGGGATGTGGTTGAGGCCCTATCCCTGGAGACATTCAAGATGAGACTGGATTTGGCCCTGGGCAGTTTGATCCAGTTGGAGATGTTCCTGCTGATTGCAGAGGGGGTGGACAAGATGACCTTTGAGGGTCCCCTCTGAGCCAATGCAATCTGTGAATCTAACAAATCTGATGAACATCCCACGTACATCTCCTAGCCTAGAGCTAATTAAACATTTCCTCCTTCGCTAATAAAACACATCTATTTAAAAAAGAAATTAATTAGAAAGACAATTCTGATGCTTCAAACTTACTGAGAGCTTTTTCTGTACTTTGTGCAGATTCAAGACCAGGCACCTTCTTGCAAAACATTGCTACCTCCCTACATGTGTCTTTGTACTTCATAAGGGTCTGTACAAGATGTGATTTCTGACAAATGAGGAAGACAAACCTGGAACTTGAAATAGAATCACAGAATGGCTCCGGTTGGAAGAGACCTCAAAGATCATATACTCCAAACTCCCCTCCATGGGCAGGGACACCTCTCAGCTAGACTCAGCTGCTCAAGGCCTCATCCAGCCTGGCTCTGAACACTCCCAGGTACGAGCAGCCACAACCTTCCTGGGAAACCTATTCCAGAGTCTCACCACCCTTGTACTGAAGAACTTCTTCATAAGCTACAGTCTAACCCTGCTCTCCCTCAGCTTCAAACCATTCCCTCTTGTCCTATCTCTGGACACCCTTATGAAAAGTCCCTCTGCAGCCACCCTCTAGGATCATTTCAGATATTGGTAAGCAGCTCTGAGGTCCCCCCAGAGTTTTCTCTTCTCCAGACTGAACACCCCCAGCCCCCTCAGCCTATCCTCATAGCAGAGGTGCTCCAGTCCCTCCTCTGTTCTTGCTCCATCTGTGGCTGTAAACATCTCCCACAGGGAACGCTTCCTGGTTAGGATGATTCAAAAGTCCATCAACATAATAATAATAGAAAAAAAAAAACCCCCAAACACATTTGTAGTCCTTGAAACAAGCCACTCCTTTAACTGGAGAATTAGCTGAGGACTCCTGCTCTTAGGAGGATTTGTAAAATGAGGTGCTCAGAAACTGCTGCACTCAGCACACAAGATGAGAGGCTTTTCCAGGTGTTTAGCTACACCCTTGGCTCCTGGTCTTTGCAGCAGTATCTCAAAGCAGTCACTGCAGTGTCAATAATGCCAAACATGACCACTGGAGAGGACTCAGATCCCTCCCTAAACCGTGCTGGGAGCACTTTATGTATTCCCCACACACACAACCCTCACACTTGTACACCTTCTGCTTGTCTCCAGAGAGCAAATCCTTGATGTTCTCCAAGATCCTGCGGCATGTTTAACTGGTGAAATACATACTTCATGTTAAGTTCTGCTGAGGACCTAACTTTGCCCCCTTTTGTTTATGTTCAGTGAGTAAAAATGAGTGACCTCTGCTCTTTGCAGCAGACACACCACACGCAGCACAGGCAGAAAGCAGAGAGGGAGAAGAGGAATTTTTTTGTCTGCCTGACAGCGCGGTTACCAGCAAGCGAATTTTACAAGGAGCTTCACCCATGTCCTTGAGCCTTCATTTTTAGCCCATGTTCTGAAACTCTTCTCTGCAGAATCCTAACAGCAGCTGAGCAGTTATTTTGCTTCACAGCAAAAAAAAAAAAAAATTAAACAAGAAATTACTCTGTGTTTCTCTGCTGTTATATTTAACTACACTGCAAATTTCTACAACGGACAAACCTTTCCAGGGAACAAACTTAAGTGCAACAAGGCAGCTCAGCCAATTAATTGGCTTTATTAACCTCAGCATCATTCAGCACCTTGTAGTTTCTTTTTTTTTTTTCTGTGGTTTTGGAGTTTTGGGGATCTTTTGTTGTTGAGTGACCTCTGCTCTTTGCAGCAGAAACACCACACACAGCACAGGCAGAAAGCAGAGAGGGAGAAGAGGAATTTTTTTGTCTGCCTGACAGCGCGGTTACCAGCAAGCGAATTTTACAAGGAGCTTCACCCATGTCCTTGAGCTTTCATTTTTAGCCCATGTTCTGAAACTGTTCTCTGCAGAATCCTAAGAGCAGCTGAGCAGTTATTTTGCTTCACAGCAAAAAAAAAAAAAATTAAACAAGAAATTACTCTGTGTTTCCCTGCTGTTATATTTAACTACATTACAAATTTCTACAACGGACAAACCTTTCCAGGGAACAAACTTAAGTGCAACAAGGCAGCTCAGCCAATTAATTGGCTTTGTTAACCTCAGCATCATTCAGCACCTTGTAGTTTCTTTTTTTTTTTCTGTGGTTGGAGTTTTGGGGATCTTTTGTTGTTGAGGGGAGGTGGGGTTGGTGGGTTTGTTCTTTTTTTTTACAGGGAGCACAAAAAGCATCCTTCTGTGTACCTGCTTCTCCACTGTCCCAAACTAATTGGGCCAATGCCTCACAAATTGCCTAATTGCCTGAACATTCCCAGCCTCCTGATTTTAATCAGGGACACATGGTGCATATCAATAGCCTGCTTCATTAGGCTTGAAGAAGATCCAGGCTCCTGCCCATTTTCAATTAAATTGTATTTAAAAAAGAACAGCGACTTGACCTTTTGGAATACTGCATAATAGGTTTAAATACTTAAGCAGCTTTTTTTTCTTCTTCTTCTTCTTCTTTTCTTTTCTGCCTGGAATAACTAATAGGCAAAAATAAGCACTCATCATTGCAGTGTATCACCAAGGAGCAGCCTGTGACAGACTGGTGGGTCCTGTTAAGCTATGTCTTGTGATGGTAATAACACTTTAATTAAAAAAAAAAAGAGTTGCAAAAAGAGTCCACACCTGTGTGTGTATCTACAGCCTTGCAACTTCCACTTGGCATTTTTTGACTTACTATTAATAGAAGAAGGGAGGTGAGGAGATTCAGATTGGACATGATGAGTTGTTGAGCATGAAAGTGGTTGGGGCCACATCCCTGGGGGTGTTTAAGGCCAGGCTGGATGAGTCTGTGGGCAGCCTGAGGTAGGGTAGGGTGTCCCTGCCCATGGCAGGAGTCCCCTCCAACCCTGGCTGATGATCCTTGTGGTCCCCTCCAACCCTGACTGATTCTATGATTCTAAGAACCTAGAAGCCATTAAAAAAAATAAGGGAAAGAAAACACTGACTGAAGCACAAAGGCTCCCCTTTTAAGCCTACAAATGTGAACAAGAGAAAAATGATGAAGGGCCCTGCTAAAGAAGATAAAGAGCAGGTCACTGACAGAGCTGGCAATGCAACATGCATCTTCCCATTCCTGTGACACCAATTCAAGCAGCCAATTCTATTTTCTTCTCCCTAATTCTGACTCTGACTGGACAATCTATTCTTCTAAGGGTCCCATGAAATCCCTGAAAGGCCATGAAATAGCCAAGAAAGTCCTACCATGAGCAGAGTTTTCCTCCCCTTCACAGGCAGACAGAAAGAGCCCCTGTAATCTGGCGACAGCAGTTGTCAGCCAGGATAGCTCTGTGCATGAGCCAAAAGGAGACGTGGATGAGGAGCAATTTCTTAGCTAGCTAAAGACATGCCTGCCTGCTGATGAACTTTCAGCTACTGCATGGGATTTAATAAGCATCCTCTTCAAGACTGAATGACAGACACGAGACATCAGTTGTGGGAAGGCTGAGAGAAAAAGGAAATAATGCCCCTCCAATGTGTGCTGGGCACACTGCTGACAACCTCTCTGGTCTCTCTGAAGTTGAACAGCTGACTAACTGGAGGACACTCTCCTGTGTAACAGCCAAAACCTGCAATTGGTGTGCCCCAGTGTTTAGGAACAATGGTTTTCTGCAGATGGAGTGCCACTGGGGCTCCTGTGAGGGAGAAGTGACAAAGCACTTCTCTGTTGCCATTGCTTAGGAACAGTCTCACGCACAGTCTGCATTTTCATCACCAGATGAAAGCACAGAAGAAAAAGCAACATTAAACACAAAACTCTGGAAAAAAAAAAAAAAAAAAAAA
>VWZI01005110.1:288980-347111 GCA_013396835.1 Psilopogon haemacephalus
GGGAGAGCGGAGAGTTTCGGGTGGTGAAGCTGAACCAGGTGTGGGAGAAGGCGCAGCGGGTAAGTGAGGCGGCGCGGAGGAGCGGGGCCCATGGCGGCCCTGAGCCCGGCAGCTCCCCGCGGGACCCAGGCTCGGGCTTGGTCGCTTCGGACGCCTCTCCCCAGGCAGCAGCTGCGGGAGGTGGGATGCAGAGGGGGAAGCGGCGCAGGCGGCAGCTGCAGCGGAGGGGCTGTGTGTGAGGAGAAACCGAAGCTGCCCGGCCCGACGTCGCCTGGGCTCGGTGCTGGGCTGCTGCGGGGGCTTTTGTTTTCAGGCCGGGCTGCCGCTGACTGGCAGCTCAAAACCGGACCCGCAGAGCCCCGCTCCGCCGGGAGCCGGCCAAGGCTGCCGCGAACAGCGGTGCTGGGAAAGGGTTTCTCTCCTTCCCTTCTGCCGTATTTCTCTCTGGGTGGTGATCTTCCTATGTGTAAATCCAGCAGTTAAACCACATAGGGGCCCAGGAAGTGGGAGAGAGAGTGGAGTCGCTCTGGTGTCATGAAGGATTTGGGACTGGTGCCTGCACTCGCTGCTTTAATGCTGTAGCCCTTTTGCTAAGGGATGTGATAGTCACATCTGTCGGTATCAGGGAGCCAGAGTGCCTGCTGTGCACAGGACAGGAGCTCACTGCACTGGACAGGAAGAAATCCTCCACCTGAATATGGTGGAGCATGGAAGTTAGGGGCATGGCTGGTAAAGGTTCAGTTCTTGCAGGCAAGGGAATGTAGTTAATATTAACTCTGGATTTCCTGTAGCCTGGATAAGACACCACCAAGGCCCCTAAACCATGTCCCTAAGCACTACATCCATGTGTCTTTTGAACATCTCCAGGGATGGTGACTCCACCACCTCCCTGCACAGCTTGTTCCAGTGCCTGAGAACCCTTTTCTGCGAATAAATTGTTCCTAACACCCAACCCAAACCTCCCTCCCTGTTCATAGGGGAGAAGTGTGTGCAGTGGCTCATACCTTAAGGCCCCTACATTCAGGTGCACACAAAGCATCAAAAGAAAGCAATGCTGTGCTGTGCTGGCTTCTTGCAGCAAGAGGTGACTCCACATAACTGCATGCAAACCTTTTTCTGTTCCCCATAGCTTCATCTCTCTGCTGTGAAACTGGCAGAGTTGCACAGTGATCTAAAAATACAAGAAAAGGATGAACTAAGCTGGAAGAAACTGAAGGCTGAAGGGCTAGATGAAGATGGAGAGAAAGAAGCCAAACTCAGGCGCAACTTAAATGGTAAGGTACATAAGGCACAACTTAAATGGTAAGGTACATATCTTGGGAAGGACTTAGAGGGAACTTAACTGCTAAGGTATTCTCTTTGCATCAGGACTTTGCTTCAGCCATGTGGTTAGATACCTGTGTTTGTACCACTAGATAAGAGACTGTCTTCCCAGAGCACACACAAGTTCTCTGGAGGTCAGCAGGGAGCTGCAGGAGGCTGATAGATTTTCCTGATACTTTCAGAAGAGGCCACTAGATGTAGGGCCTGCCTTATCACATACTGTCAGCTTTTCCAGCTATGAGCTGCAAAATCCAGCTCAAGTCAAGTGAGTCAAGGGTGCAGCCAATACATCTCATCTTCCATACATCCATGGGTTAATGTTTTTGTGTCTTCTACTCTCTTGCAGTCATTATGACCAAATATGGAATGAATGGAAAGAAGGACTCCCAACTGGTTGATACCAACTACATCAAAGATGGGACAGAAAGTGATACACTAGATGATCCAAGACTGGAAAAGTTATGGAGCAAGGTGAGGAAAGTTTCCAGGATCTGGAATGTAGGAAATCAGTGTTTGTTCACAGAACTATTTTCTGTGCCCTGCTTAGAGCCCCCAGACTTGGCATTGAGTAGTTTTACTACTTTGCTTTTAAATATTGGCCAAGCTGCTGTGCTCTGTAGCTCACCTCTTTGTGCCTTGAGGGCATCCCAGCTGCCTCCAGGCCACCAGATGTGGCAGGTTCCTTTTGCCAGAGCAAAAACCCAGATCAGTCTGCATGGGGGGGGTAAGATTCTGGGTCCAGGTTTCACTGGCCTCAGGATTTCCCTTTGTGTGGCTGTTACACTATGTGGCAGTAGAGCTGTGCCACTTTCCCTGTTTGCTGTGTTTTGTACAGAACCATTTCATAGGCTCTTAAAGAATGAAAGCTGTATTGGGAGAAAAGGACTTGGCCAACCTGGTATTCTAGGGAAAGCAGTTATTCATAAAACCCAAGTAATGCACTGTCAGGTTGAGAAATTAAAACTGGTTAAGCCAGGATCTTCACAACTGAAATAGTTCAAGCTTTGAGAAACAGATAGTCAGGTAATGCAAAGAATTCTTAACACCAGTCTAGCACAGTAATAGTAAAAGCAGAAAAAAATCTTTCTGGGGTTGAAGATGTTACTTGCAGCTAGGTACAGCTCTGGCAAGGGACGTGATATTATGTGCTTTGGGGAACAGTGAAGTCCATTTGTTAGAAACAGTCCCTAAATAAAAAAGTAATTGAAATGGCCAGGCAGGCAGGAAAAACATTCAGCTTTGATTGTGCATTGCAGGAAATAGGCCACCAGATTTGTGGGTAGTGCTCCAGCTGCCTGACTTAGCAAGTGCTTCTCTGCTTGCTAAAACTAGTCCAGTGAAGAAGAAATCACTGCAGAGCAGATGCACAGCAATGCTAATGTTTTCACTTGCCAGTAGAGCAAGATCAAGTAAAGACTCTGCTTAATATCAGGCTGCATCCCTTGTGCAAACAGTGCCCTTGCAGTTGCACATGGAGCTTCAGGGCCCTTACTTCTCTATTAAATTGTTTCCTGGGGAATAGAAGTGTCCCCTTTCACTGGCTATTCCAGAAAAAGTCTGGCTTTACAAGGCTGAAGCAGATTTTCTTTTGACATGAGCACAGCCACCATATCCATCAATGTCAAAATCCTTACCTCATGTTAGCATAAAAGGATTGGAAACAAAAGATCCTGGGGAAAAGCTGGACTTAATTTTCAAAATGTGGGGGGAAGCAGAAAGAGGTTTTGTTGAGTACACTCGAAAGCACTTGGCCTGGAAAGTAGAATTTGCTGGTGTTTCTTTCAGGCCAAGACCTCTGGGAAGTTCTCTGCTGAGGAGCTGGACAAGCTTTGGCGAGAGTTTAAGCATCACAAAGAAAAGATTCACGAATACAACATCCTGCTGGAGACCGTGAGCAGGACAGAAGGTGTCTGGAGATGTCTCTGATGTTTCAAGCCTGGTTCCACTCTTTGCCCTGGCTGTTGCCTCCATTGTTTCCATGTGTCTTTGAAACTGCTGAGGGCTGACATTCCTGCTTGTAGCTGCTGGCACTGCCAGACACTTGCTGGGTTGAGTTGTGCAGCAGCTGATGAGGCTTTGGTGGTTCTGCCTGTGTTTTGCCAGATTAGCAGCTATGGCCGTGGTAGCTGAGTGGAAATTATGCAGCAAACATAAGATCCACTGCTGCAAAATGTAGCTCTGCAGTCTGCAGAGCATGCATGTTTTATCTCACCAGCTGGGAGCCCAAAGGGATCTGTTTTATAATCTTAGGCACTGAGCCTGAGGTGTGTTACAACATCAAGGATCTGAGGCCAGCTTGCTGTACTAATCCAAGTGAAATCTTCAGAGCCAAAGTATTCTAAAGCTTTGAGGTAGTTTGATGTTTACAGTGTAGAATCCAAGCTGGAAGCTGCTGGAAATCAACATCAGATGTCCTCATGGGTTCATGAAATGGCCAGGAAAGAAAGCACAGGGCTCATCAGCCATCCCTATCCGATTTCCTTGGGATATTGCTAGCCTAAGAAAATAAGAACATTTCCTTCCTAAAATCTTGGCTGTTGGCCAGTGGGAGTTAAAAAGCATTTCTGTAATTCCATTCTCCAGAGCACTGAGAGGCATTGATCTTAATCCTGACATAAAAAAGGGAATTACTGCTTCTAAATTGTGCTGTTGATGTTCCTCTCACATCACCTGCTGTGAACTTAGCATCTTTAACTCACTTCCCATTTGGAGCATTTATGAAGCTTCTGACCTATTGGGGTTTGGCCAAAAACCAGTAACACTTTCCTTCTTCAACAGATATCCACAAGAATGTTATCAACCCATCTGAGGAGAACCTGGTGAAAGAGGAAATCTTGCACAACAAGCACAGAGAACTCAAAGAGAAGCTCAGAAGCATCAACCAGGGCTTTGAGCGATTGCGTAAAGTCAGTCACCAGGGATATGACACCACCAGTGGTATGAGGCAGTAGGGTTTGTGCTTATTTGGGGTTCAGTTCACTTAGAAAAATTACAGGTCATGGGCAGGTAACAAGATGCAGCCACAGTGTCACAGTACATAGTGTCCCCATGAAAGACTGGAGAGGTACAGCAGCCTGTTGTGTTTAAATCCAATGCTAGAAGCCTAACGAAAGGATAAGGACAAAGTGTAAAGAGGACAGTCCTGTCTGCTGTGCCCATCTGAGAAGGGATGTTGCATCTTCAGGAGACAACACACAGGGCAAGTGATGACTCAGTTCCTAAGGGGGAGGGTTAACCCTTAAAAAGTCTTTTCTCCAGCAATATTGCAGTGAAGTGCTTGGATTTTCTCCCTTGAACAAGACCTGTTAGTAATGCAGTGCTCAGCGTGTCTGTGGGTTTGCATGCTCAGCTTGGGTAAAAGCAGCATGTCCAGGTGTTCATTTGGTGGTCTGTGTTTGTTTAGAATTTGAAGAACCCAGAGTGATTGATCTGTGGGACATGGCCAAATCAGCCAATTTCACTGAGAAGGAACTTGAATCTTTTCGGGTAAGCAGAATTGCAATTAGAATTGCAAAAAGTTTTCTGTGCTTGACTTAGTAAAAGAGCGTTTCAAACATCCCTAATCTTCAAACTAGACAAGAGCAAATTTAGATTGGATGTTAGGAGCAGGTTCTTTACCATGAGGGTAGTGGAACACTGGAACAGGTTGCCCAGGGAGGTGGTTGGGGCCCCATCCCTGGAGATACTCAGGGTCAGGCTTGACAGGGCTTTGAGCAACCTGATCTTGTGGAGGGTGTCCCTGCTGACTGCAGAGGGCTGAATGACCTCCAGAGGTCACTTCCAACTCAAACCATTCTATGATTCTATGTCTTGGCAAGAAGAGAGAGAGGAAAGCTTGGAAAGAAAACCTGTGAAGCTTTGTGTGTGTTTGTTGTCTTAGGAGGAGCTGAAACACTTTGAAGCAAAAATTGAAAAGCACCACCATTATCAGAAACAATTGGAGATTTCCCATGAGAAGCTGAAGCACATAGAGGGAACTGGTGACAAGGATCACCTGAACAGAAACAAAGAGAAATATGCCATGCTGGAAGAAAAGACAAAAGAACTGGGATACAAGGTCTGTATAAATCCAGCAGACACACAGGCTGAAAGTTTACCTCAGTGGCAGAGGGGATGTAGATTATCCAGCACGTTTTTTTTTCTGTGCCATTTGAGTGGCTGCCAGAGGAGGAATTTAAGGCACAGCCCTGCTCCATGTCTGCTCCAACCTGTGCGTGATATTCTACAGACCTCATGCCTGAAACCTCCCTGGCCCCTGCTCTGGTGTCACAGACCCTGATAGCAAAGTGACTATAGGATGTGGCTACTAAAGATTGATTCATTGATATGTTTTGTTTCCTTGCTAGGTAAAGAAGCACTTGCAAGACTTATCCAGCAGAATCTCTCAAGGCCTTCATCACAACGAGTTGTAAAAACAAGCTGTCCTTTGTGGGATCAATGTATTAACACAGAAGATGTGGGGTTTGAACAGGACTGACCGAGGAGTCCTTCTGAAATAGCAAGGATGGGAAAGGGTTGTCCTGTTAAGAATTAGTTGTTTTTTTTTTCCCTCTTCACTTAATTGCCAGTTTTGTATTTGCACTATCAAATGAAATGATTAGATTATAAATGTGAGCTGCACATCTTGGATCATATAAATCTTACATCTGAATCAAGTAACAGCCTTTGAAAATAAGCAGTCACGTCAGAAGGAAAAGATGTGTATTCTCAAAGGATTCCTGCTGGTAAAAAACAACCACTCTGATAGTCAGGAAAGGTTTTCTGATCCATGAAAGCAAGCACCGAGGTACAGGGAGTTAAAACAGGCCAGAAAAAGTCTTTCATGTCAATGCTTTTCCTACTGAAGGTAACAAAAGTATTTCTACTGCCTTTGAGCACAGGCTCAGAGCTGCACTGTGTATGAATCTTTCATCTGAGAGGGGGAGGAAGAATAAGAAGGGAACAAATATGGAGGTCAAGTTGCAAACTTTAGTTACAGACTAACACATAGGAGGTTACTGAGTATATGTACAATTACCTCGTTCATGGTTGCTGGGGTTTGTTACAGTTAGTCATTAAAAACATCCCAACTGTACTGGGGAGCCTTCGTTTTGCTTTCCTCTCAGTTAGGGGGAGAGGTAACCAGACCTGTGCTTTGAGCATGTTGCTTTCCTTTCTGCTGAAGTTCACTCACACACTGTTTTTTAAGACAAGGAGGGATGGCTTTGCACCACAAGAATGTGTTCCTGCCTTCTGAATTAGAAGGCTAAGGCAGTTTCTGCCTGAATGCATACTCCTCCACAATACTCACACTGCTGCCACTTTTGAGACCATTTTTCTGTTGTGCCTGAGAACTGTGGCAGATACTTTAGCCTTCTGGGGTGACAGCCAGTGCTGACCCTTTCTTCCTAGGGAATGTTTCACTGTTCACTGAGCAGCTGTCCAGGAGCAAGGTTAAGGCAAAGACCCAGTACAGGTGAATGATTACAGCTGCTTAGTTGAGAAGCTCTGTCCCACACACTGCAACCCTGTGGTGTGGCAGCTGTCCTCCAGCCTCTGCTGCTGATAGTATTCCCTGAGAAATGCTGAGAGTCAGAACCAGCCCCTCTGTGTGTTCATTACCTGCTGCCTGAGTCCAGAGTGGGCTCAAACTAGTGTGATCCCTGTGCAAGGACTGTTTCACGAGATGCACAAGATCTGCCAATAAAAGTGGTAGCAGTCTTACCTCAAGGTTCTGCATGTGTTAACTTTGAAGCAGGAACTTTGGGGAGTTAAACTTTATGTAAGCTAACATTTATAGTGCAGAGAATCAATCTCTCAGGAGCCACACAGGCTACCACTGACATTAGAGATGGGGCTGTTATTGTAGGCTAGGGTGTGTGTCCCCTTTGTTGGATAAGCTAAAGGAAATCAACCCAGAAGTGACCAAAACTAATAAATGAGAAAACAGTTTTGTTTTCCCCTGGACGCTGCACCCCATTTGTTCCCCAGACTCACCTGAAGTGCTGTCAGTCTTTCAGTGCAGCAGTGCACTGCCTTACAGCTTCCTCCTCAGCATTCTGGATCAGTTTTTGGAGGTGAATGCAGAGCAGGAATGCATTCTGTGCCAGGTGTGGGAGGTGCAGACTTCACTCCGGCCTTCGGTTTTCTCTTTGGTAGAACAAGGAATGAATCCACGTACCACAGGTCAGTATGGTGGCTGTGGCTTGGACATGGGGAGGACCCACAGCACTGGCTCCTGGCTTTGAACATGTGCACTGAAGACAGCAGCAGAGGAAAGCAGGCAACACTGCTTGGCAGGTCTAGCTGGGTGCTGCAGGAAGGCACCACAGGAAGAGCCTTCTCACAGCTGCCACTCACACTTCACACACTCACTGGGACAGCAAAGACCAACTTACGACCACTTCCTGGGCTTTGGTGGACTTGATCCTCTAGCAAATCCCCCAGCTGTGGGACATAGCTGGATGTGGAATTAGGGGCACCTTCACATCAAGTTAGGGTGCTCTGTGTCACAGCAGGGCACAGCTCCCACATCCCTCAGCCAACACACACTAAGCTTACCATAGAGAGCATCCAGGCACTGGGTGATGCCCTCCAAGGTCCAGACCAAGTCAGCCTGGCCTAGTGCTCTGAATTTTTCCTTTGTATTTTAATGGACCCTCCTGTGCTCCAGTTTGTGTCCATTGCCCCTTGTCCTGTCACTGGACACTGCTGAGAAGATTCTGGCCCCAACCTCCTGAGACTCACCCTTTAGATACTGATCAGTATTAATGAGATGCCTCTGCAGTCTTCTCCAGGCTGAACAGCCCCAGCTCTCTCTGTCTCTCCTCTTAAGGTGGATGTTCCAGTCCTCTCAGCAGCTCTCAGCTGGACTCTATCCAGTAGTTCCTTGCCCTTTTTGAACTGGGGAGCCTAGAACTAGACACAATACTCCAGATGAGGCCTCACCAGGACAGAGCAGAGGGAGAGGAGAACCTTCTTTGACCTGCTGGCCATACTCCAGCATGGCCCAAGCTGCACCCTGCTGCTTGTGAGGTACCAAGAACAAATTCACCCTTTGCATTCACTCCATGGTTTCATGGCTGTGTCTGCACCCTGCCTGTGCTGCCCTACAGGAGCAGCCAAAGACAGGTCATGGGAACATCTTCCAGCTGCAGCAAGCACAAACACCAGCACCTGATGAACCTGAACAACTCATTACACAGCAAACCTTCAGTACCCCAAGGGCAGGTTACTCTCCTGCTCTATTTTCTGCATATGAACTATCTGTAAGCTGCCAGCTCAGCCCACAGAAGGGTAAAATTTAACTTCTACAATAGCTGCCAGGGCTTTTATGTTTTTAATTTTTTTTTTTTTTTAATTTTAGGGATTTCACAACACCAGAATGTAATGTGGAGACAAATTACTGTCATGCTACATCTGCTTTCTGATCCCACCCCCTCGCTGCACAGTCCTCAAATAAGTTGACACTCATTATTGCAGTCAAGTGGTGATGTTCCATACGCCTCTGTGTACACAGTGGGATAATAAATTGGAATTATTTCTAGATCCTCTGATGCAGACGAATGTTTGAAAGCAAGTTTTGAAGTTAACTTCTTGCTCACCCTGAAGTTTTCACTAAACTCAAAGTTTACTTGGCAGCTGCACTTCCCTAAGCCTGGCCACTGTTCTCCCAAGCTGTTAATATTGTCTCAGAAATCAGGACTGAATTACATCTGTTTGCCTGTCCATGACATCCCAGCCTTGAAAAGAAAAGGCCACAGGTCTAGTACTGATCTCCCTGTCCAGGTCTATCTGTGCTGTCTCAGACCAATAAGAAAAGGGATATACCAAAGGGTTTGATAGAATCAAACTGCTCAGAGTGGAAGAGATCTCAGAGATCATCAACTCTAACCTCCCTGCCATGGGCAGGGACACCTCTCAAGTAGACTCAACTGCCCAAGGCTTCACCCAACCTGGCCTTCAATACCCCCAGGGAGGAGGCAGCCACAACCTCCCTGGGCAGCCTATTCCAGAATGTCACCACCCTCACACTAAAGAACTTCTTCCTAAGATCCAGTCTAACCCTACTCTCCCTTGGCTTCAAACCATTCTCCCTTGTCCTGTCTCTAGGCATCCTTATGAAAAGTCCTTCTGCAGCCTTCCTGTAGGATCTCTTTAGGTATTGGAAGGCAGCTCTAAGGTCCCCCTGGAGTCTTCTCTTCTCCAGGCTGAACACCCCCAGCTCCCTCAGCCTATCCTCACAGCAGAGATGCCCCTGGTAAAGGCAGGAGGAGATCTGGCTGCAAAAATGCTACATTAAAAATGAGCAAAGCCTTCATTTTCAGCAGCAGAAGTTAAGATTTATCTCCAAAAGCATGGGAGAGCTTTTAGAGATTCTTTGGCAAACAGCTCTGAATTTGGATCCATCCTCCTGCAGTCAAACTGCAGCACTTTTGCACAAGCCTTATGCAAGGCCTGTGAATAAACCCTGACTGTTTGTACATGAACAGCAGTACTAGAGTTCACCCAGGGAAGCTCCAGGGTGAGCAAAGGCCTGCTCATAGCATGATTAGAAGAAATCCCTTTGCTCGAAAGGTTCTCAAGGACTGGAACAGGCTGCCCAGGGAGGTGGTTGAATCTCCATCCCTGGAGGTGTTTGAGCTGCTGAGAGACATTGTTTAGCCCCAGCCTTGGTAGAGTTAGAGACAGGTTGGACTGGAGGAGCTTAAAGAGCTTTTCCAATCCAAACAATTCTGTGATTTAGAAGAACTGGAACCTGGACCAGGAGCTTCTTGGAGCCAGGCTTATCTAACTGATTCAATTAAGAATCCTCTGAAGGACCTGCAGGGTTAAATCTCTTGCCCTACACCTATTTACAAAGCAGATCTCCACTGCCCATTTGGCAAACAAGAAAAACCTTTGAAGCTGGGACACTCCTACACAATAGTTCTTTTCCTTTCAGAAATATGCTAGGCTGATAGCGAAGCAGATCTTCACACAGGACAGATGAGAGTGGCAACTATCAGCTCTCAAACATTTGTCTTTATTTGAGAGATTTCTGATCTTTTACATTCCTCTTGAGGCCACTTTTCAAATAAATGCCTGGGTTAAACTCTGCCCCAAACACACACACAGCCACCCCTCATCCTAAGTCACTTAGTGAATCAATGGCACAAAACATCCAATCACCAACATGAATTACAAAGCATACCTGAAACACAGAATTGGGCTGGGATGGTCTGTCTGAAGAGGACACAGGCAAAGAATGATAAGATCCAAGATATCAACCCCCACTACCATCTGGAAGCCAAAGCTGCTCTGTTATCACAGGCCTAGACGCTGCTGTCCTCATGAGGGCACTCCCTTTTGGCCAGGGGTTGATTTAAATGACAGCACAGGGATTACACAGACAAGGCAACAGCAGAGACGAAGCCAGGTTGTGAATCATGCAGCACAAGCCAGCTGGCTCAGACTTGTGGATGCACCTAGAGCACCTCATCCTGCTGAGCCTCAGTTCTGCAGGCTCTCTGAGGACATCACCCTCTTGCACGAGTCTGGTTTCATGCTATTTAGGGACAGCAAAGAATGAGTTGAAGTCGTAGACAGAAGGTAGGTGATCTGCTTTTGGTGCTGTAAATAAAGGGCTCCATTGCCAGAAGGGGAAGTTTCCTTTGAGCACCAAACAGTTTAAGATACTCTGCAAATCAAGTCTCATGTTTGCCATGCAGAGTGACTGACACAACTCCTGGGAACTGCTCAAAACTGCAGCTGCTCAGCAACTATGAAATCCAAGCCTATGTTTTGAGACAGGGGATTCAACAACAGAATCATAGAAATCAGTTAGGGTTGGAAGGGACCACAAGGATCATACAGTTCCAACCCCCCTGCCATGCCCAGGGACACCCTACCCTACATCAGCCTGCCCACAGCCTCTGCCAGCCTGGCCAAAAACACCTCCAGGGATGTGGCCCTGAACACCTCCCTGGGCAACCCATTCCAGGCTCTCACCACTCTCATGCTCAACAACTTCCTCCTCACGTCCAGTCTGAATCTCCCTACCTCCAGCTTTGCTCCATTCCCCCTAGTCCTGGCACTCCTTGAGAGCCTAAAAAGTCCCTCCCCAGCTTTTTTGTAGCCCCCTTCAGATCCTGGAAGGCCACAAGAAGGTCACCTGGGAGCCTCCTCTTCTCCAGACTGAACAGTCTCAACTCTTTCAGTCTGTCCTCATAGCAGAGGTGCTGCAGCCCTCTGAGCATCCTCGTGGCCCTTCTCTGGGCACCCAAAATGTCTCTTTCTTCCCATTACTTTGGTTTCTCGACATAATGGCATAACTTGTGTGCATGTGCTCTGCCTGCGTGAACATGCAGATGCATCCCTGATGCTGCAGCTTTGAAATCTGAGCCACACTAAAGCCACAGACCTCTCAGTGAGGTACAAAACTGAATTACCCACAGGTAAAGTTAAGCACAGCCACAGATAAGCACACAGGAATCGATCAAAACTCTGCCTGCAAAGAAATCAGGCACTGAATGGCCTTGGTTTTGTAAGAGTCCGTGAATATATTACTAGAGGGTTTCTGTATTTTATACACTCAGATACATACAGATAACAGTGTCACACACACACACACACTCTCACCCCCCCTTCTCTGCACACACTCCAGTTCTTCAAAGAAAATGCCACCATTTAACACCCTGGAACTGGTTCCAGGTCCTCTGGGAGTTTAGAATCCTAGCAAAAGGTAACTTCCATCTGCCACTGCATACGAGGAAAACAAAAATAAACCTGGACTTCATAACCAAATTAAAATAAAAGCAAGACCAGACCTCCCCTCCTCACCCTCATGCTACCAGCTTCCCAATCAGGAGTCGAGACACTGGAATGACTCTGGTATCAATGCCACAAGTGATGGCAGTGTTTTGCGTGGGTGCTTTGTACAACAAACACAAATCTTTTGGAAGAGAAATTGGTACCAATTAAATGGTGAGCAAAAAGTTCTTTCCTTAGAGGGGTCACTGCTGAGCCCCTTTCTTCTTCTGCTCCAGCTCCTGCAGGCGTTCTTCCCGGCACTGGGCATGCTGGGTCCCCACCTTGTGGGCTGTCTCGGTGGCTGCGATGTCGATCTGGGCGTAGCGAGATGATCCAGCCCCTGGAACAGCAAAGGAAATCATTTGTACATCATTTGTACATCACTGCATCCCTCACACGTTCCTGGGTAAATCTGACTGTGCTGGTTTGAGGCTGGCTGCAATAATTTCATAATGAGGGAAATCAGATCATTGGTTGTAAAAAGAAAATAGTCACAGAATCATAGAATCAGGCAGGGTTGGAAGGGACCACAAACATCATCTAGTTCCAACCCCCCTGCCATGCCCAGGGACACCCTACCCTAGGTCAGGCTGCCCACAGCCTCATCCAGCCTGGCTGCAAACACCTCCAGGGATGTGGCCCCAAACACCTCCCTGGGCAACCCATTCCAGGCTCTCACCACTCTCATGGTGCAGCCTGTATCAGTCATTGCTTTGCTGAGACAGATAAAAAGCCAGAAAGATATTCACAAGACCTACGTAACAAGACCTATTCACAAGGTCTTGTAATGAGAGGACAAGGAAGAATGGGTTCAAACTGGCAGAGGGGAGACTGAAACAGGATGTTAGGAGGAAGTTCTTTCCAGTGAGGGTGGTGAGACACTGGCACAGGTTGCCCAGGGAGGTTGTGGCTGCTCCCTTCCTGGAGGGGTTCAAGGCCAGGCTGGACGAGGCCTCGAGCAACATGTTTTAGTGGGAGGGGTCTCTGCCTATGGCACAGGGGAGCTGGAACTGGCTGATCTTTGAGGTCTCTTCCAACCTAAACCGTTCTATGATTGTATGACACTGCTTCCTTTTGCTTCACCTTCACTCTGCTCTAGGAGCACTTTAGGAAGAGTGCACATCCAATGCACCTGGCAAAGGGATGCACCATCTCACAGAACCTCTTTACTTATCAGTCTTGTCCAAAGGAGTTGGCAATTGCAAGGAGTGCCTCATAAACCTACCAGAGTTCAACTCCTCTGCTAGCAAGAGGCTAACTGAGGAGTTGAGAAGCTCAGGTTCCCCCACACATTCTGCATGACTGCAGCCCTTGCTGTTCACAGGGTGGTGCTTACCTCTCACGCTCGTGCTGGGTTCCTGCAGCTCCAGTTCCATGTAATGAAGCTGTTTTTTGGACGTGGGGCTGACAGGAATATTCACGTAGGTGGCTGCCTCACTGTGGGGTCGATCTGCTGCAGGGACGTCAGCTGAGTAACCTACTGCCCCTTCTAAGAGAAGCAACAGCGTCAGCAGAGGCACTGTGCACCCACCAGGCATCCACTTCACACACACACACTGTGCCATCAGAAGCAAACCTTCAGGAGCAACAACTCTGCCTGCCAAACAGGACAGTCAGGGGATCACATAATGTGAGGGGCTGGAAATGACCTCAAAAAACCATCTAACCCAACCCCCAGACTCAGAGAGGGCATATGAGAAGACTGAGATTTCTGCAGAACAAATCCTGAGAGACCAATCAAGAATCTGCAAAGGTTCTCCCCCTCTACTCCGCCCTGGTGAAGCCCCCCTGGAGTACTGCATCCAATTTTGGAGCCCCTATTACAAGAGGGATGTGGACATGCTGGAGCGTGTCCAGAGAAGGGCCACAAGGATGCTCAGAGGGCTGCAGCACCTCTGCTGTGAGGACAGACTGAAAGAGTTGGGGGAAAGAAAGGAAAAGATACTATAATTGGAGAGGGAAGGAGAAAATGGTATTTCAATATTTGATATATTTGATGTTTCAGCCTTTGATTCAGCAAGTATTAGTTGTTTATACTCCTTCCTCTCTGTAGGCAGCATGCTCAGGAATATCTGGGAACACAAAAAGAAAACCAGCACCACAAGCACAGCCCCAAGCTGTGTGTGTGAGCTGACACCTCAACAGGAAACCCTTAGAGCAGATCACCACAAAAAAAAAAAAAAGGAAATAGATGTTAGTGTCCTCTAATACAGCTGGCTCCAGAGATCTGTACTCACCAAGTTCCTCGGAGCTAGTGGGAGTTCCAGGTTCTGCAGGAAGTGTTAGCATCTCATGGCCACCTTTAGGAGCTAGAAGAACAGGAACACCATTAATGGCTTTGGATTTAGGAACCTGTACAGCGAAAAACAAAGCTTGGGATTTTCTGGGTCTGATCTGTACCTTCCTAACCTGAAATATCCTGCTGAATAACCTCAGCACTGACAGCAGTGCTCAGTGTTGGCTCCTCTGTAGTGGCAATGTCAGCATCCCCCAATGAGCGTGACACCAAGGAAACAAAGCCTAGGACACGTTTACAAGCACTGACACTGCAGGCCACTGAAGCCAGGAGTGTGTTCTGCTGCACAGGGATGAGGGAGCAAACCTGTCTTAAATGCATGAATCAGGGAGAAGTGTGTGGGTGAAGTTGGGAGCATCTGGAAGACTCTTGTTAAAATTCCACCTCCAGCATGATGGATAACTTCTTGATTTCTGACAAAGCTCTGCAGAAATGCTTAAACTAGCCCTGCCAAAGAGAACTTTGCTTTCCAAAAGTGTGAGCTGTGAGCCAGCCTCTCTGCAAGGAGCCAGGTTGCACACTGCCACTGCTCCCTGGGCACTGAAATCTTCTAAATGCTTAAACTAGCCCTGCCAAAGAGAATCTCTGCAAGAAGCCAGGTTGCACACCACCACTGCTCCCTGAGCACTAAATTCTTCTAACTGCTTAAACTAGTCCTGCCAAAGAGAACTTTGCTTTCCAAGTGTGAGCCAGCCTCTCTGAAAAAAGCCAGGTTGCACACCACCACTGCTCCCTGAGCACTGAAATCCTCTAAATGCTTAAACTAGCCCTGCCAAAGACACTCTCTGCAAGGAGCCAGGTTGCACACTGCCACTGCTCCCTGAGCACTGAATTCTTCTAAATGCTTAAACTAGTCCTGCCAAAGACACTCTCTGCAAGAAGCCAGGTTGCACACCACCACTGCTCCCTGAGCACTGAAATCCTCTCACGATCTCAGACTCCAGCCCAGTTCAGATAAGGCAAACTGAAAAGCTCAGCCTCCACAGGAGGAATATATTTGGGTTAAGTTGGAATGACAAACACTCATCATTTTTCATCTGCTGGTGTTTCCTTCTCCATTACCATGAAGCAGCAGCTTTAAGTGTGGTAGAGCTTTTCCCCCACCATGTCACTGCTGGGTTAAAGGATTTCTCATGACCTGAGGTGGGTTTTTTTTCGGTAGATGCCTTTTGTTACAGTGCTGGCAGCATTCTGCTGCCGTGAATAAGACTGCTGCCTGTGCTGCCACTTATCTGCCACTGCTTCTTCTAAACTCATCTCATCTGTCAGTGCCTTTCTAACAGAAACTCTGCAAATTAAAAAAAAAAACAAAAAACAAAGAAATACACAAGTCTTACAGTAGGGAATCAATTCACATTTCCTGCAGTTTAAATTAATTTGTACTTTTAAATTAATTTAATTTTACATGCACACACCTACCTCAGAACCACTCGGACTTACCAGCTTGGAGACTGTGCCCTCTGTGCGCTTTCAAAGACCCAGAAGCTGCCATGACAGAAGCACCACCTGTTTGGAAAGTGAGATCACAGAATGGCTCAGGTCGGAAGAGACCTCAGAAGTCTACTCCAACCTCCCCACCATGGCCAGGGACATCTCTCAAGTAGACTTCGCTGCTCGAGGCCTTCAACACCCCCAGGGAGCAGGCAGCCACAACCTCCCTGGGTAACCTATTCCACAGTCTCACCACCCTCATCCTAAAGAACTTCTTCCTCAGGTCCAGTCTAACCCTGCTCTCCCCCAGCTTCAAACCATTCCTCCTTGTCCCCTCTCTAGGTACCCTTATGAAAAGTCCCTCTGCAGCCTTCCTGTATGATCCCTTCAGGTATTGGAAGGCAGCTCTGAGGTGCCTTATGAGCTGGCCCAGCAACCTGTCAAGCTGAGTCTTAAAACTCTCCTGTGTAGGAGAATCCACTGCATCCCCTGGGAGAGGTTTCCAATGTCTAACTGTTCTCATGGGGAAACATTTTTTTTTCTGGAGTCCAGATCAGGAATACAGGAAAGGGAGGACTGAAGGGTTGTTGTGGCATGAGCCTACCAACTTCTGCCACCCCCAAACAGGGAACAAGAACCTGCTGGATGGACTCAGCCCAGAAGCAGCAGCATTTGGACCATTCTCTAGCACATGGGTTCACCACAGAAACTTTTTCTCCTCCTCCTGTCATGCCCCTGTAGCTCAGACAGTCGCTAAGGACAAGGTTTAGTCTGTCAACG
Source organism: Psilopogon haemacephalus (assembly GCA_013396835.1). Classification (NCBI taxonomy): domain Eukaryota; kingdom Metazoa; phylum Chordata; class Aves; order Piciformes; family Megalaimidae; genus Psilopogon; species Psilopogon haemacephalus. Next base: position 305,581 of record VWZI01005110.1, read on the forward strand.
CAGTACATATTTTAATCAGCTTACTCCTTCTGAGCTCCTTTTGTTCTTCCCCTACAGAATTGGTTTGAGTGCACTTATAAAACAAAGCACAATCAAGAAGGAGCTTGCCAGCATGTGGCAGGGCTTTATCCAGCACTTTCTCATTTCAGTGATGCCTTTCTGTGCCAACGTTCAGCACACTGAGGCAGGACATACTTATGGGGGGACACTGCTCAGCACACAGCCCTTTACTGGCTCATGGGGCAATTTGTCTCCCTGCTTCTAAAGAGCTGACATTTCCAGACAAGAAAATTGTGAATTATAAGTTTCATTAAGCAACAACAACCAAGACAGCAGGGCCCAGCTTCTTCTTTCTCGCTGCTCTCAATTAATTCCTTTGACAGCTCGCTCCTAAGCTCAGAACAGAAGTATCAGGCTGCATAGGGCTGCAATAAAAATTCTTCAATAACATGGGGGGAAAAAAAAATAAAGCCTACTTTTGCGTCAGAAAAGCTAAGCTGTCAGACAGCTGAGCTCATTTTCAGCGCTAGACTCTTCGTTTTATTCTTTCTTTTTATCTCCCTACCTCCATTCCCTGAGAACAATTTAACAGAGATGCAATGCTCCTAATCAGCACCCAGCTGACATTCCCCCTGAATTCCAAGCCACAAATTTTTTTTTTTCCTCTTATTTTAATGTTTATTCCTCAATTCATCCTCTCAGAACATCTCCCTTGCCTTAAGGTTTGGTGTCAGAAGCACAGAAGCTGTCAGGTAGCGAGCGGCTGCTGCCCTGCTGATGAGTTTGTTCCTGTGGAATGTTGAAAGAATGGAAATGCACTGCCAAAACTCCAAGGGAAAAAAAAAAAAAAAGAGCATTTCAAAGGCACAAAACTTAACATTTAACTCCACTGATAGGCAGATCTGCCATGCAGAGACAGCCAACCTGTCACCTGGCCTAAATAAACTCCCCAGGCTGCTTTTTTTTTTTTTTTTTTTTCACTTGAACCTGTTGCCCAACAGTGGTTCCATTTAATTCATTTCCATATCACATCTGGGAAGGATCCATTCCTGTGTTTCCCTCGGGTGTTAAAATACTGAAACTGGACATTTTCTTAATGTTCTTCCACTGTGTAAGTAGGAAAAACACAGAACTTTGAACCTCTTCAGATTACAAAAGGAAGGCAAAATAGCCCATGAATGTTTGGAAGCAAAGATACCACAGGTTGCAAAATGTAGTTCACAACTGTCATGAAGTGCAGCAGAAAACCCAGCCACAAGCAGGACACCTCCAAATATAGGCTTTTAGTTCTTCCAAATATCTTTCCTCACAATTTAAGGCTTTAACCTCAGTTGTTTGCTTTGTTAAAGAATAAATGGCTCATACCTGGCACAGTTGGTAAGACTCCAGACTGTAATACTGCTGTTCCCTAAAGAAAACAGAGGGGGGTAAAAAAAAAAAAAGTATTAAAAAGCATTACAAGAACAAGAAACTTCACAAAGCAGTGGGAGAACAGCAGAGAAATCACTTCAGCAGCACCAAAGCTTCACAAACGGTTTTAAAATCCAGACCACACCTAAAAAGGTGCTCAGAGCTATTCTAAATTGCAAACATCTTTGTGTCCCTCAGGGCAGGTTAACCAGCCTGGCTTTGGATGCTGTGCAGCAGCCACAGCAGGTGCAGGGAAGGTGAGCAGGACAGAATCAGTCCTGAGTTAAACAGCAGAGAGCAAGAAAAAATGATATTGGGAGGAAGATACCGAGTTGGAATAAGAGAGTGAAGAGACCCAGGCAGGCAGGGAGGGCCAGTGGCCATTCAGACTTTGGACCATGTGTGCTCCAAAGCATGCCTGCAGGCCAGGTGGCTCCTCAGCTATACTGCCTAGGTGATTCCAAACTGGTCTAGAGGACAGTCTGGCACTTCCACCTCCAGGTGGCACCAAGACTGCTTCTGCAGAGCAGCATCACTGCATGTTGTCAAGTCGCTCAGCTCTGTGCTACTGACCACGAGTGGGCCCGAGAGAGCTTCTGTGATCTTGGTGAGAAGAATTCATCGCTGTGATCCATTCCTTCTGATAAATAAAGGTGTCTCCTGGACTTGGAAGTGAAAAGCCACACCCTACCTGTTAGAGCTGAGCAACAACACTTGCTCCATTCCAAACCACTTCACCTCTGCTATGAGGACAGGCTGAGAGAGTTGGGGCTTTTCAGCCTGGAGAAGAGAAGGCTTCGGGGAGATCTTATAGCAGCCTACCAGTATCTGAGGGGGGCCTACAGGAGGGCTGGGGAGGGACTGGTCACAAGGTACTGTAATGAAAGGACGAGGGGGAATGGGTTCAAATTGGCGGAGGGGAGATTTGAACTGGATGTTAGGAAGAAATTCTTCACAGTGAGGGTGGTGAGGCACTGGAACAGGTTGCCCAGGGAGGTTGTGTCTGCTCCCTCCCTGGATGTGTTCAAGGCCAGGCTCGATTAGGTCTTGAGCGACCTGATCTAGTGGGAGGTGTCCCTGCCTATGGTGGGGGGTTGGAACTGGATGATCTTTGAGGTCTCTTCCAACCTAGACCATTCTATGATTCTATGATTCTATGATTTTTTTTTATTGACACCTGACCTACACACACAGCCTTAGGACCTGGGTCCGTTCTCCAGTTCCAATCTCATCACATTACTCACACAAAGAGACGCTAAATATCTTCCCAGAGTGGATTCTTCCCTCTGTGCCCCAGGAGCTGAGTGCTGAACTATGTGCAGCACGGCTGTCAGCTCAGGCAGCCTCCCCACTACAACACCCCCAAGTAAGCAGATATGCACCACTTGGATGTCACACAGCATGGACTACATGTCCAGGGCTATTTTAACTCTGGTAGTGATCTGGCTGCTTGTCAGATGACATTCATTTTTGATGCCCTGCTTCTTGGGGAGGGTTCAATGATAGATGTGAGGAGAACCCACTGGTTTGCCACGCTGCATCGTTATCCATAGATCAGCTCTGCTGCCCTGAACAGAACCTAAGCCTCGGCACTTATTTGTGGGTGTGCAAATAACCATCACAGTCCATGATCCTTTTTACAATTGAAATGGCATTTTTCTCTTTCCCCTCTGTGTGTATTTGGGATATCTTTGGATTTCTCTCTGTCTTTTGCTTTTTTCTTAAAGTTTCATTTTTCATCGAACCTTAGAATGGCTCAAATTGGAAGGGACCTCAGAGATGATCTACTCCAACCTTCCTGCCTTGGGCAGAGACACCTCTCAGCTAGACTCAGCTGCTCAAGGCCTCATCCAGCCTTGCCTTCAACACCTCCAGGGAGGTGGCAGCCACGACCTCCCTGGGCAGCATATTCCAGCGTTCCACCACCCTCATACTGAAGAACTTCTTCCCAAGATGCAATCTAACCTTGCTCTCCCTCAGCTTCAAACCATTCCCCCTGGTCCTCTCTCTAGGCACCCTCTGCAGCTTTCCTGTAGGATCTCTTTAGGTATTGGTAAGCAGCCTTAAGATCCCCTCAGAGTCTTTTCTTCTCCATGCTGAACACCCCCAGCTCCCTCAGCCTGTCCTCATAGCAGAGGTGCTCCAGCCCTTGGATCATCTGTGTGGCCCAATTCTATCCACTTCTCATCTTATCAAGTCCATGATTTACCAGATCAGTTCTCATTTAAAAAAAAAAAAAAAAAGATTGCCAGGCAAAAATATTGTCCCACATAAAGAGCATTATTCCTGCCCTGCTCTAGATATGCAAATCACAATCCACAGGCTACATCCCCAGTCCTGCTCATGGGATTTTCAGGCTTTAAACACAAGATCAGCCCCCAAAATCCACATATTCCAGTACCAATCAATTTCACAGCAAGGAGCAGAAGTACTGTACTGCACCATTTCCTATTCTTGGAAGGTGCTTTGCAAGACTCATAGTGACAAAAGGCATCACAACTGCTCTGGAAACTTATCTCTGTGGTGTAAAAGGGAGTGAGGAGCTTGCAAGTCAGAAGGACAGAAAAGAAAGAAGGAAAACCACAGTCTCAAGAAGAATCTCTCCCACTCCTGGCTCTGGGCAGGAACTTATAGACTGCATTCCATGCAGCCATCTATTTTCAAAGAGCCAAAGCTTTTTTATTTCCTATTTTTCCTCCTAAAAAGGAGGAAGCCACACTTCCAAGAAAGAGGAGATGAGCTTCTGTAGATTGTGATGCTGAGCTAGGCTCCCTCATCAACTGGCAAGAGGAATGAAATGCCATTTTGCCTGGTAACTGTCAACATTTCAGACACACCTCATCAGTCACAGCTTATGCAATTCCCTTTGTGTATCTTTAGAAATGAAGCTTTTCTTTCGGCTTATCTCAGTTTGGCAGCTTTTTTATAGCTTCATTATTCTCAACCCAGTAAGACTTAGACTTCTCAGCATGGGAAAGTGATGGACCTGTTGGAGTGGGTGCATAAAAATGATCCAATGGCTGCAGAACAGAAGAGCAAGGCCAGGCTGAGAGAGTTGGGGTTGTTCAGCCTGGGGAAGTGATGGCTCCAAGGAGAGCTTACTTTGGCCTTCCAGTGCTCAAAAGAGGTTGATGAGAAAGATGAAGACAATATTCTCAGCAGGGCCCGTTGCAACAGAACAAGGAAAGGTTTGAAACTACAAGAGGGTGATTTAGACTAGATCTAAGAAAGAAATTGTTCATGATGAGAGTGATGAAACACTGGAACAGATTGCCCAGAGAGGTGGCAAATGCCCCATCCCCAGAACCATTCCAGCTAAGGTTGCACAGAGCTCTCAGAAACCTGCTGTAGTTGAAGATGTACCTGAACTTTAAATGTCCTTTCCAACCCAAACCATTTTGTGATGCTAGGATATGTAGGTGTCACTGCTTTAAGTACATGTATGAAGTTTTGCCCCAGTTGGGTTCTCAGGCTGGAAGAAGAAAGGCTCTTTTTTTTCATCATGAAACTGACACTTATGGAACCTTCCTGATGAGAATTAAAGACTTGAAGCAAATCACCAGAAAAGTTTGGGGCTGGAATTCTTAGGATACCACAGGGGAAAAAAAAAAAAAAAAAAAAAAAGGTAGTTTCCCAGGAAAGGTCACTAAATACAGGCACATGGAGCAACCTTTAAAGGTCATCTGGCTTTGATGGGCTGCTTTTTAATGCTGAGTAGTTGGTGAGGCTGTGAACAAAAGACAGAAAATTATTAAATTCTATAATCCTCAGTAGCAACTCCAAATGAAACAGAAACTCCTGCCCATGACATGCTTCAGGTGCAGGGCTCCAATTTCAGCCACCAAGTTCTGATTACTCAGCTTCGTGTCGTGAGCCAACTGCTGGCTTGCTGAAGTCAGTTCAGAAACATCTCCATGTGCTCAGCCAAGACCAAACATCAGCTAGCTTCTGAGGCATGAAGCTGGTGTCTTCAATGGCACTGCTTCCTAAAACCTCTGGGATAACCACAGCTCAAGCTCATCTCCAAGTGGGATCACAGGCTCACAGGATGTCAGGGGTTAGAAGGGACCCAAAGAGATCATCGAGTCCAACCCCCCTGCCAGAGCAGGACCACACAACCTAGCTCAGGTCACACAGAAACACATCCAGACAGGCCTTGAAAGGCTCAAGAGAAGGAGACTCCACAGCCTCTCTGGCTGTGACCCTCATAGTCAAGAAGTTGCCCCCTGTGTTGAGCTGGAACCTCTTGTGCTGCAACTTACACCCACTGCTCCTTGTCCCGTGCTAGGGAGCAAGTGAGCAGAGCCTGTCCCCACTCCCTCCCAACCCCCAGCCCTCAGATCTTTATAACCACTGACTAAATCCCCTCTCAGTCTTCTCTTCTCCAGACTAAAAAGCCCCAGGTCCCTCAGCCTCTAAGAGAAAGAAGAAACCTGCTGTTCAGCCCCTTACAGCCCCTTTTCAGAGCCTGGGCTCCTGCTAGTGAAAAGCCATCTCTCCTGAGGTACAACCAACCTCCAGCTGCAAAGCTTAAGCAGAAGAGTTCAAAGACACATTTCTTTCTGCCTGGTGAGAGGGGTCAGCAGCACACCCACAGCACTGCTTTAACCACTCACATTTGCACAGGTGAACACCAGTGCTGGAGGTGTTCCAGGCCAGGCTGGATGAGGCTTTAAGCAGCCTGCTCTAGTGGGAGGTGTCCCTACCCATGGCAGGTGGTGTTGGAGTAGGTGATCTAAAGGTCCCTTCCAAGCCAAACCATCCTATGAATCTGTAAATCTATTCAGCATGCAGCTGAACAACAGTGCTGGCAGCAGCTTTAGCCGTGTGAAAAGATGTGTTCCTCTTTCACAGGTGCTTAAGGCCTTTAAGGACAGAGAGCTGCTTATGAAAGACCAAAATCAGCAATAACTATAATTGGTTTCTGTGCTTAGGGTAAAGCAGGAACATTGCAGGCATCTGTGCCCGCTGCTGTGTTTTAACAGGAAGAGAAGATTGCTTTAAACTTAATTCCTTTACGAAAATCAGAAGGAAAACAGCTTTCCTATTTACACCAAAACTTTTCTTCCTTTTTTTCCCCCCCCCATCTTTTTTTTTTCCTTTTTCCCCCTTCCTTCTTTCCTTATTGTTTTTGTTTTCAAGTACACTGTGACTTCCAAGTCTTATCGAGTGTGATGGAAACAAGCAAGGTACTTATTACTTACAAGTCAGAGGCTTCAATTCCATGCATCTTGCTTTAGGTTCCAAATATTCCTGTTTCCAACAGGGGGTAGTGTTACACTACTACAAGCACAGCTGATCTCTCCAGCACGCTCAGTTTCCCCACATTTGCAGTCTCAGCTTCCTTACACAACAGCTCCGTTAATTTCCACTCGTTCTGCACCAAGTGAAACCCAGAAACTCCAGCAAAACCAATGAAAATAAAGCTCAGATAAGGTCTGAGGAGCAGCAGCCCTGACTCTGCCGTGCCAGCACAGCATCCTCACCTCGGTCTTCTGGCTCATCGTTGTAAAAGACAGAGGAGAGGCAAGGTGCACATAGACTGGATGGCAACAGCTCACATATGCTCCATTTCTTTTGTGGCTTCAAGTTGACAAGAGTGACTGTGCCAGCACTGAGCATCTCAGCACTGCAGAACTGCCTGTGGTATCAAGAGGGCTTGAGAAATGGGAAGCTTTCTTCTGCATCCCAGCAGAAGCAACACTTCTGCTGCAGCAGTAGGGGTGTGAACCCACTGCACGATTTTAAAAGCCCATTAAATATATTAATTAACAGAAAGCTTGGAGAGACTGAAAATGCATGAAAAGGACAAGCTTTGAGACATCCACCATGAGCAGATGAAGATGACCTTGCTCTCTTCCCTAACACAGAAGCAAGATAGCAAGTTTGCACCAGGAGAGATGCCTAAGGCAAAAGGACCAAGAACCATTCACTGCTTGGCACCTTGCTCTCTTGCCTAACACAGAAGCAAGATGGCAAATTTGCACCAGGAGAGATGCCCAATGCAAAAGGACCAGGAACCATTCACTGCTTGGCACTGAGGCATTCTTTCTGTCATGAGGAACAGGGATGAGCTCCAGACAATGTGCCTGAGATGTTTTACCCTTTTCAATCAAACCCAGCTCTTATGCCACTGTATTGAGTGGTACCCTGACTTAGAATCAGACACCAACCATTGACCTTGTAACAACACCATGGCCACTAAAGCATTTCCTCAGGTGCTACATCCACACATTTCTTCAACACCTCCAGGGATGGTGACTCCACCACCTCCCTGGGCAGCCTGTTCCAATGTCTGACCACACTTGCAGCAAAGAAATTTTTCCTAATATCCAACCTAACCCTCCCCTGTCACAATTTCAGGCCATTTCCTCTCGTTCCATCACCTGGTAAGTAAGGAGAAGAGACCAATCTCTACCTCACTCCAACTTCCTTTCAGGGAATTGTAGAATGCAATGAGGCCTCCCTTCAGCCTTCTCTTATCCAGACTAAACACTCCCAGTTCCCTCAAATGCTCCTCACCAGCCTTGTTCTCCAGACCCTTCACCAGCTTTGTTGTCCCTTTCTAGACATGCTCCAGCCCCTCAATGTCCTTCTTGGAGTGAGGTGCTCAAAAATGAACACAGTGCTCAAGGTGTAGCCTCACCAGTGCTGAGTGCAGGCACAGACTTACCACAACTGCTCTTGTCAAAGAGTTTCTGATTAACAGACAATCCCACCAACCACCAAAGGCACACAAAGTGTCCCTTTCACTCAAGTTTCCTGCTTGCAACAAGATTTAAAATCCAAGTAATTTGTTTATGTAGTAAAGGGATTCTTTTTTTAACAAATAAAGAGTTAAACCAGCACTCTGCACCTATAGTGACAAACAATTAAGCACAGAAGGGCTCAAATGTGAAAGCAGTTCAAAAGTTGGCCAAGTGGAATCTCAGATGTTAGAGACAAATTAAACCTACCTCTAGAGACTCTTAGAGATGATCGCCAACCTGTAATTACCAGTTGGAAGCATTCACCTAGAGACTGCCCTAAGAAAGGTCTTTTCCTTCTTCTACTTCCCCCAAAGAGTGTGGGTTCACAGCATGAGCTTAGCTTCTGCATGCACTAAAAATACACTTAGGCCTGGTTTGCAGCAGATGGAGCTATGCCAGTTTATATTAGACCAGTTATTTGATTCCTTCCTTCCAGCCCATTCCACATACAGACACGAAGAAAAGAATCCTTGTTGCAACCTTTGCATCCTGCCCCACACAGAGAGAACGAGAGTGGGCTTGTGAGCCTGTGAAGAACAAAAATGAAAGCCTTGCAAGATGACCTGCACGTTTGTTTCTCTTATCAAGCTCACACTTACAGCTAAGGTTGGTCAGCTTCTCCCAGATAAATAAAAAAACAAAAGCAAAATCAACAATATCAACAACATAATCAATGAGCATCATCAGAAAGAAAAGGATGGAACTAGAAGGGCAAAAAGGACAGAGAGAGGGAGAAGGGCAAAAAGGGCAGAGGGAGAGAGGGAGGGAAAAGAGCAAAAAGGACAGAGAGGAGAGAGAGAAGGGCAAAAAGGACACAGAGAGAGAGAGAGAGAGAAGGGCAAAAAGGACAGAGAGAGAGAGAAATGAAAAAAGAACAGAGAGAGAGAGAGAGAGAAGGGTAAAAAGGACAGAGAAAGCTCAAAATAGCAAAACTAAAAGAAATGTTTTCCTTTGTCCCCAGCCCCTCACTGAAATTATGATTTGTCAAAGGTAATGAAACCATAATTACGCTGCAGAGTTTCAAAGGCTACAGATATTTAACTACACATGGGGCTGCTCCCAGGCTTCTCCCATTCTGGAGAGCACTGCTATGGAACACCAGGCAGAATGTTCCTTCTGTAGCCTTGCAAAGCCTGCCATAGGAGTTCTCTCCACAGCACCTGTGCTCTGCTTGACTTTGTGTCTGAAGGAACGAGATGAATTGGCAAACTTCACCTGGAAACGTTTTCCTTGTGCTTCAGGGGATTCAAGCATACAGTCACCAACCCTGATTTAGCTCCACTTAGCACTTCCCTGGCCTTGCAATAAACCAGAGGCTGGGAAAGGGTTGGATTTCCTTAATATTTTCCAGGCTCAAATTTCTTGTGCATTCAAAATTGCTTCCAATCAGCATTGAATTAGCAAAGGATACCACAGAATCCAGACTACTGCAGAGGATGTGGCTAGGGGAGAGGGAATGCTGCCAGAGTTCATGTCCCACTGATTCCCAGCTGTTGAAGCAGTCATTTCAGTTGACTGACAGCTGGCTGCTGCACTTCAGCCCGTGAATAGCCCAATATCCTCATGTGACAAGACTTAAAAGAGTACAAAGCCAACGTTGAAGCCCCTTTTCCATCTACCCTTGGGATCTGTGTGGGACTGAACTGCTTCAAAGCCACTCTCGATGCCTGCTTTCTTCCATCTGCCCTGCTTTAAGGAAAGGCAAGATAAAAGGTAACACCAGGGAAGATGTACAAGCAGAGCCTGCACTCAGCAAAGGCACTTTGCTGCAGCCCAGAATTTGTCTGTAAGGCTCTGGTATTCACTCAGCCCAGCCTGGCTGTCATTTACCACATGGCTCACATTACCAGGGATCTGTTTTGATCTTAACATCCCCATCCCACCCGAGGAAGCTCGGGAGAAGTTTGTTGTTTTTTTTTTTCATGCACACAAAAAACTGCTGTTGCAGACAGATTGGTGCATCAAATTCCACCACTGCTGAATCATGGGGGAGAGAGAAAATAAAAAAAAATTTAAAAAAAATAAAAAAAAAACAAAAACCCAGCAGCTCCACAAAACATTTTTTCCTCACGCTTCTGTCCTACCCCCATGGGCTGAACTACTCCCTGAAACAAGTGAAGAGTTTTTCAAGAGACACTTGAAGATTCAAAATGTGCTTACATTAGCAAGGATGGCTGAAATCCAAGGAAGTCCTTCCCTCCACAACGTCCTTTAGGAGTGGGACAGAAAGGATTGTGTGCAATGGCTAAGAAATGGGGTAAAAAGCAGGTTTTACACTGTAGGAAAAGATTTCCTCAGTTCATAGAACAGCTCAGATTGGAAGTGACCTCAGAAGTCATCTGCTCCAACCTCCCCCACCATGGGCAGGGACACCTCTCAGCTAGACTCAGCTGCCCAAGGCCTCGTCCAACATGGCCTTCAACACACCCAGGGAGGAGGCAGCCACAACTTCTCAAGGGCTACCTGTTCCAGAGCCTTACCATCTTCATACTGAAGAACTTCTTCCTAAGCTCCAGTCTAACCCTGCTCTCCCTCAGCTTCAAACCATTCCCCCCTGTCCTGTCTCTGGGCACCCTTATGAAAAGTCCCTTTGCAGGTTTCCTGTAGGAACCTTTCAGGTACTGGAAGGCAGTTCTGAGATCCCCCTGGAGCCTTTTCCTCTCCAGGCTGAACACCCCCAGCTCCCTCAGCCTGTTCTCATAGCAGAGGTGCTCCAGCCCTTGGATCATCTTTGAGGCCTCCTCTGGACTTGCTCCAACCACTTTGTGTGCTTTTTATGCTGGGAGACACCAGAACTGGCACCAAGGAAACACAGCTGGAAGTATCTACTTACTTAAGATGGGACAATTGACTAGCTGAAATACTTAACTGCAGATCCTCAGACAGCTTGAACTCCTCCAGAAGTTCCCTGCAGTCCTCTGCTCTCACACCTCTTACTGGGGAAGAGCTCAGAGTTTTACCTACTTCCCTATTTAGGCAAAATGGCTTTTGACCTAAAAAACAAAAATAAAAAAATTAAAGGGAAAAAAAAAAAAATCATTGCATCCAAAAAAATGTGCAAACTTAGAGTTGATGCCATAAGGCTTCTCCATAAGGACTTAAGGAAAGAACACATGAAGACATGACACAACTATGGGTTTCTTTTCTTCCTCTCTTGCTGACAACTCAGCTTGAACTTCACCCAGTTCCTCAAGCACCTTCTCGATCACTTGCTCCTTTCTAAATGCAAACAAATTGCTCAACCCTCAGGCTAACCTCATGCTTCCAAAGAAGTCATTTTCAACGACCCTGTCCTTAATTGTTGACTTTCTGTATCCAAAGAGCAGAAAGGTTCCTCCATTTGTAACTCCTCTCCAGTAACTCTGCACTTCTGCAAAGCCACCACTCTTCAAGCTCAATTTCACACCAAACAAACTCTGCTGAAATAATGTACTCAGTGCCACTGCTCTGCGATCTCTCATTAAATAGAAACTGGCTTGGAATTATTTGTTGAAGTTATAGAAACCAGTTACAAACTTGCCAGGACTTAGTGGGGGGCGGGGGGGAATACAATTTGTAGAGCAGCTACTCCATCCTGGCATGTTGAGGAGGCTCTGAGGTGACCTTATTGTGGCCTTCCAGGATCTGAAGGGAGCCTACAGAAAAGCTGGGGAGGGACTTTTTAGGGTGTCAGGGAGTGACAGGACTAGGGGGAGTGGAGCAAAGCTGGAGGTGGGGAGATTCAGATTAGTTGTGAGGAGGAAGTTGTTGAGCATGAGAGTGGTGAGAGCCTGGAATGGGTTGCCCAGGAGGTGCTTGGGGCCACATCCCTGGAGGTGTTTTTGGCCAGGCTGGCAGAGGCTGTGGGCAGGCTGATGTAGGGTAGGGTGTCCCTGGGCATGGCAGGGGAGTTGGAACTGGCTGATCCTTGTGGTCCCTTCCAACTCTGACTGATTCTATGATTTTCTTCTTTAGCATCTCTTGAGTGACCTGTTCTAGTGGGAGGTGTCCTTGCCTATGGTACAGGGGGGCTGGAACTGGCTGAGCTTAGAGGTCCCTTCCAACCTAAACCATTCTATGACTCTCTTACTAATGAGTTACTTTTCTGTGCACAGTTCATATTGAAGCCAAACAGTTTCCTGTCTCTCTCACTGCAGCCTGGAAAACATCACATAGAACATAATCCTTAGCATGTGGATAGAGTTGTCCATATCCAAGGTATGGGTAAAACCATCCCATCAGCCCTGACAGTACCCTTGGGAAGCAAACAAGGCAGATATGACACAGCCAGGCAGGCTGAAGGAAGCTGGTCAGAGCCCCAGTGAAGTCAAACACAAAATACCTAGATCAGTCCACATCTCTGGCTTCTTACCTCTCTTGCACAGTCTGGAATTCTCCTCCTGCTTCAAGTGAGACAGTGCCCAAAACACCACCACCTGCACTGTGCCATCACAAATTCCTGCCAGGAGTCTGCAGCAGACGACTCACTTTACAGCACAATGAATCCAACTCCAAATCAGGCAGAGCAAGGACACACCAGAGTTTAAGATGGGTCCAGAGCAACCAACCCCACTCTCCTGTGGGACAGGGATCGAATTCAGTCTTCCTTAGATAGCAAAGATCCATCTTATTTCTTCTGGGTCCCACACAGCCCCACTCTCCTATCAAGCAGGACATTTCATGATGCTCATTTCAGTGGCTCTGCTTTTCAGAAAGTCAGAAGAAAGCCTAAGTGCAACAAGGCCTTTGCTGACCTCAGTGGGTCACTCTGTCAGGTGCAATTGCACAGGAGGTAAATTTGGTAGTCCCATCTACTAAAGAATTCCCTTTCTTTACACCTCTGGACAAGTTCCTTAGCATTTCAGCAGCAGAACTCAGAACTGTGCATAACAAAGCAGCAGAGAAACTCACAAGGCAACTCTAAGAGTCCATCCTGCAAACCGTTTGGCAGGCATTTCTGCACCAGAATGGCTCACCCACATCTTCTAACTCTTCTGCCTATGGGAAGCATCCATTCTGTTCTGAACACAGAAATATTCTGCAGTGATTCACTCCCCGAGTTACTTTCAGTGCCTTTTGTTGTGGAGAGGGTAATAAACAATTCCCTGCTCAGTGGGTTTGCTGCCACATTTGCCATTTTCTTGCCAACAAATGCCAAAATCACATCACCCACGTGAAGATTGTGTCAACGAATTAAACTTTACTAAGCCAGTATTAGGGGGGAAAAAAAAAAAAAAAAGTTTTCTCCTTATGGACAAAGTAATAGAAATCAGTGTAAGGTTGCACAGTTCTGTTATAAACAGCAAGAAGAGGTCTTTAAGACCCTGGAGGTCCTTCAGCCCGGGCTGGATGGGTCTCTGAGCAACCTGATGTAATGTGAGGTGTCCCTGCCCATGGCAGGGGGGGTTGGAACTAGATGATTCTTGAGGTCACTTCCAGGCCTGACAATTCTATGATTCTATCATTTGCCTACATCACAATCTCAGCACAACTGACACCTTAAGGATTTTATCCTTGGGACATCAGACTTGGTGGAGTTAGAGAATGGTTGGTCTCAATGATCTTAAAGGTCTTTTCCAACTGAAAAGATTCTAAGAATTCTTACCAGGCTAAGTATGTCCACAGGGAGGTGAGGAGGTTGTACTCAGCTTTGGTGAGGACACACCTCAAGTATTGTGTTCAGTTTTGGGCACCACAATACAGGAAAGATGTGGAGGTGCTGGAGCAGGTCCAGAGGAGAGCGATGAAGCTAGCGAAGGGCCTAGAGAATAAATCTTATGAGGAGTGACTGAGGGAGCTGGGGGTGGTTAGTTTGAAAAAGAGGAGGCTGAGGGGAGACCTCATTGCTGTCTACAGCTACCTGAAGGGACATTGCTGGCCTCTTCTCACAGGGAAGTGGAGACAGAATGAGGAATGGCCTCAAGCTGAGACTGGGGAGGTTTAGATTGGGCATCAGGAAAAAGCTTTTCACATGGAAAGTGGTCAGGCTCTGAAATGAGCTGCCCAGGGAGGCAGTTGAGTTACCAACCCTGGATGTGCTTCAGGGTCATTTGGACACGGTGCTTAGGGCTATGGTTTAAGGTGAATCTTGTAGAGTAAGGTTGTAGGCTGGACTTGGTGATCCTGAGGGCCTTTTCCAATCAGGATGTTTCTGCAATGAGTAGATTTGGCATCTTGAATTCCAGAAGCTAATCTCCCTCACGCATCTTGTCACAGGTTGTGGCCAAGTTCAAGGCCAGTTTGGGTAGTTTTGTTGGAACACATTTTCATCCCTCCAATCTGCATGCTTCCAGTTTTAAGCGGCCGTGTCAAAAGGAGTTGGTAGGAAAGGTCACAGCCCTGCTGAGCATCTCTTTCCAGCTCTGTCATCTACTCACAGTGAGCTGCTGTCAACCCTCCAGACATCCCATCCAAAGGATTGCTGTCCTACTGGCACACCAGTTCCTCCTGAGCCATGCAATTACTTCAGTATCAGTGACTGTGAATCAAAACAGAATCTTTTCTGTGTAAGCCTTCCTTAATCCGTGGTCTTAAAAATGTAATGCTGGGAGAACATGACAAACATGTGCAGAAATGCAAGGCAAGGAATTGAGGGGCTTTTAAAGTAACTTTGTTTATGATCTTGCAGAAGGAGATGAACCACACTGGAATCAAAGGCTGGAATCTTAATCCAGGGCTGCCATGGCAGTTATTTGCCTCCCTCCAAGTTTAGCTCGATGCAATCCGTGCTTTCCCAAGCTCTTTTTTTTGTGCTTTTCTCTTCTGCAGGTGAATTCTACTTTCTCTCCTTTAAAAAAAAAAAAAAAAGAAGGCAGAAAAGTGTCTGCTAACAGTTTATAGCTTGTGTAGAACTTTTCCAGGCAGAAATGGTTCTCTGTTATAAAAAGAAAGAAAGAAAGAAGAAGATGCATTTTGGCCACGTTCCAGAGGATCTGATGAGTGCCTTTGCCACTGCACCGAAACCAAAAACTCCACAAATCTACATTCCAAAGGGAGCCATTTTTCACCCCAGCCTTTTGATTTGGTGGGTTGGGTTGGGTTTTTTTGGTCTTTTTTTGTTGTTGTTGGGGGGAGTGTGGGTGTTTCTCTTCTTTTCACACTCTTCCTTCTTGAAAACATTCTCTCCCTCTCTTCAGAAAAAACTGTTGTTCCCAGTAGAGGGGGAAGCAGCCATCAGCTGTAGTAATAATTAAAGCTATTATCCAGCTTGAGTGTATTTAGGAGAGGAAATAGCTTTCCCCAGTTCTTCATTCTGATTCTGGTGGGTATAAAAGCTCAACATTGTGGTTCATCAATATCTTCACTGTCGGACAGAAACCAATCCAGCAAGATTTCTGTTCAGTAGAGATAGAAGACTTCTGCTGAGCTAGGTTGTCTGCATGGCCTCATGTAGGAAAGAAGCCTTCTTCTCTTGACATGAGAGTATCGTTTCACTTACCAGTGCTTCTGTGGCAAGCATTTCTTTTCCCATGACAGACCACAGGCTGCACTCAGTGCCTGATCCCAAGCTTAATTCTTATTATTGTGAATTCAGAACATCTGTTCTGAGCACAAATGCTGTGGGGATTCTTCTATGACAGGTGGAGAGTATCTTCAGCACTGGTTTTTAGATACAAGGAAAGGCAGCTTCCTTCAGGGCCAAAAGCAAATCAGATCTGCACAGTTCTGGCAGGGCTGGCACGTCCTGTACTTCACTGTGCTGTCTCAGATCCAAAGTCATACCCATCAAGCATGATCCTCCAAGGAAAGCTTTGGAAAAGCTTACCAATATGAGCCCTTACCAGCAAAGGATGCTGAATGTCCTCTTCATGGCTTGGGAGTGAAGCCCAGTGCCAAGCAGCATTACAATATTGCATGAAATAACAACGGTAAATACAGAAGAAAAAAAATGAAATAAAACTATATTGAGTGAGAAGAAGAAACAATAATTTTTTTAAAAAAGATTCTTCTTTCCCCTAGGAACTGCTGAGGAGCAACACCATAACACAAGGCATAAGCAGATCCATCAGCACCCCAGTAAAAGGATGGAAGTCAGTCCCAGGACACACCTGTGGTCCTGGCCAGAATCAGAATGAAGAACTGGGGAAAGCTATTTCCTCTCCTAAGTACAGTCAAGCTGGATAAGAGTTTTAATTATTACTACTAATTATTATTATTATTACTACTAATAATAATTATTATTACTTTTCCCACAGAAAGGGAAAGAGATTAAACCAAGCCCTAAGCCTGACACCACATGCACCTCTGTTACGCCCCTTTCCTCTGCCAGTTTCAACAGTAGAAGACACTTTTGCTCCAGCCTTTGAAGTGCTTTTGTTAGCACAAGCAGCAATGATTGCATGGCACTGCTGAGGACAGCAACCATCATGGATTGCTTCACTTTCAGAAAGATCTTGTGGGGAAATTGGTGGGCTTGAAGATGCCTTCCCACCTGTGAAAAGCTACAAGAAAAAAAAAAAGCCTAACACCACTTTACTGCAAAAATATCAAAGCCTTTTACAACAACTGGAAGGTAATGTGCCAGAAGGCCAAATCCTTGCCCAGTGCAGCCACCTCATCTAGTGGTGGTGCCTGTTATGGAAGGTGCCCCTCACTGCAGGTTAGCTTCAACCAGAGCTGAAGAAAAGCAGCCCAAATGAAACCTTAAGAGAAGTAAGCACAAATATAAGTTCTCTAATTCCTGCCAAAAGCAAATAATACCCAGAATCAAAGGCAGTCAAAGCACACAAGAGCTCCAACACAGCTCCTGTCTGTCACTCAGGGCAGGAATACTGACAACTGACTTCTAGATTCCTCTGAGGTGCAAACTGTTCCTGTTACAGTTTTGACAGGTTATGTGCTGCCTAACTGCCCAGAGCTCTGAGATGAGAACACAAACTCCAGCAGAAACAATGCTGCAGCAGATGACAAATGCACCCTTCTCAGCAGTGAATCCAGACAGCCTGTAGCTGTTCCAAGGGTGGGAGGAGGTATAAGATCTTACAGCATCACCCATCAACACTGTAAAAGCAAAAAAAAATCTTTGGGGAAAGAAATAATATGTAAAAGGTGTGTAATGATGAATAATCCTGTTCCCATACTTCAGAGACAGCAGGGACATAAACACACCACAAGATAAACACAGAAGGTGTTGGGTCTCATGGGGAAAGAGCAGTGGCTCCAATAGAAGAAAAACACCATTAAAGTGGTGGGTAACAACATATTGTGATTTCTTTAGGATCTGCTTTAATGCTGTATTAGAAAAGTACCTGAAAAGAAACAGCCTCAGTTAGGGGCAGACTGCAGGTGCTAGTCCTCCAGTCTCACTACCCAAGACTGCACCTTGCAAGCCTTCTGCTATCACTTTCCAAAGCAGTGCCTACAAGGAAAAGGAGACACACCAGCAAAATCCAGGGTTAGGGGTGTTTTACAGGATTTGGGAGGCCAAGGCTGTATTCCAAATTCACTTACAGGATATTCACGACCAAATCAGTTCAAGACCACAACACACACAGACCAGAGCAAAGAGCTCCAGCCCCTCCCCTGCCTGAGGACACACCTTGCTTCTCTCTAGATTCGGTTACTCTCCCTGATCTACACCACACAATGGAAACACAGATATTCCTAGTAGCTCTACACCCCACAGAAACTCTGCTCTCACCAAAGCTGTAGGTGGTTAGGAAAGCCTGCAAGGCCATGGTTAAATATTCTGAGCAAAGTGCCTGCTCCAGGATCACAGCACAGACATGCACAAGGCTTCCCTTCAAGTTGTCGTGCAAAATAAAACAGCTTCCACAGCATGGACTAAAAGACAGGATTTCCTATCAGCTAATAAAACCAATTCCCCACTTAAACTGAGATCCACATGCCCCCATGGCTGGTACCAGAGCTCCCTGTCTTGTGTAGGGAAGGCTTCTTAGCCACTCAGCTCTGTGGCTCCCGCTACCTGACACAATGCCTCAACTCAGTGCATCGTGACCACAGCATCCTCATATTTCCACTCCCCAGAGGCCCTCTGGGAGGCTCAAAGTTACTGTGACAGCAGAAACTACACAACTATCTCACAAAGGACTGGAGTAGACCAGCTCCTAATTAGCGACCATTTTCTTCAAGGAGGTTTGGATAATTTTAAATGATCAACTAAAGTAGGTGGCTGAATATCAATACAAGAGTGATGATAGCAGCCACGCACAAAAGGACACTTTTTCTCCTCTGTCATGGCAAGTTAACTACCAGAGCAGTAATCAAGACTATGTTTCTGCATAGATAAGAGCTCCTACTGACATAAATATGAGTTCAGGGTGAGCTGGAGGTACACAAAAGTCATCCTTACTAATAGGCACATTTTGAGCTATCAGCAGTGATTTGAGCACAACACTTAGTGTGAAGAGACAGCCATAACCATTCCACATTAATTCAACTTGCAAGAAGATGAAGGTCAGGGGACAAAAAGCAAAACAAATCTAAATCCGCTACTTGCCAGATGGAAAAATAGCAAAGCAAAACTAAAACCAGTACCTGTCAGATGGAAAAGGACAAAACCAGTTGGAAAATAATTTTATTTTTTTCAGATTTCTAGAGAAAAATTACAAACAATGGTGGTGTAAGAAAAAAAAAGGAAAAAGACACCCCATAAAAAAGTTGACATTTCTCAAACTATAGCATCAAAGGAAGTTACAGAGCAACAAGTGTACAGTGAAATTCTATTCACATTAATTAGTATTAGCTAATTAGTTGAAAATGCAGTAAGTCAGTAAGTCTAATAATAAATCTCTACAGCTTACTCAGAAATCCCAGAACAATCCAACATTCTGAGCTTAAAATACAGGAAGAATTCATCTCTGCAATCATCTGTAGCACTGAAATCAGCTAGGCAAGAATTACATGGCAAAGGCACAGCTTGGGAGGTTGG
This sequence comes from Psilopogon haemacephalus, assembly GCA_013396835.1. NCBI lineage: Eukaryota > Metazoa > Chordata > Aves > Piciformes > Megalaimidae > Psilopogon > Psilopogon haemacephalus. The sequence goes on from VWZI01005110.1 coordinate 324,610, forward strand.
TGAAGAAGGACACACTCCAGTAACACACACCAGAAAGCAAAGCTCCCTGCTGGCTGCTTTCTCAGCCCCTCTATCTCACATGAAATGCAATGCAGAAAGAACAGCAGCAATATGCAGTGACTCTCTTCATGCTGGATCTCTTCTTCATCCAAAGTGAAACACAAAGGTTTCCTTGCCCTCTTTCCTGCTTCAACCTTGGCATATTCTCCCTACATCCATCACTATCCTTGTCACCAGTGGAGCAGGTTGTCCTTAAACGAGTCAAAGGCAATCACAAACACCACCACATCTTCCACATGTGCCTGTCTTCATCCTACAGCCTGGCTGCACCTTTCACATGCTCACCTGGACACACACACACACAACATGCCCAGCTTTAACCTCAGTTTGGCAAAGTTTGCACACAGAGCTCAAACCAATGCTTAGAGCCTTGATTACTGCTGCAGACTTCCCTCTGCTCAGGTCACTCACTCTAAAGAGCAGGCATTTAAAAAAAAAAAAAAAAAAAAAAAAACAGCACCACAATTTAATTAAGAGCTTAACTTGAAATTGCAAAGGAACTCCAAACACTGGCACGACCAAAGCCTTTTGAACATCAATTTGAATAAACATGAAGACCATTAACCTACAAATCAGCTCCTGGCCCTGATAATATCTGCACAAAATCACAGAATGCCAGGTTGAAAGGGTCCCCAAAGATCATCTGGTCCAACCTTTATCCATATTGTGCTCAGGGCACAAGGAATAATTCTTGTTTTTCAGTTGGAGCAGATGAATTTGTGCTTTGGCTGTATTCATCATTGAGAAAAGTCAAAGCTGGTGTCCACTAAACACAGATAAAATGGCTCATCTTGACATTTGAGGGCACTGTCATCAAAAGGTTATTTCTTCTTTCCAAAATAAAAAACAAACCCACAAATCATTCCATTAATGAGACTTCTTCCCTAGCTGCTTACAAATGGGCAGTAAGAAAAAGATAAGCAGATGTGCATATCTCATGCTATAACAGGAGTTAGTAAAAGGGTTGCACCAATGTTTCTCTCAGTAAATCTGTTTGAATATTGACAGTTCCTAAACCTCTTGCCAAGTGATATTAGTAAGGCAACCAGAAACATGACGAAGCCTGGCAGCACTTTGCAGAAAAGAGATGTGGGTCTGGATGCTGTTGGGGTCACCAGGTAGTCAAAGAAGAAGTGATATAATTTAGCCTTTAATAGCTTTGAAGACCTACAAAGGAATACTCATTTTCAACTCCCTGTCAGCCGAAGAAATACAGAGTAACCTTTGATAAATTCAAATCTAAACTGACAATTCAGAGCACCCAGAACCCTTTAGACCATGGGAGCTAACTGTACCTTCACTCTTTCCTCACTACCTGTAGCAAAGCCAGAGCAGAGCCCTTCTAGGAATCAGTCTTGTGCATGTTTCCCAGCTTCACTCCGAAAACAGGCAGCAGTTGCAGGAAGCCAGCAGCACCTGCACCTTGCTGCCTGCACTGCAGGAAGAGTGGAAGTGTGAAGCTCTATCTCAGGCTCTTGCATCCAGCCAAGCTTCCAGAACTGGGCTAGAGAACTGGTGAGGGCCTTTGGTGTGGATGGTTGGCAAGGATGGTGCTGGAAGAACACTGATCAATGTGAGTGCAGACACAACCGGAGTCTCCCTGCGAGCATGGGAGGCTACACAAGCACCTCAGGCAGGCACCATTTCCTGCTTTTCAGGCATGTGAAGGCAGTCAGTGGTGCAAATGCATGAAACACCTCACGAGAAGAAAACAACCCTTCAAGTTTATCACCTTCCAGTTTTTCTTTCATAGCTTCCTGCACACTCAAGCCCTTTCCACAGCAGTGACTGCTGTAATCTCACATGCTCAATTAAAATGTGCACACACGCCAATGGCAGTAGGCAATTCCTCACACAAAAGCCTCTCCTGCTGAATCTCTACTTCACATTCCCTAGTTTGAAACCTCCCTCTAACCTTCCCAGCCGTCCAACAGCTCACTAACACAAGCAGCTCTACCCTCTTCCAGTTCAGCAAATGCATTCACAAAGATCCTTCTCCAGAATGGCTGAAAACAGAACTTCTTCATGCAGCGTAGAGGGAATACAAGAGATAGTGCCACCAAAGGCTAGGAATTGAGCAGACCCCAAAAGAATTTATGAGAAAAATCCAAGTCCTAGTACCAGACACACTAGCAAGTTGTTCAGAAAGGCATAACAATCTCCATCCTTTCAAGTCTTTAAATGACTGGTCATCAAAAATAATTCTGCCCTGATGGGTTTTTGCTTAATTCCTCTACAGTAGCTGTGTCTGGTCAGTTAGGATACTGGCTTAATTGATCTGCTATGGATTGTCAGGCTGGCTTCATTATCTTCTCTTTCCCCAGTGAGAAGTTTTGCTAACCTGGCTTCTTGTGCAAGACATGCTCAAACTACAATGATAAGCAAAAGGGAAAACATCAATAAAAGAAAAGTATCAGTAAAATGCACACAGCGGTCACCTTAAGAGCAGCACATAACTATTTGATCTCCCTTCTTTCTTCTTCTGCAATACCAGCAGCAAGGCAGATCAGTGTCTTTCATGCTAGATAATTACTATATGACAAATTCAGCCCCCTCAGTGCCCGTGAAGTTTCTATTTCTGTCACTGTAAAGGCACTCACATACATCCAAAGCCAAAACTGGCCAGTTTAAAAATGATGATTGATGGCCTCAGTCTGCTAAGCCTCTCAGCTTGAGCCTAAACAAAACAAAAGTTATTACCTGTTCAAATTCTAAGGGAAACAATAGTACTTATGACCTGCAACTCGAGTCATTCCAAAGGAGTCATGCTATATTAAATAAGGCTTGTTAGCATCTGCTCAGGGTTGGGTATTTACCTTTAGTCCACCACAGATTGGACAAGCTGAAAAAAGAGCTCTTGTCATCCCAAGGTGGGGGTTACATGTGTCATAGGGGTCAGCTGAGGCCCCACTAGGTGGTGACAGCTCACTACTTTTGGAGTCTGACACCTGTCCTTGTGCTTTTGTGTCTGACCACCTCGAGACAAAATCCACATATGCCTCATCACCGGAGTCCTTGCTGCTTTCTGCCAGTAAGGATGACAGCCTCCCTCTGTCCTGTCTGTGCTCGGGTACCCTCCGTGCTTCCAAGTGTGGGAGCAGCAGTTTTGGGTCGCTAGCACCTTGAGGTGGCAGGGCCTGGTCCTTGGGTAGCGTGGAATCTGCACTCTTGGGATGCACATCTTTAGAAGCTGCCTGTAACAAACTCCTGGGCGTGTCATAAAGGTGCCGGAGGGAGCTGGGCACCTGGTACTCGGACCCCGCGCCTCGCTGGGGCTCGCTCTGCAGGCAAGTACATAAACTCTGATCCGAAGGGAAGTTCAATGGCAAGCTCAGCAGTGATCCAAACTCATCGCCATGGCAAATGTCCAAGCTCCCAGCGTAGGAAGAGAAGCTTCCAGAGTAAGAAGAGTGACTGCCGGTAGCAATTCCACTGTCCGAAGAACTCTGACGGCCTATTTCCTGCAGCTGTCTGGATCGCAGGGGCTTTGGAGGTGGTTTAGTGGTGCCACGTGCCCCTTCTGGAAGGGTCTTTTCCTCCCCAAGATGAATGCCCTTTGCAGCTGCCAGTCCATGACTCTCTTGAGAAGTGCTGGCTGAAGACTGTTCGGGCCAAATGGTCAGCCTGCTGCCCACACTGACATCCGAGTGGCTGGTATCTGAAGATGAGCTGGAAAGGCTTCGATCGTCTCCTAGAAAAGAAGAAAACACATCAGCCCGTGTTTAAAACACAATCCACGGCCTCAAGTGTGGCAAGTATGGGCAAACAGAGAAGACCCTGAGATTCCATCTGCTCCTTGTAAGAGAACTCCTGCCAGAAAGGCAGAACTCCTGCGGCAATGCTTATCCCCAAGGGCAAAATGAAATGCAAGCCTTGCCATAACCCTGCCAGGTTGTGGAGCACAATGATTTCAGGGTTACATTTTTAGGGTCTATGCACCGAGTCCTCCCCTTTTCAAGCTGATTTTACCTCCATAAAATTAATTTGGTTTATTTTAGATACTCTCATATCACTGAAAATAGTCACAAAGTCCCATGCTCAGGATATCTGAGCATGCTCTGAAGAAAACCTTGTAACTGTTATCCAAAGTCATCTAAGACAGCTCCATGTTTCTATTTGATCTGAATCAACCAAACCAGCATCTAATTGTCACATGTTTTTCTTCTATTTAAAACTTAAATGAATGACATCAAAGTTCATGTCACAGAGACCTCAGAAGTAAAAATCAAACTTCAGACTGTCCTGTTCCCTCCTCTGAGCTCTCCTGCGTTACATTCCTCCGTACCAAAATGCAGTCATATCCTGCTGTATCAAAGACAATTCAGCCACAAACCATATTACTCAGGAGTGTCAAGGCTAAGGTAGCCACAGGCACATATGGAAGCTCCTGAGGACTTCCACAGGGCCATTTCCAGGCTTGTAGGCTTTAGTGTCAAGAGCAAAGCAGATGTTTTGGGGCTCTAACATCTGCTATTAAACAATTCAAATGGCAGGTGAGGGCAAAGGCCCTTTTACAAATCCAGTGGTAGACACCAACTGTACTTTGATAGCTAAACATCTCCAGAAGGAGCACAGACAATACTACAAAGAGCAGTAACAACACTCAGCACCAAAGAACAAAACTCCTAGGTTTCACCCCCAAAAGCTGCTGTAAGCCTGATGTATGAACCATGCGAATCAGTCTACCTCACAGGCTGGAGTCAAGCACACAAATGGATACCAGGCTTGATGCAGACAGCTCTTTTGAAGTTGCACATGCACAAATTCAGAAGGATTCTGAAGGATTTTCCTCTCTTAATTGTATTTAGCCCAAAACTTACCCTGCTTGGCTGGAAAGCCCCAGTCACCATCAGTGGACTTGAGGCAACGTTGTTAAAGAACTGCCCCACAAGCAGCAGCTGCCAAATCTTGACTGTTCCTCTACTATTTTTTCTTTTAAGCTCAGCATCTTAGAATTCCATACATGTGGTCATTTCTAAAGCCAGGTGAGGAGGAGAGGAAGAAAGGAGAGGGAGGAAAGGAAGGCCTTTTATTTTTATTTATTTGGAGAGATTTCTTACCTCCACTGCCCTGGCGACTCGTATGGGACAGCAAGCTCAAGCGCTTTTCTAACTGCAAAGCTTCATGAGTCAATCTTTCTTCTGAATAGGCTGGATTTGTACTTGGATCTTTCAAAAGAAACAGAAAACACATGCATTAGTGTGAAGGAATGTGGGGCAAGTATACAAAGAAGCAAAGGAAAGGCATATTCTTATGTAAGATGAGAATGTTAGACATTCTTATGTTCTTATGTCTCATCTTCCACCACGAGAAGGAGAAACGCTGATCAAAAGCTGTGGGACACTATCTTCAAGCACACCCTGCAAAGATGCTGCATAGGAAGCTAAACTTCTAAGTGTCAAAGCTTTTCAGAGACTGTATCCCATCTCTGTAAGAGGAAAAGAACCCTGAAGAGCACAGAACCAAAGACAACAGCTACAGAGATAGCATCCAGCAAGGCTAGAGGAGCTGTAAACCACTATGTGACCTGTAAAATGTGTGCTGGCTTCACTGAGCTCCCTGGGATTTGTAGCATCAAGAAAACTAAAGCCTTCGCCCTGCAAACCTACAAAAGCAAATCACAGTGATTAAACTGCCAACATCCAGTCCAGATCACCTATTTACAAAGACATCATTTTCAAGTTTGATCTTCAGAAAATCACTAAGTGCAGAAGTCAGGGATTGAAGAAACAACTTGGTAGCTCCCTGCCCTCAAATTCAATACAAGTCAGAATGGTGAAAAGCACTCCTCATAATGTCCTATTGGGGATTTGCCTCACACATTTCAGTGAGTTTGCTATTTCAGATGAAATTGCTTCACTGAAGAAGGCTCATTTGATTCCAAAAGAATGAGAAAGCCCAGAAGTCACACAGAATGTGGAAGAGCTTTCACCAAACAGGCAGTTTCCTCTAAATCATTTTGTTCCCAGCCAGGCACCGCAACAGAGCCCGATGCTGGAAGCAATCACAGCCATTATCCCAAGAGAAATCTGACAGGTTTCTGCAAACAGCTCTGGGTCATGTTCAGCAGTTGCAAAGGCTGTGGTCTGCTGACTCGTTCATCATCAGAAGTTTCAGTAGCTCTTATTAATCACATAAGGAAAGTAACTAATGCCAGACAAAACCGATTAGCCTCCTCGCAACCCCTGCTCTGGTATATCTGATCAAGTGGGTAGTAGCAGCACACCACAAAAAAAACATTTAATCGTTAAAGTATGTAGTAAGAGGAAAGAAAGGATGAAAAGGGCTGCACATTCCTGTGATTCAGTCAGTTGAGGTGAAGAAAAGTTTCACTTTCACCCCAAGTCTTCCAATGCCATCAACACAGCAGTCAAAACAAGCTCACGATCAGGGGAAGGAGCATTGCCAGGTGAGCTGGAGCTCCATGGGACTTCCTCCAGCATGAACTACCCAAGAAATAAGGTGCCACGTTGGTCCTCACTATTAGTGTTCACTTCCTGATCTGCCCTGGGTAGAGCCAAGTGCATCACAGGAACACAAGTGACAATGCTGAGCTTTTCCATGCAGAGGGGGTTCCATCTTTGGCATTCTGCAGCCTGGGTAAGATTAGCATAACAAGACAGACTCACACATACACAGTCCTTCCATATCAGCATATGTTGGAAATCAGAGCTGTTCTAACAGGGACAAGACAACGATGCCTCTGGCAGACAGGGCCTGTGACCTGTCTCCCATCTCAAACAGTGTCTGATGTCAGTGTCTGACACCTTTCAAACTTCACTTGAACAGAAAAGAGGACTGATAGACATGGATTATTTCACTAGGTCTCCATTCCACTTTCCCTTACAATACAACTCTTACCAAGCACTGACTAAGTTCAGACCTGTGTAACTGCTTGCTTAAACAAAATCCCCAATGCTTCCACACAGACCTTTGCCAAAGGAAAATACAAGATCTGGCCACTAGCACCTACAGTTCAGCCCAGACAGGTCTGTGCAAGGATCTGGTCAGTGGCATACAGTGTTACAGGCTGCTGCTTCATTCTATTTTTGCATGTCCCCTGCTGCAGTTACTCTGCTGTGTGTAGATAAATGCCCTTGTGTCTAACAAAGATGTTTTATGAGCACTCTGAGTATAAAGACAGCACAACAGATCAACAAACTGATCTGAGGCCTTAAGCAACATGGGCAGGAGGTGTGCCTGCCTATGGCAGGGAGTTGGAACTAGATGATCTTTAAGGTCCCCATCAAACCCAAACCATTTTGGGATTCTGTGAAATTGGCCAAGCCAAGATACAACAGATACTAACCCTTCCCACAGCTACAGAGCACAGCAGCTCTCACCTAACAACATGAAATCTCCAGACATACTACCTGTCCAACAGGGCTGATACATTTTTGGTTAAACTTCCCATGAAGCACTATCTAGGTAAAAAAAAGTGTGCATGAAACTGGGCTCAAGTTACGTGCTGTGACCTCTCTTTGCCAGTTTTGTGAAAGATTGATTAGAAGAACTTTTTTCCTGGCAAGCACTAGGAAACACCTAGAGAAGCAGCTTCATAACCTGCCACAAATTGTCTCAGGCAGCTATTAACAATAGTAGTATAATAGTCCATCAGTCTTACTGAACTCTTCGTTTTGTCTTTAATCTTCTTGGCAATAAACAGGAACCTCCATGGAAAACCCACCCAGTACTATGCCCAGGAAGCAGCAGAGTCTTGTATGAGTAGTTTTGGTCACAGACTTGCAAGCACTAACGGAAAGGTTGTGCTACAAGAACAGACTAAGGACTGAAGTCACCAGCAGTCACCTTTTATAGGCCAGTTCTTATTGCAGGGCATAACTTACAACTTCCTGACATAGGAGTGTAGAAATAAGGCCTTAAAAAAAAAAAACAAAAAAAACAAACAAACAAACAAAAACCCACCATAAACTTTTTTTTAACCAGGAAACTTGGATTTGTTAACATCATCCTGTATCTTTTGCATGCACAACACAAAGCCTCTAAATAATTGAATAGTAATTTGCCATATTACTAACTCAGGAGAATACAAGCAGCAGTACTGAGACAGCTGTCCAAGGAAGCTCAGACAGCTTCTGCCCACACAACATCCTACAGGAGCTCCAGCAACTCTGATTGCAATTAATATCTTCATTTCCCAAATTAACAAATACATATTTTAGTCCCATGGAATCTAGGCAGTTAAGATTCATTCAAGTCCTTCCATTAAGAAAGTGTTCTCTCATTTTCCAAACAAAAATGCATCCTTTGCTAGGAAGAAACATCTTTCATGTGAGGCAATCACTGAAATCACCTCAAACACTGTCTTGGGGCAAAGGGGAAGGTTGACATCTAAACTGGCTGGACTAAAAATGCCTCTGATGGAGATTTTATTTTTACAGTATGTCAGATGGTATTCAGTAGAGCCACATCAGCTGCCCATGGTGGGAGATTTTGAATACTTTGGTAACATGTGAATGAAGTGTCACAGTAACTCAAAGCTCCAGGGCTGTTCAGCAAGCATCTGTCAGGAAAAAAAAAAAAAAAATCTGTTGTGCTGAGTTAAATAAGCAGCTACCTAAGATGTGCTTGGTTATAGGCATCTTTCAAATGCAACACTGGTTGATGGCTTCATTAAACAAAGTTAGGTAAGTCAGGCTGAACACCTCTCCTTTCTTCCTATGTAACTGTAGGCACATCTGCAAATCAGGCCTGGACCCTCACCTTCATGCTAACAACTTCACACCTTGTAAGATGTCTGGAGGAATGAAAAGGTGTCTTAAAACTTTGAGGAGGATTCACTTGGTACAGATACTGCAGAAGGCAGTCACAGAGCTGTCTTGCAATGGCCAAAGGTGCATCAAGCTTCAACAAAAAGAAAGAGCATGGCAGAGATCCTCAGCAAGCAACACTGCACACAATCCAGTCAGTCACAAAGCAGCCTGGAAGACCTCCCAAAATGAAAAGGGAGCATCGAGACTATCAACATCACACCTGGGGGTTTATCAGACTGCAGGTCCAGAGTGTCCCATAGCCATAGCCAGCTCAGAGTACTGACTGCTCACTGATCAGTGACAGCACTGAAAAGCTTTTGGGCCTTTGCTGTGCTCATCTTTGGCACTCAAGATGAATCCTGCCAGCGAAAAGAAGGCATTCACCACACAGCTGGAAAGCAAGCAGCTCTCAAATAGTGTGCATGCAAATTCAGGGTGGATTACAAAGGATGCAGTCAGCGATCCACAACCAATGGCAATACCTAGACTTCTGTCAGGACAACAGCATTGAACTTTCTGCTGTTTCCTAAATATCTCCTCAGTTAAAAAACAACAATAACAACTTGGGGGGGGTGGGTGAACAACTATGTAAATAAATAATCATAACCATTCTCCTCCAACCAGTAGCTGGGAAAAACAAAACCAAAGATATCCTGTCGCATTTCAGCCCTTTATCTGAAAGGCTAAACTGCGTAAACACATCTACAGATACCTACACTACCTTTGCATTCCCACTCAGTGCCATCTGTCTTAAATTTGAGACCTGATCGTGCAGCCTTTAACAAATCCCAGCCTCCAATCAGCTGACTGAGTCACCAACAGGAGTATTTCGGTACAACTGTGCAGAATTAGTGTACTCCCAAAAGAAGTACCACCCAGCAGTAAACTGTAAAGCATCCAATGTCCTTTTCCTTTTCCACTTCATTTTGCATGTACCCAGAATATAATTACTTCTATCTATTTGGTGCCCGTTTCCCAAAAGCCACAGAATAATTCAGGTTGGATCTCAGGAGTACTCAAGTCTAAACTGTTGTTCACAGCAGGTAAGCTATGAAAGCTTAAACCAGATTTGGGTACTTTGCAGCGGTCAGCCAAGTTTGTGTTCCACTGCACAGCATTCTCTTCATGTATTTTATAGATTACATCACAAAAATGCATCAAGTAATCATGTATCTGTTACAGGAACACCAACTTTTTCAGGAAGTAAAACTACAAGCCTGAAAAGAAGATACGAACGATGTACTTGAGCAAATATCCCTTGCACCTGCAGTTTACAAGCACCTTTTGGACACTGGGCATTTTACTTGTGTTTGAACAATCACTATGGCAAATAAAAGTACGAAAAGTTGCCATTTTCCAGTCTCCACCAACTCCTGTTCACTTCAATACTTCAGCATTCCATTTAACCACAGTGCTTGAGCTGTTTGCACATGAAGCCACTGCCTTCACTCACCACCCTTTTTCCAAAGACTAAGCAGATGAGGGCTGCATAATGTCTATTACATTTGTGCTTCGGGCATTGGTGTCCACTGTCAACATGACATTTTCTCACCCCATTACATTGTTTTCTCTGTAAAGCTGCCCTTTGGCTGCTTCTCTTTCTTGAAAATGCCTAAGAGTCGTTGAAGCACGTTTCAAGATGAAGTTGGAAAGGTAGAGGCAACAGCAAGAAGCCAAACTGAAAGAGCTAACTGTGGAGAGAAGACTGCACCTTATACAAGCTCTTAAATGACACAGAAGATTGCATAAAGAAAGCACAACTGAGGCTGTGCAGCATTCTGCACTGCAGTGAACATGAACAACATGGGCTATGGGGTTTTTTTTTTATAGAACCCTCAATCTGGAAGTTTTCATCTCATTACCTGAGGTATGCAGATGATTAATCTATCTAACTAATCCTTTCAAAAGGTTGAGTGAATTTCAATACTCCTGCTAGATACAGTATGCAGCTGGCAGAGACATGACCTTTGCAAGCAACACAGTACACACTGTGTAACAGCAGACTTGATAAGGACAATTAGGCTAGAGATGAATCATTAGATTTGTACATGTTCCTTAGACAGGCCTGTGCAAGCTTCTGCACTGGGTAATACATGAGAGGAACATTAAAAAATAAGCATTTTCTACACAAAGATGTGGGGTGACAACAGTCTGGAAGAGACAAGGGAGAAATGTAAGTTAAAGGGGTAAAAGTAGCTTGGAAAAGGGCTGCAGAAGAGTCAGGAAGAATGTGAGCACAGTTCCCTACAGAACACTGCTCCTGTCCAGCAAAATTAAGTGAAATTGGGTGGCTGAATACATCTTCACCTCATGTTAGCAGCAAGTCCACCAAGCACAGAAGAAAAATTAAAAAGATCTCAGAAAAGAGGTTTGCCTTTATACAAAAAACAATCACCAAGCCATCCCCAGGATATTCCACATCCACTTGATGCACTACGGGGAAGTCAAAGCTCTTAAGAAAGGTATGTGGCTATGTACAATAACCTACAAACTCCAGAGGTGATAACTAAGATGCAAAAGCATATTAACTGCTACAGGCCTCTACAACAGGAAGGATTTTTCAAGCAGCACCTAAAATTGTAACAATGGAAGGAAAAAAAAAAAAAAAACCACAGAAGAAAACATAATAATAATAAAAAAAAAAACCAGAATAGTTTCCTGGAAATTTTTTTTTAAAACCCAAAACACAACAGAATAAAACCTGTAGGTTTCTATTTCATACCACCATTTTTTGTGAAACAAAAGTTTTAGGAGTTATATATTCAGGAGTTTTCTAAGGTTGGCAAAACTCAGTTCTAAGCATTTCGGATGAACTCAAAATGCCCCAGAAGCTAAGTTTTCCATGAAGCTCTCAAAACAGCAATGCAGACACGGGTCCAAATTGAACTGTCCTAAGCTTAAAACTAAAAGTGAGGATTCCTTTCAATTCAAACTGCCCTATTTTAGTCGTGCAAGGCTACCACCACCAGCAATATGAATGAGCCAGAGCAGCATGGGGAAAATGAGCATACTCAATTGATAAATCTGTAGCGTGACACTTCAGAATGAAAACCACTTTGCACTTTCCACACTCTTGGTGCCTGCAAGCTGTTCTTACAGTCGAAGCAGTTAAGTGCTAGACATGGCAAGTTCCTACTTTGCTGGGTTACTCTCTGCTTCCTATATTAACCTGGTAGGACTGGACGCAAACCAAAAGGGCCTTTTGTCGGGGAGATGCCACGGACGATACAGTCGAACAGAAAGCTGATCTGCTCTCCTTCAGCACAGGAAAGGAAAAAAACACCAGCCCCTGCAAGAAAGCACAACAGACATATGTGGGTTTCGCCTGGATTGATCAGAAATATATTTATTTATATATAGAAATATATTTATTTAACTGAAGCTAGTTATAATATAGCGATCGACAGAGTGTAAGTCACAAGCCATGAGAGGAGATCGACAAGACCTGCTCACCAGAGAAATAAAAAGAACACATTCAGGTCAACTTGCACCTTGTGTCACAAAGATACACACATCCAATAGCTACCTAAGCACTTCTGATTGTTTTCTGAGATTGAGGCGCTTACAGCAAAGCCAAAATAAAAGACATACTTTCCACAGCTCCCTGTTACAGAATCACAGAATGATAGGGGTTGGAAGGGACCTCTGGAGATCTTTCCAAGTCAGACCCCTCTGCCAAAGCAGGTTCAAGCAAAGCAGGTTTGAATGACTCCAGAGAAAGAGACCCCACCATCTCTTCAGGCAGCCTCTGTGCTCTACCACCCCCAAAGTAAAGAAGTTCCTCTTCATGTTTGGATGGAGCTTGCTATGCTGAAGTTTGTTTCAGCTACCCCTTGTCCTGTCACTGGGCAGCACTGAAAAAGCCTGGCCCCATTCTCCTGACACCCACCCTTTAAGTATTTAGAAGCATTTATGGATTTCCCCCTAAACCTTCTCTTCTCCAGGCTAAAAAGCCCCAAGTCCCTCAGCTTTTTTTTATAAGAGATGTTCTTTTCCCCTCATCTTACTTGCCCCTAAAATGTTGTAGATTAAACCCTAGCTATTTAACTGTCAAAAGTCCTCATCCAAATGAGTCAAGTTATATCTACTTTTACCCACTTGTAACCAAAAGCAGCTTTTTGTATCCCAGTGAATGAGGGTTTGGTTATATTGCTGGATTATAGTATAATTTTTCCTAGACTAAATCCTGTGTGCCTATTCTTAACAGAATGTAACACAACTCCACAGGTTGTCATCAGATCTTTACCCTTTGCTCCACTCTGATATTTTGCTTTCCATTCATTAAGAATAGCCCCGAGCAAAATTAGCACAAGAATCACTAAATAAACAAACAAGTTCTGAGCTGTATTATGTATGGCTCCACGGCCAACACACCAGGCTAAAAGTGCTCCAGAGAACATTGGATATGAGAACTGTCAGGTCAAACACCACACCAGGAAACAAAATGTTATAAATACGACCTGAAAACAGTAAGCAAAAGACCACTCCAGTAACCACTGCTGCCCATTCACCAGAGCAGTGCACACTAGGAAACTACAACAGTAAATTTGAGTCCTGCAGAAAGGTTTGATGTGTTATTTTCTCAAGAACTTAGACCCCTGATCTGGACCTAAGTTTGACTTCTGCATGCCTGTAGACAATCCTGAGTTGCAATTGAGCCAATCTGACTCAAATCAGCAGAGCTGGTCTTGACCAGAATGCCTGCACCCCCAGCATTTTCCACACCTAAACGATTCTGTTCTGCTTGATAAATCTTCCACATCCATGCAGCCATTCAGGAAAAGAAGATTCCTCAAATATTTCTGTGCCCAAAGAATACATCTGGACCACTTTGTTCTTTTATCACTATTGTCAAGAGTCTTACTTTAAGAGGCTCTGCTAGCCTTTGACTTCAATGGAAACCAAAAAGGCAACGTGTGCTGCTTAACTCAAAGGATTTCTGCAAAGAACTATCACATATTTGGAAGTCCCTAAACCAAATGGCCCTTATATAACTTGTGCAAAATGTCTGCACATGTACACGTGGGTATGAATCCAGTACACCTACATGCATAAAATACTGCTTTGTAGCTTCTGCTGTTCATGCAATCACCACAATTGCTGACTGACTCCCACAGGAAACATTTCCATCGTTTTGCTAGGTAGAACTGGATTGCACAGGAGGAAGGAGTCTGGGGGGATCCTTGCAAAAAGTGAGATGATCGAATAGCAAAGGCTGAACTAAGTTATGTTTTCAAAGCACAGAGAAATGCCAGCAATTACATCACATCTTTCCTGCTTTCTCAAGAAAAGCTGATGTAACTTCGTTACTCGAAATTACACAGCTCAGTCATGTGTTGGAACAGATTTGGTGCACAAGCGTTTGGTAGCCAAGGAATATGTGGTATGCACCCCTGTAATACCATGCAGCTGTCTACTAGGCTGAGGAGCTCACATACTCACTCCCCCTCCATGGGGTAAGAGAGCTGGGAAAAAGCAGCCTGCAACCCCTTGCAGAAGGCTGAAACACTAAGCCAGCCCTCTGTGGCAGTCAGCAGCAAAGCACTGTGTGGTCCTCCAAATGTTCAACAGAAGTCACCAATTTCTCCAAGTTTTCAAATATTATTAAATCTTGCAATGCTTGATTTGATTAAATACACCAAACCCATGGGCAAACACACCCTCAGAATGCACCACAAACAAAAGTTACCTAAATCTCAGTAGTGTGTGAAAGCAAGGAGGAAGAGTCACAGAATCATTTAGGTTGGAAAAGTCCTTTAAGATCATTCAGTCCAACCATGCTCTACCTTCTGCCAAGGCTGATGCTAAACCATGGCCCTCAGCACCACATCTCTTCCTCTTTGAAACACCTCCAGGGTTACAGATTCAGCCACCTCCCTGAGCAGCCTGTTCCAGTCTTTGAGAACCCTTTCACAGTGAGGATATCCAACCTAAACCACTGCATTAATTATATTCCCTTTTAGCTCTTGCATGGGAATTTTGTGTTTTATGTGAAGTGAGAAATGAGAGATGTCCCAAACTGGACATTAGAATAAGAGATTTCTGCACATCTAAAGGGGTAGGTTAGCTGCTAGGCTACAGATACTAGCTGCAGCATGCTTGCCTTCATTTTAACTCCACAAATCTCATGGTCCCATAAAGTGACAAAGCTATCAACAGAAAATGGAACAGACAGAAAAGTCTTAACTTTTAGGAGCTAGGAGTCTTGTAGAGGATTTAGACATTAGCATTTACACGAAGAGAGATTTGATGCTGCCTATAACCTCAAAGCTCCATATAATTTTCCCTGTGAAAACAACAAAATAGTTATCTGTAAGTTAATAACCTGAACATTAAATGAGTGGTGAGACACTGGCACAGGTTGCCCAAGGAGGTTGTGGCTGCTCCCTCCCTGGAAGTGTTCAAGGCCAGGTTGGATGAGGCTTTGAGTAACCTGTTCTACTGGAGGTGTCCCTGCCTATGGCAGTGGGGTTGGAACTGGATGACCTTTGAGGTCCCTTCCAACCTAAACCATTCTGTGATTCTATTTTGCCTTATCTCTTGCACAACACAAGACATTAAGATTTCATTACCTTATTTTTGCTCCTTGTCCACTACTGACAGTCAACATCTTCTGAAGAGCCACAGGGCAATGTTCAGTCAGGACTCTCCAGAGTGACATTTTTACCGAGCATCAGGGTTGAACAACCCCTCTGGGTCTGAGGCTGCCTGTATGGCAGAGCAGCACAGCCAGTTCTGCCATACTCCACTTGGACTGCAATTGGCACTTACACATCTCTAAAAAGTTCCAAACAACTTGTAGAAGCCAGGTTCCATTTGTACTTACAGAAGCCGCACCTGGTACCCCCTTCAAAGATGAATCCGTTCGGGACAGCTCCGTACCGCCGCAGGTCTGAGAGCTTCCACTGGCCCATGACACTAGGAGGAAGGTCTTTCACAAGCACGAGAATGTCATTGCAGAAATGCAGGGTAGCAGGCCCACTCTCTAGTTTAGTGCCAGGTGCTACAAAAACTTGAAATCTATGAACTACCAGATAAGGAAGAAAAACAAATTACCATAGAGAACAGAAGGAAAGCGCCGGGAGTTGTGCTACACAGGTTATTCTGTTCAGCTGTGAGATGTGGATTGACCCCTGCCCACACCATCAAGATTGTAAGCAGAGCCCAGGCAGCCTCACATGATTAGCTATAAGCTCATTATTCTCTGTAATGTCAGTTTAGGGTTGGATAAAAACATATCTTGGCTTAATGCTACAAATGAAGAAGATGTAACACTACACAAACTTATCCTAAATCTTCCAGGCTACTCCGTGTCTCCAATCTGCTCTCCAGTCCACACTTCCAGCTTTGCATTATTACATGTAGCCTGTACCTCTCCTTTCCTTTGTGCATGCACACACATAACACAAAGTCCAAAAAGCCCAAAAACCAAGGCTCAAAGAAGCAGGCATATTCCGGCCAGAGCTCTGTCACTGACTCATTTGCCACCTTTAATAAACTGCTTCACTCCTTTCCTAGCAGTAAAGTGGTGGAAATTACATTTTCCCACCTTTGTGAATCTTCTGGGAGGTGGTGATGATCAGACATTTAAAATAACTAGGAAATCAAGTAATTCATGGGTAATAAACACTCTCAGATGTTGGTTAATTCTTCACATTTAACAGAGTAAACCTCTAGAGGGAAATGTGGAGGGAAACATCTGTCTCACTAAAGGGTACAAAACTCAGGTACACATCCCAGCTCCAGTTCTGCAAGGGCCTTAACCTAAAACAGCAGCTCTTCTAGGATGATCCCCCAACTTCTCCTCCAGAGCTGTTGCATTCTGAATAAGCAAACAGGAGCATCTCAAGGGCTTAAACTTCACAGTGTTTCAAAGGGAGAGCAAGCAGTTAATTCTCAAACAACTGTTTTGACCTCCACTGCTCCTCTAGTTATTTTCATCTTGTGATTAGGGAAGAAAATCAAATTAAAAAAGAAGTACCCATTCCAGTCAGAGGAACATTTATCAAGAAGCACATAGATTTAACTTTTGGCTGCCCATCAAAGATCACACGAAGAGCTGCCTGCCTGTGAAACATACAGGGTGACTTCCAGATACTCTCACATCTTACAACCACTCTTTTTCTTGCTTAAGCTGCTCCATCACAAACTTCAGCTGGGTCTGAGTCTTGCTTCTCATCTAAACACTTGCTATCTCCTTAGATACCATCTTATCTTTAAGTCAACTTCTCAGCTATGACATGCCATTTTTAAGTTTCCCAAGGCTCCAGGCAGAATAAGCCACAAAGTCATTTGAGCAAAATGTGCAAGGAGACAGATCTAACTAACCACAGCTCTCCTTACAGCTCTACCAGCAGTACTGCTGGAGAGCAAATCAATCACCACATCACGTCCCATTTTGGCCACGCAGTTGTTACACGACCTGTTTGACCATAAACTGTGAAAAAGATACCCAAACCATCTCAATCAGTAATATTCAGTAAGGAATCTTTGATATCATTTGGACAGCTCTGCCCAGTACTTTGTTGACAATCAAACCAGGGCAGCAGAAGCCTCAGGGTTCTTTCTGCCTCATAAAGGAGCAATGGAGCACACTCTTCATGCAAGCAGTTGCGAGTTACAACAGCTGCTGAAAACAAATCTGAATTCTAGACCAGTATCCAAATCTGAAGCCAAAGCAGAGGAGGAAAGATATCCGGACATGAAGCTTTGGCCACATACTGCTTTGTTGGTAAACTGGAATTGTCTCTTCCTCTTCACAGCTCTTCACTGACCTGCAGAATGCTCCCTTTCTCAGAATGAGGTGGGGGCTCAAGCACCCTGCTCACACCTGACCTACTTCAACTCAACTGTTTTCTCTGATCCTGGTCCTTTTATTCCAGGAATCACATCCACCTTGTCTGCTGAAAACGAAAATATTGGGAATTCCAGTTCAAACACCTCCATTCTGTGGTCACCAGTCAAGAACAGCATTGACTCCTTTCACTTTTTTTTTCTTTTGCTTCCCAGACTCTGAGGTCATCTCTCCCTAGTCTATTTTTATCACCAGCCACCTTACTCCCAAGGCATACGAGCTACTAAGCTTTAAGAAAAAGCACTAGTCACCATCCTCTCTTCATCCAAGTCTCCACTCTTATATTTCAAACTGCACTCACTTTAATCTGACTTCTTTCTCCTAGCTGAATGTAAACCCTGATCTATCCTACTTCCTCTAACCTTTTTTGCAATTAGTGCTTGGCAATTATATGAGTTCAACCAAATATTTTTGTTTGCTCCTTCATTTCTTCATCTCCACATGCAGTCTCTCCCCTTCCATCTTCACTCCATGGCTGCTCATATCGTTACCCAATAAGCTCTATTCCTACCACTCTCACAGCTTTCCTCTAAAAAAACCAAAATACTAAAGCACTGTGTTTCCTCCTACCACAACCTCCACCCCCCTCCCAGATAGAGATTAAATGCCCTCTCCATTAAAAAACAAACAAACAAAACTGAAAAAAAAAACAGTCAGGGTTGGAAGGGACCACAAGGATCATCCAGTTCCAACCCCCCTGCCGTGGCCAGTGACACCCTACCCTAGGTCAGGCTGGCCAGAGCCCCATCCAACCTGGCCTTAAATACCATGAAAGCCAGACCTATCCTGTCAAATCTCCTTAATCTGTCATATTCTCCTTAATGTTTTAAGACAAGTCTATATTGTACATGAATCACAAATTAGTAAAGAAACAGAACTGGATACAATACAGTTACAGTGTACCAGTTACTCATGCTTCTGTCCTTCGAAGGCCCCCACTAACCTCACCCCTTAGGCAAGGTTTCTTATCCTGATAGCTCTGAGTGGTTCATCTATACATTTCTCTTCTCATACTTCTACATTCCATTGCTGCAAAAATTCCCAGTCCACCTTGCTCTGCACAGACTGCAAAGGAAGGAGTCCACAAACGCAACAGATGGCAAAGCATATGTAAGAAGTGATTAAGACAGCTAATGTGTGTCTCCCACACACCTACCCTTCTTCCCTACTTCTGACTAAACAAATGTAAGACAGACACTGTGCATTACCAACTCTTTGTGCAGCAAGGTACATTGTAGAGCTGTTAATAATAAAAAAAAATAAAGTAAAGTAAAATAAAATAAAATAATGCATAAGAGTGAAGTTAGGTGAAAGACTGTCTGCTGGCACTCCTCATTTCAAGATGTCCTTCTCCCTGAAATGGGACAACAGCACTAGCAAGCATTATCAAGGCAACACCTAGTAGGCACCTTGGAAAACTGGCACTGAATCAGCTGAATTTTACACAGGACTCTGCTGCTCTTAGTTCAGGCTCAACCAGAATCTCGTTTTCAAAATCCCAAAGCAAACTGCAGGACAAAAAGTAGAATTCTACTCAGTTTGCTTCACACTTTCAGTGCCAAAAACAAGAAGTGAAGAGCTCTCCTGCTCAGCCATCAGTGCTGGGCAGTACTGTAAGCAAAACCTATCTTAAGGGACACCCACTTGAAGCTGGAAGGGGAGGAGCAGCCTCTTCACTCCCAAGTGAGTGACAGCCTTTCCCTTAACTGTACTCAATTTGCATTTCAGTTATGCTTTGCTTTTCTCCTCCTGGAGAAATTAAAGGCAAGTGTGAGAAGACAAAGGTTACCTTCCCCCAGACTGTAGCGGATCCGCACATCCCACGCGTACATCGTCTCCTTGTTCTCGAATCCCAGCATCACAACTTGAGAGAGGCAGATGATTGCAAGCGTGTGATTCAAGCCCTCATAGGAGAGCCCAGGATCCAAGCCACAGATGTCTTCTAAGGTCATGCTGCTCCTCTCCTTATGCCCTTTAGCTCGTTCAGATTTATCCTTGTAGACGAGCATGAGCAAACAGTCTAAAAGAAGCAAAACTGTCAGAGGCGATGAGGCAGAAGATAAAACATGACACATTTTTCAGTGCTCCAACACAAACCTGCTTTAGACAACAGCAGGGTCACTCTGGTCAAGTTAAGGTAAGGAATGAGCTTCCTTTCCCCATCCTACCCTCCAGCTAATTCCCAGTTCTTCTTGTCAGGGAACAAAAACACTGAAGGCATGTTTCAAGGGAAATCTGCAGGCTCAGAAAGAAGGGCACAAATAAAAAGCCACCTGCGTTTTATGCTGTGGCTTTTCAGGTATTCCTCAACCTAGAAGGGACCCATGAAATTGCCAACGTTAGGAGGCAGGTAGGTAACCACATCCCAAACACTGCAGACCGAGAGGCTATTGTCATTTGTGTTTCCATTAGAACATACTGAACCACAAATGAAATTCTTACAGTAGTTCGCAGATTACTCAGCTACTAAATGGCGAGCAGCCTGCACTGCCAGATTGTTAGTGTCAGCTCAGGTTTCCTGCTCAAATGTTACACAGTAGCCATTGCGAAATAATCATTATGCAGCACACCTTGCCGTCTGCTTATTGCTATTTTTTCGTTGTTGTTTTTTCCTTTTTCTTTTCTTTTTTTTTTTTTTTTTTTAAGGATTGGCTTGTGCCTTGCTTGGGTTTTGTTTTAATCCTCTTCCTGCAGGTGTTTATTATGCAGTAACTATGCAACAGAAGAAAGTCACTGCTGTCTACAACTACCTAAAGGGAGGTTGTAGCCAGGTGAGGGTCAGCCTCTTCTCCCAGGCAAGCAACAACAGAAAAAGGGGAAACAGTCACAAGTTGTGCCGGGGGAGGTATAGGCTGGATGTTAGGAAGAAGTTCTTCACAGAGAGTGATTTCCCATTGGAATGGGCTGCCCAGGTAGAGTCACCGTCCCTGGAGGTGTTCAAGAAAGGACTGGATGGAACACTTACTGCCACGCTGTAGTTGATTGGCTAGGGCTAGATGACAGGTTGGACTGGATGAGCTTGGAGGTCTCTTCCAACCTGGCTGATCCGATTCTATTCTATAAGGGTCTGGAACACCTGTCTGATAAGGAAAGGCTGAAAGACCTGAGGCTGTTTCAGTCTAGCCAAGACAGAGAGGGGAAGCTTAGGAAGGTTATCTGAAAGGTGAGTGTCAGAAAGAGGAGGGAAAGGTCTTTTCAAAGGTGTCCTCTGACAGGATGAGGGGCAATGGGCACAGGAAGTTCTACCTTAACATGAGGAAAAACTTCATTGTAAGAGTGCAGGAGCCCTGGAGCAGGCTGCCCAGAGAGGTTGTGGAGTCTCCTCCGAAAACATTTAAGACCTATCTGGATGTGTTCCTGAATGACCTGCTCTAGGTGATCCTACTTTATCAGGGACTTGGACTTGATCTCCAAAACTCTATTCCAACCCTACCATTTCTATGATGCTAAGTGCCATGGTCCAGCGAGGAAAAACACTTTTCAAAAGTAAATCCAAAAAATGAAGAGTGGAAAGACCTCTCCCAACTTCTGCATTAACAAGAATGCTTCACCTCCCCCAGGTTCCCAACATGCAGCATTCAGTTATAAATTAAATTAGTGGTCAACATTGACAGCTGAAGCTGACTCTCACACCACAAAGAAGAAAGCTCCCTAAGCACTATGTTATGAGTGTTGGGGTGCTCTGAGCCCTGACAAGGTTGCCCCACAGCTCTCAGCCGGGCAAAGGACTGGCAAATCTCCAAAGAGGTGAAAAATGACTGAAACACTCAGCCCTCTGCTAACTAAAGCAGAGCTCAGCGTGGACTCCCCATAGCTTTCATGCACCTGTTAGCAAAAACAGCTGCAACTAGGATATTTCAGCATCCTGCCACACAGTTCTGTGTCTGCAGGAAGAACAACTGTGTCTGAAGACAAAAGCAGAAAAAAGCAAATAACCGAGCTTGGTTGCTTTAGGTTTTTTTGTTTGGTTATTTGTCGGGGGGGGTGGTGGTTTTTTTGCTTTGTTTGTGTGGTGAGGGGTTTTTTTCCCCCTGATAAACCTGGCTAATTTTGCTAGACTGAAAATACAGATTTTGAGGAATAAACTACGTCATCATTCAAGAAGCTTTCACATCTCTCCCCTTCATACTTGTCTCGCTCATGTCAGAAACCCAGGCCCATATTCACATCCAGATACTTGCTCTAGGAACAGCAGGCTGAGGCAGGAAAGTTTAACAGATATTCAGCCAAGACACAGGCATTTAAAACACTAACACCTAACTGGAACAACTCAAGAATTAAATCCAAAGACTTAATTACCGAGAAACCTACCAGCAACAACCTCAAAACGATGTTGTAAGCCCTTCTGCAGCACTGTAGATTGACACGATTTAAGCACAACCAACATCCAGCTCTAAAAACACACAATTTTGGAGCTGGGGCGTTGTACTTGTTCGGAATGGATGGGCAAACCTGAAACCTGCTTTCCTCTCTCCAGCAATAAAAACATCATCTCTAAATAACGTTTCCAATTTCCCTCCCTCTCACAACAGTGGAAATGATTTTTTGTTTCGTTTCGCGTTCCTTGCTGTCCTTTTCATTCAAGATATCATTTTATTTTTGTTTAAATTGGGAGTGTTATTTTACGTTCAAACCCCCGATCGAAATTGACTACCGAGTTCGCAAATGCCAGGGTTGGGGGGTTTGTTGTGTTTCTTCTATTTTTATTTTTTTTTTTAAAGCCAACAATCCTTCCGAATAAATAATAGTAAAAGTAATAATTTTTAAACGCACAGCAATTTGCTGTTTTAACAAGAAATTAACCCTGAAACTTT
>VWZI01005110.1:347126-365468 GCA_013396835.1 Psilopogon haemacephalus
CCCCCCGGAACGTTCCCCTCCCTGAGGGGCCGCAGCGCTTCTGCAGCCGCTCACGCTCTCGGTTGAAGGAAAAGGCTCCCCCAGTCCTCCAGAGCCGCCAACCCGAGGCCCTGGGGAGCTGCGCTGCTCCTTGTACCTCAGGGAACCCGGCAGTTATTATTTTGAGCCTCCTGCCCCGCTGCCGGATAACTTATTCCCCGCTCCGACAATTAAAAATAATAAACATAATAATCAATTAAAGACATTAAAGAGCAGGAATAGCTGAAGAAGAGCCCCGCCGAGGTTGAGCTATGGGCTGCCTGCCCCCAGGCCTCAAGCCCCGGGTCCCCAGCCGCGGGCAGAGGAGGGACAAGCCGCCCCGGAGCCAGCCTCCCCCCGTCTGACGGGTCCCTTCTTACCTGCCACGGGGGACGGCTTGCGCAGCACCACCCACCTACTCTTCCACTGCAACGAGAGGCAAAAGGAGAGGGTTAGCCAGGGCCGGAGGAGACAAGAGGGGGCTCGCTCCCCTCCGGGGAAGGGGGGTGCCGGTCGGGGACCCCCGGCCCGCCGCGGGACCGGGCCGAAGGGGCACGGCGAACAGGGACCTTTTTTCCATCTCTCAACTTGACGTGACCCTCCACCACCACGGAATCCGTCATCTTCAGTCATGATTCCGGACAGCTGCGCCCGGCTCGCTGCTCCCTCCCCGCTCTCTGGCCGAGGGGTCACTTTCAAAATAGCTTTATTAGGGCCCCGCACAGGCACAGCGAGCGGCGCGGGCGAGCGGCCAGCGCCGCCCGGCCCTTCCCGGCCCCACCGGGCTGAATAAAGGGGGTCCCGGGGAGTTTTTTCAATGGTTCCTCATTGATTTTATTTTTATAGTTGCAGTAGGTTGGTTTNTGGGGGGTGTTGTGGAGGATTTTGAGTCGAGGGCGTCCGACGCGGCACAAGCCGGAGGTCCCGGAGGGCAACAACCGCCTCCACCAGTCTCATTTTCACCGGGCACGACCCCGGTGAAGTGCGGAGTGCCGCTCCCACCCCCTCGATCCCGCTCCGGGCTTTGCAGCTGACCGCCGGGGTAGCCCTGCGGGTAGGGGCTGCGGGAAATCCCGGACCGGATCCCCTTCTTCGTCTGTTTCCTCGGAGCGGGTCGTGGCAGACCCCAAACCCCTTTTCCCGGCCTCCCTCCGCCAGCGGCTTCCTCACAACGCCCACATTTCTCTTTCCAAAGTCTTAATTACCGCTCCCCTTGGCTCCCTGAAGACGAACAGCCAACCACACGGGATAAAAATACTCCCTTTTTTACCTTCTTCACAGCGCAACTGTCAGGAGCTAACGATCCCCTCGCACCCAACCCAGAGCAGCTACAATTATTAGAATAAGATGTGTTAATCACGTCCCCACATTCCTTTCAACAAGAAATGGACTAATTAGAGTCCATTATTCTAAAAATACTCCTACTCTGTCTTCTTTGATGGTAATTAGTTCTTCAGCTTGAAATTTTTTTTTTTGTTGTTTTGGTTTGGTTTTGGTTATTTTTTTAAACAGCACCGCAGGACGTTTTTGTTTCAATGGCATAGTAAAAGGGTTTTAAAAAAATATATATATTTGCATTCATTTTTTTCCCTTTGAATTGGTCAGTTTGCAGGAAATAACACATCCTTCAATAAAACCATCCTTAAGGGTGCTTTGTCATGAATTAGGGATGGGTTTGTTTAGCTGGCTTTGAATTCTAATTCCATCGCTATATAGATGATAGGAAAAATATCAGATAAGTCTTAGGAGGGCTTATGTCAGTCCTCATAAATGTCAGATTAGGCTTTGGACAAGCAGATGAGGGTATTGGAGTTGCTCAGTCTGGAAAAGAGGAAGCTGAGGGAGACCTCATTGCTCTCTACAACTCCCTGGAAGGAAATTGGAGCCAGGTAGGGGCTGGTCTCCCAAGTAGCAAATGGCACAATGAAAAGAAATTGCCTCAATTTGTGCTAGGGGAGGCTTACATTGGAGATTAGGAGCATTTTCTTTGCTGCAGGAGTGGTCAGGCATTGAAACAGGCTGCCCAGGGAGGTGGCAGAATCACCATTCTTGGAGATGGTACAAAAATATGTAGATGTGGCACTTTGGGATGTGGTTTAGTAGCCATGGTGGTGTTGGGTTGATGGTTGGACTCAGTGATCTTAGAGGTCTTTTCCAATCAAAATGATTCCCTGTTTTTACCTCCCTAGAAAATTTAAGTTGGATTTTCGTTTTAAGCCAAGGGAATTTAAGGGGACACAGTCTCAAGTTGTGCTGGGGGAGGTATAGGCTGGATATTAGGAAGAAGTTTTTCCCACAGAGAGTGATTGGCATTGAAATGGGCTGCCCAGGGAGGTGGTGGAGTCACCATCCCTGGAGGTGTTCAAGAAAGGACTGGATGGGGCACTTAGTGCCATTGGATAGGGCTGGGTGATAGGTTGGACTGGATGAGCTTAGAGGTCTCTTCCAACCTGGCTGATTCTATTCCTATTCTATTCCATTCCATAAGCACTTAGAGGAGGAAAATAAGGAGGATGAGTTTCCATGGGGTAATGCTCAATAGAAAGACAGGAGACAGAAAGTGCTGGAGTACCCCACAGGAACATGAGCAATGTCAGGGGTGTGAGAGGTCAGGCAAGGACCTCTCACTTCACTTGAACATTTACTTGCTACTCCTGCTGTGGGTTTGTGGATTTAACAGAGTGCTGGACACCTTAGAGCAAGTGCTGGAACGATGAGATTTAGTTCCACCACGTCAATGGACCAAGAGCAGACAAATGGTCTGCTTTGAGCCACAACTTAGTTTTAATGCATACAAAGTATGACAGTATTGACTGAAGATTTGTCATTTAGATCTTTGAGGATGGAAAATAAACTGTTTCACTTGTAAGCACCTCACCTTTTTTATTGACTGCATTTGCTTTGATTTTCAGTGGATTTATAGTGATGCAAGGCCTTAGTTGGCAAACAGGGCAGCTAAAAAGCTCTAAACAGATAGTCAGAACCACCAAGCTAAAACATTTTCTACCAAACTTCTGCCTTCTTTACAGGAAGAGAAGGCTGGAAGAATATACAGAACACAAAATTACCAGCCTAAAAGCATGCACAGCGCAGATAGATATTAAGTTCCAAGTGAAATTGAAGTGACCAGAACAGAGTGGCATAAGCTTTGCATGGAAACCTGTTCCAGATGAATTCCTTCCTAAGAAGAATAAACATTTCCTTTGGGCTGATTTAGCTCTTACCTTTCAATAGCAGCTACAGTCAGTCTTGTCACACAGTCATAGAGTTAAGCAAGCCAGACTCATGCTGCTGATGGTCAGGAAGGCAAAACTAGATGACAGCAGCCTTGTTTTGGAGTCAAGGCTCCAGAGGTGGATCTCAGTTTTTTCAATCTAGTGCTTAGTGCTTCAGTGAAACAAAGGAGAAAACTTCCATCTTAGCCTTCAGAGTATCCCTAGCTGAAAATCATAGCTAAGCTCTTACCTCTGCCTATCGGAGACTTCTGCAACACCTGCATGAAACTGGGAGCACCACCAGCTGAAGCTGACCCTCAGCACAGAGCTTTTCAGATGCCTTTTCAAGCGCAGAGAAGTGTAGAAGTGTCCATTTCATTTTCCTGTCCTCCTTCAACCTGCTGAACAACCTACAGAAGGACTCCAAGGTTTAGCTCTGTGTACATAACAGACTAAGTGCAAGAAACAGAGAGTAAACATTTTCATTAAAGGGTTTACATCATTCATCTAGCTTAGCACTGTTATATATTTGTACTGCCAGAAATCCAGGATTTGGTTATTTTTGCTTAGGAAGTTTCTTTTAACTTCAGAAACCACTCACCACAACGGAGACAGCCATGGAGACGCTGTCAGTACCATAAAACAAAACATGTATCTGAGTCTCCAAGCACCACTTGAAAACTCTGTACCTCCAAGCACAGCTTTGTGTGAAACAGTGGAGAGAATTCCACCATGTCCAATGTCACAGGGAGAAACACATTTCACATTAACAGAGCTGACAGGGCTAAAGGTTACCTCTACTAAAAAATAAAGTTGTCATTTTTCATTCTTCTGTATCAGGTTAGATTTTTCTTGTTGTTGAATTGCTCTCTGCTAGCACAGCTGACTCCACAGCCTCCAAACAGCTATATATTGTAATCCTCTCTTTGGTTGTTCCCATCACAATTCCACAGACCATGCCAGCAAAGCCTGTGTTTTACCCTACCACCAAATCTCCAAAGGAAATGTCAAGATGCTCCATGCCCCCCCCAGCCCAAGCCATCCTGTTTAAAGATCTGCTGTAAGAAATCTCCTTTCTGCAATATCTAAACAGCTGAACAACTTGTTAGTACAGAACCTCAAACATCTTGAAAACCTTGTCAAATCTGAAAGAAAAAACATTTAAGTATATTTAGAATAATAGAATAACATAATATTTGGAAGCATTTCCACTGCTATCCCCCAGGGAGAGGAGCAGCTCACAGGCTGCAAAAGGCCCTGCCTGAAATCAGGTGCTTTGACTTGCAACATTCTTCTTCTCTCAAGGAGGTTTTGCACCAGCCTTGCTGGAAAGTTGCACACCAGATTCAGCAGAGCTTTCGAGCACGTTTCAGATTTTATGGCAGCGGAACATAAAAATATGCTTAAGTGTTTGGTTGAATCAAAACCTAAACCTTCTGCTTTTTATCCCAGAACTGGTTCGTTGCAGTTACCTGAGGAGCAGCTTCACCTTCATTGCTCTATGGATGTCTCTCAACTTGAACTTCAAGAGAACACTTCCAAAGGGGAAGAAAGTTCATTTTTTGCTGCTCCTCCTGTTTACTTTTTTGACTCACCTCAGAATACAAGGGCAATGTTGTTACAGGTTGGTTCAGGAGATGACAAGTCCACCAGAAACTGCACAGACCCATTCAAATCACTTCTCCCCCCCCCACACATAATCCACCAGGCAAACAGTTGTAGACTTTGGTGCACTGTCTCAACGTGTTTATTAAACCAAATAAAGAGAGTCATATATAAGGAGCAACCCACAGCCCTAAAATTCTGGGTGGAGGATGCTGACATCAGATGGAGCAAGGCCACTTTTGGTGGCCTGGTTTGAAATTGCTGACAATTACCACGACAGTTTTCATACCAGCTTAGAATAAAATATTTGCACCCCCTTCAATGAAACCAAAAGACTCCTGAACCTTTCTTCAGATGGCAGCAGATTTAACTCCTCAGCTATTTTTTCGGGGGGCTATCTTCTCATTAATCCACTTTACATAGTTCGTCACCCGTGTGTATACTCCAGGCTTGTTGACTCTGCCACAGCCATCTCCCCAGCTGATAACTCCATACAGGTAAGAGATATCGTTCTCCTCACAGGCCAGAGGTCCACCAGAATCTCCCTGTGGTAAAAGGAAGCACAGATTATCTCTTCTGGTCGAAAGCAGTCAGGAAAAAAAAAGATCAGTTTGGGAAAAGCCCTACAGTAAGAATGTTTATGCACCCTCCCTGGAGGTGTTTAAGGAGAGGTTGGATGAGACCTTGAGCAGCATGGTATAGTAGGAGGTGACCCTCCCCATGGCAGGGGTGTTGGAGCTGGATGATCTTTAGGGTGCCTTCCAACCCAGCCCATTCTATGTGAGAATTAAACTGAAATAAATTAATATGGAAATTTAATCATAGAAAGGAAGGTTTTTTGGTTTTGTTTTTTTTTTTTTAAGTAATACTCACATCTAATGGTGGAAGCTTTTAATTCCAAATTGAAGAGAAGTATCAAAACACCAGATTTTGATTTAAAAAATCTGAAATTCTTTTAGACACCTAGTGAGGAGCATGGTTCATCTGGGTCACCATCAATGGCAGGGAGCAAGTCTTGGAGGCTACACTATGTTGTAATATGGGCACTGCATCAAATGATTATGTAAGGCAGAGACTTTTGGGATAATTTCTCAATGATGCTTATTGCAAAAGGGCAGGGATCACAAAAGTCTCCAAAGAAAGGTGTTGCATATGTTCACACTTCTCCATCTGACTGTGGGGTGCTACAGGTTTCTGTGGCATATGGATTTTTTTTCTGTCTGGTGCATCTGATGCTGCTGAGCTTTCACCTTGTCAGTAAAACCATAAGGCAGAAATGGGACCAAACTAGTTTCTGAGGACACAAAACAGCAGAGATTAATTTGGAACACTTCTGCTTACTTGCAAGTATTCAGGAAAGGGGAGGGGGGGGGATAATTATTATTATTGCTCTTAGCCTGTCTTTCTACAGATATGCAAGTGTCAGAAATGAAAAGAAACAGGTGAGTTTGTGCTGGTGAAAGAAGCAGTTACTGGAGACTAAGGAGGAGTTTATGCTGGTGAAAGAAGCAGTTACTAGAGAATAAGGAGAAATACATTTTTCCCCTATATAAAAAGAAAATCCTTGGAGAGCCACAGAGGTGGGAAAATTGTGTTGCCTTTATACTGGGAGATTTCTATGACAAATGTAGCCTTGCATCTGAGATCAATTTACTTCTCAGAGCCTTCCTTATTTCTCCACAACTCGGCTCACTGATTTCCGTATCGGTGCAGTGATTTATTTAGCACTTAAGGAAAAAAAAAAAAACAAACCAGAATATATACGTTTCCAAGAAAATCTTGTAAAATAATCAAGCAGAATACATTATCTGCTTGCTGCTTCTTGGTCTTGAAATATTTTTTATAAGCACCAGATGGTTTATAGTTTAATTTCCTAAGCATACATTAAGAAAGCTCAGAGGACAGCTAGGTTTGTTGTGGGGTCTACACTCTCTCTCTTCAGACCACACTGCAAGTATGGCAACAGAAGAGAAAAAAAAAAAAGTACTTTAAAATATGATTGATTCACTAACAATGATTTTATGTCATGAGCACTGTTGTTCACCAACATCTGTGACCCTAAATCACTGCTTCTCGGATGCTGCAACTCTCTCCAGAACATTTGTCTCTGTGCAGCTCCTCTCTCCTCCCTTCCAATTTCCTCCTTCTCCCTCTCTCCCCTGACCAACTCTGTTTTTCCAGGGTAGGGAGCAAGGACCAGCTATGATGTTGTGACTTCTATATGCACTTCCTGGGTAAGGAAAACTGAGCAAGCAAGCTGGCTTCTAGTTCTTTGGCTAGTACAGACACTTGTAGCAAGTAACTGCAACCAGCTCCCAGCCCTGAACTGGAAAATCTGAGCCACTACTGGCTGCTGCCATTTCATTCCTGACACCTTTCTTTGGGCTCTTTATGATCTCTATAGGGGTTCCAGTTCCAGCACAACATATATATTGGATTCTTTGCTTTATTTATGCACTCTGCCAACTATTAGCTGTGTGCTGCCTGTTCCCAAATTTATACTACTAGAACATAACCCTCCTAGTTCAAAATTATCTGAAGATAAACTCTGAAGGTTTATGTAAGGAATAATCTGAGCTCTTGTTTAACAAATTAGTCTCATCTATCACCACAACAATTCTGCATCCTTCTTCAGAGCCAGGATGTGACAAAATTCAAAGAGATGCAAATTAGTAAGAGTTTGAGGTCATTCCATGGAGAACTGAAGCCAGGAAACATGGTCTCCAACTGACTGCTGTTCTACACCATTAAATTCCATCCACTAGAAAGCTCCTTCCTCCTCCAAACCTCAACACTGCTCCCCATCTCCTACCCAGGTATCCTTACTTCAGTTCAGGCAGCAGCTCAGGGATTTTGCTCTACACAGGTACACACAGGTTGGGGTGCCAGCACATCCCTTCCAGCTGGCCAGCCAACCGTTGCCACTACACTGCAACCTCAGCCAGCAGCTAAAGCAACTCCCCCTCTAGTGCATAGCCACCATCTTTTATCATAGAATCGGTCAGGGTTGGAAGGGACCACAAGGATCAGCCAGTTCCAACCCCCTGCCATGCCCAGGGACACCCTACCCTAGAGCAGGCTGCCCACAGCCTCTGCCAGCCTGGCCAAAAACACCTCCAGGGATGTGGCCCCAAACACCTCCCTGGGCAACCCATTCCAGGCTCTCACCACTCTCATGCTCAACAACTTCCTCCTCACATCCAATCTGAATCTCCCCACCTCCAGCTTTGCTCCATTCCCCCTTGTCCTGTCACTACCTGACAGCCTGAAAAGTCCCTCCTAAGCTTTCTTGTAGGCCCCCTTCAGATACTGGAAGGCCACAAGAAGGCCACCTAGGAGCCTCCTCTTCTCCAGACTGAACAGCCCCAACTCTTTCAGTCTGTCCTCATAGGAGAGGTGCTGCAGCCCTCTGAGCATCCTTGTATCAAGGTAAGAGGATTACAACACCTTGGAGGGTTTTTCCCTTCTGTAGAACTTAACTGACACTGAATAGGTTTTTTAAAAATGGAGGTGGAAGCAAACAGTGCAGCCACACAAGTTTCGTTTCTTTAAAAATGCTTCGTTAGAAACATTTCTGCAGGACCTTTTTTTCCCCCTTTAGGAACTTTTTTTTTTTTTTTTTTTTTTTTCCCCCCCTCTTTAGGAACACAGTAACGTCAGAAGTAAGCACTGTAATCCTGCAACATTTCTGGCAATAACAGACATTGATATTTTCTGCCTAGAGATGACTCACAACATTACCTGGCAGGCATCAGATGTGCTGTCGAAGTAGCCAGCGCAGAACATATTTGCAGTCATTTCTGTTCCATAGATCTCAGGGCTTCTGCACTTCTCCTCGGAAAGAATCGGAACCATTGTTTCTTGCAGGACGTGGGAATAGCCAGATATGTCTTTAAAAATTCCCAGAGAGGAAAAGAGAGACAGTTTTATGGCATGTGAAGAGTGTAAGATAGAAACACAATGCACAATACAAGGCATAGAGCACACTGAACATCTCGTAATCATGTTCCTGTTGTGGATCTCTTTAAAAGATAACAATTTTCCCAATGATCAAATCACTTTTTTTGCTGCTCCAGTCAGGCTCCATGCACTTTAAAATGACAGTGTCCAGACAGGGACAGAATCCACTTTGGATTCTCTTACTTCCTAGAGACTGAGGAAAATCTCCCCTCTTTCTGGATGTGATATTAAACAATTGATTTATCAAAGGCCCCATCACATTGTTTTGCCTTTAGACTACACATTTAGCCCAAGGCAACATCTGCTCATGCTAAATCTCTGAGCAAAATGAGGCAGCCAGCTCCTCCTTCCTTTTCTACACAGATTTCTGCTACTGCCATATCAAAGCAGTTTGACCAAAATTTATAATCCAGAAATTCTTCACTCCAAATTATGAGATGGGTTCTGCACAGGTCTCTGCTATTGCCATATTAACATAGTTTGACCAAGGCTCATAATCCACAATTTTTTCATCCAAAATGATGAAATGGGTTCTACCCAGGTCTTTGTTATTGCCTTATCAAAACAATTTGACCAAGTCTCATAATCCTGAAATTCTTCATCTAAAATGATGAGATGGGTTCTACAAAGGTCTCTACTATTTGCCTTAGCAAAACAGTTTGACCAAGTCTCATAATCCAGAAATTCTTCACCCAAAATTATGAGATGGGTTCTACACAGGTCTCTGCTACTGCCATATCAAAACAGTTTGACCAAGGCTCATAATCCAGAAATTCTTCATCCAAAATGATGAGATTTCTTTTCTACCTTACTCAAGAAACCACTTCTTAGCCCAAAGTCTATCCAGCCTTCTGCTGAAGATATTTCCATAATTTCTTCCTGGTGAAGGTAAAGACGTCCTCCACAGCAGACTAGTAAATTGATTGTGTTTGGTTTGCAGTCTTTGATATCTGCCTTGGGAAACCAGGGGTAGGATTCACTTGACTGAGGTTCAGATTGTCACCTGCAGCTGAACTACTCTCTCCCCTCCCAGTCCACGGAGATCTGGCTAGCTCATAGCTTTATTTCATCCTAAACCAGACACAAATATTTGATCGAGGGAACCACACTCCAGATCTGAAGGACTACAGAGGAAGCCCAGGATGACAATTTCAAACTGTAAATGTTGTAAACATCTAAAAACAGGTAAAAGGGCTCCCTCAGGAAGTCCCACGGAAACTATTTTGCCAAACTCTCAGTTGTATAGCATTATACTTTGATATGTTTTGTGGATTAATTTGTTTAATTAACATATTTTGTGGATTAATGTGTTTAATACAGACACCAAGCCTCATTTCACTCACTCTCATGCCTGTGTCCCCATCCAGAAATGTGGCATTCAAACTGCTCAGGGAAAACAGTGTCACTCTCTGGCAAGCAGACGGGCTGAACAAACTGGGACTTGACAGCACAACGTTGGCCATTCTTCTTCAGCTTAATCAAAGCTGCAGAACAGAAGATACAAGCAGGAATCAAGTGAGTGCTCCCTTTCTTAAACAGGATTGGCAGCAGTGGGTCTCAGATACAACTTTAATTATCCCCTAAGCCGCTCTTAATTAAGATATTTCAATAGAAGACAGACAGACTCATCTGAGCAGCACCTGATTTCACAGCAAATTGAAGGCTGAAACATTCAGCTGCTCCTCTTGGGGGAATATGTATTTTATGCTGCATTCACAGAGCAGATTTTGCCTTGGCTGCCTTTGTGGAGAAGGGGGAAGACAGAAAATATGGATGTCTCCTCCCACCTTAAAGTTAAATAACAGTGACATATTCACAGCTTCCAGCTGAAATAAGTGGCATATGCAAGGGCTCACTGCTTCTGAAAGCCTGGCCACCTGCCTAATCCCAATCCGATTTACAACATTAATTACTGCAAGAGCTGATGTGTTTTGTGCTCTGTTTTTACCCAGCTCAGCAAAATTAAGGAAAGGAAAACAAAATCAGGGTATTTCCAAACCAAGCTTCTGAAAGCTACAAGGGGTTAGAGAATGCACACAAGCTTTACTGTGCTCTCGTGGGGCTGAAGACAGCATCAGTATGGACCTGTGCAGCATCATGAGCTTGAGATGGAAAGAATATGTCCAAGGTAGCAGAAATGTTGGCTTCTCTGTAGCAAACCCTTTGTGTTTGGCTCCAGAGCAGCAGAGGGGGCTTTGTGGTTGGTGCAACAAGGAGATCATGTTGTGTCTGGGCACGATGCTCAGACAGAACTGAGATAATGTGGATGCACTTCTTAAAGCCCTTAGGAAGCTCCAAGTTTTCAGAGCACAGCTGTGTGGAAAGCAAGAGATGCCCCTGGATAGTCTCAGTTCTCTGCTGGCTTCATTGTTTGGCCTATGTGGAACACGGAAAGAGAACTTCACAGGCTGAGAAGCCACACAAATTGTACTCCAACACTGAGTAGCTTGCTCTTTCTCACCAATTCTGCCTGTTTCTGAATCCCCCAAACTTCCCAGCAGACACTCAGGTTGGTCGTTTGCTTCCTTTAGAAAAGCATTTTCAGCAGGACATCTCTTCTGCTGCTTCAGTGGAAGTCACTGACAGGGCAGGAAGTGCTCCCAAATCACCTCCAGTTTCTACCTACTTGTTTGTTTTTGTGGCTGGGTTGCTGTTATCCAGGTTCAGCTGCCTCTAGATTTGGACACTGGGGATTCGTGAGGCATGTCAAATATGCTGGTTTGAACTAATTGGAGGATTTGAATGAGAAATTAGACTACAGGCTGAGAGAGCAAAGCACAGATGATGCTACTTCCCTCATAGCTTTACTGAGAAAGAAAGAAAAGTCGTTTAAGAGCTGTAACCGAAATATAGATAAGGTAGACGTTTGGAGACTGCTCCAGACCACTTTGGGCTGTGGCTTTGCATGGTTCTTTCTCCCTGCCTTTTGTAGCTGAATCTGAATAATTCCACTAACTTCTTTTCCTACTGCTAACCCCCCGCAGCCGATCTACCTTCAACTATCTGCTGCATCAACAGAGGGTGAGATAAGATTGGGGAAGGGGGGAAAGGTGCTAGGGGTGGTTAGAGACCCCTCTTAGGGATTTTGATCTCTGGGAGGGCTGTGGTGTTTCTGTATTACCTTTTTACTTTATACATCTGTAAATAACTGTTATACATTGTAAATATCTGCTTGTCTATTGTGCATAGCTGTAAATATAAAGCTTCATTCCTTAACTTCCAGCCTCCTGAGTCCTAGTCTGGGTTATTTTTCAAAGTGTGTGTGTGGGGGAGCAGCTAACTGCTAAACTGCCACATCAAATTTCACAATAATTCAAAACCTTAGGAGATCTCAAAGTGCCGACAGCAGTTTACAGAGCGAAAAACAATACCCCAAATCCGGTTTGTCTCCTGATATACTGTGACAGAGCTCCCACCAACACAGAATTTGAAGGCTTCTTTTTGCTACAGAGTGGAAAATATTCACCATCTGAGAGTAAAAAAACCCCAACATCTCCCCCACCCCACCCAAAAAAAATAAAACCAGTACATGCTTGAGTTAAAAACATCCCCAATGCCAAGCTGTTAAATAGTTTCATAGACAAAGTGCTCACCCATCTTGCTGCCCTGGGGTGATGTGCCACATTCCACAAAAGCAGATCAGAGAACTAGCAGCCAGTTGCTGTTCCATTGTGATTCTGACTAATATTTTAAGGTCAATCAGCAGGCCATTTAACTTCTGGCTGTAAGGCAGCTGATTTTTAACTCTACCTCAGTGTGACAAGTGATTCTTAGTAGCAGAGCAGATGGGGCCATTATGTTCACCTCATCAGATCCTCTGTACAGTGCAGACAACAGAGTTTTACCAACAATTCCTGCATCAAGCCCACAGCTTCTGGTTCAGCTGGAAAAATGCCTAATCCCCACAAAGACCTGAAGTGGTGATGGATCTGCTGGTAAATTGCTGCAAAGGCTAATTATCATCATTATGTTAACCCTGCTGTTTATTTCTCACCTGAATTTGTCTAGCTTTCAAATGCTCCATGCTCAGAAACCCCTCCTGCTAGCTGTGATTCTTCCACCATGAAGGCAGTTTTTAACAGGTCAGCTAAACCTGTGACATTAAGCCCAGTAAACAGAAAACAAAGAAGAAAACTACTCACCAATAACAGGAAACAAACAAGCAAGAAGAAAACTACTCACCAATGTCATGCTCAGTAGGGTTGAACACAGAATACTCAGGATACAAGATGTATTTCTCTATTTCAAAGGTTTGTGTCACATCAGTTGTCTTATTAAATATATGCTGACCCAGAACAACTTTAATAGTGGATTTCAGTGGACTGTAACACAAAGAGAGAAGCGAGTCTCTGATTAGCAGGACAAATGAAGAGCAACCTCCAATGGCTATGTCCCATGAGCTCAGCCCCCAACATGTTTGTTGTTTGCCCTCTGATAATGCCTTGTCCTGATTCCCGAGCTTCCAATCTACTGGGGGCCAGGGAAAAGATACCTGACATCACAGGTGAGTCCCAGGGCCTGGTTACCTTGAGTAAAGGCTGCTGCTCCTTGACAGAAGGACAAAGGAAGCACAGGCACAGCTGCCCAGCTGCTGTCTGGCTAAGCAGTATCCTTAGGGGTTGTAAGCACCTCTTGTTCTGGAAACTTAACTCAGGCAACTTCAGTCAGACTTTCCCAAGGAGAACGAAAGTTACTGCAGAGGAAATGAGGGACTCAAAGATGAGTCAGTGGTGGAATTCTCATTTCTCTGGGAAACCAAGCTCTTAAAAAATGCTACAGGCATGGGTCAAGATTGTAAAGGTGCTGGCAAACTGCCCACTCAGGAGTGTCTTGGCAACTTCCACCTGAGAGCTGTCACCACATCTGCTCTGAGATGAGACTGATCCATGTTAAATCTGTTGTCCAGAATCAAAAGCAACTTGGAGGAGGAAGGTCCTAGCAGCACACCATTCGAACAGGAAAATCCCACTCAGAGGAGAATGCAGTTTTGATAATCCACACCATCTTTTACAGCCATCGTGTGTTCACCTTCTAAAGGACACAGTCCTCCTGTGTCCAGTGTCCTAGGACAAGACAGCTAGTAAGAACCAGTATAATAGTTGGAAAGGGAGACACATTTGGAAATAACCAAGAAGCGAGTGGAAATACAGTAAACTCTCTAGCTTTGGAAACAAGAGAATTCAAAATTCACTCTTTAAGAGCAACCAGATCTGCATGTGCCTAAGTCTGCAGTGAATATTGTTGGCAAGCATCTCCAGCATCAGAGCACTCGTGGGTTTTGTCAGCCAGTGCTGCTCTCATGCATCATGAACAGATGCAGAGTGCTTGACACCATTGCAGTTTCCTTTTTTGTGTGTGAGGAAAGAGATTCTCACCAACTGCAGCAAGCCCACAGCAGGAACTCTGCTTCTAATCAACAAAGGAAAGGGTGAAGTTTATTTTTTTTGTGACTGGGGAACAAGAGAGAAGGAATCTTATAAACTCAGATGTCTAAGTGATGGAGGTCATGAGGACTCTTCTCAGTGAAGGCCAGGAATAGGACATGGGGCAGTGAGCACAAACTAGAACACAGGAGGTTTCACTTCAGCTTAAGGAAAAATTTACTTTGAGGCTGTTGGAGCCCTGGAGCAGGCTGCCCAGAGAGGTTGTGGAGTCTCCTTCTCTGGAGACTTTCCAAACCCACCAGACATTGTGATCCTGGGCAACCTGACCCAGGTGAACCTGCTTCAGTAGAGAGGTTGGATTAGATGATCTCCAGAGGTCAGTTCCCACCCCCACCATTCTGTAATTCTAACATGTAATGCCAGGATTTCCTCACTCTTCTTGCAGTGCTAAACCAACCCTCTCAAAAATCAGATTCGGGGCTGTAAACCCCGAAGCGTGGAAGTTCACTTCCCAGGAGAACATTTCCAGCAGATTTGCAAGGCACTGAAGGGTTATGGAAAAGGCAAAACCAACCCAAGTTGGCTGCACAAGTATCTATTGTCGCCTAGTGGAAGCCCATTGAAATTGTGGCTGGCAGAGCCACTAAACATACAGAGGAGTGCAAATTAACAGTGCAGCAATCGTGGAAAAATCTGTAGGTACCAAACCACCAGCTGGAAGTGGGTGGAAATGCCCTGAATAGCTGCCAAAGTTAGGAGCTATTTCACAACATTTGAAAAACAAATGCGTCGTGGCTCGAGCTCCAAATGCCTCAGTGCAGCACTCGCAGTGGTATTATTAGCTCCACAAATCTAGCAGTGCATGGAGCCTGGCATGAGGGTTTCTGTTTCTCTTGGCTTCTTTACTAGGAGCTCATGGGTATGAAATGATGTAATATTTTTCCCCATCAAGGTGATCGAACTGAAGCCAGGGGAGGTGTTCAGCATTTGTAGAAAAATGAAATATTTAGAATAAAAAGCATCCCCAGAGTCAGCTTTTTTTTTTTTTTTTTTCAACTCCAGTGTCCTCCATCTGGAGCACAAATAAAACTTAAAAAAAAAAGAAAACCAAAAAAAACCCCAAAAACACACCCAAAACACCTCTCAAGAAAATCAGCCTCATAAACTTGACAGTTC
The DNA here is from genome assembly GCA_013396835.1 of Psilopogon haemacephalus. NCBI lineage: Eukaryota > Metazoa > Chordata > Aves > Piciformes > Megalaimidae > Psilopogon > Psilopogon haemacephalus. The sequence goes on from VWZI01005110.1 coordinate 362,485, forward strand.
TGTCCTTCCCTTTGGCTTTTTGTGAAGCTCAGCCTGCTGTGGTTTTGTCAACCAAGAGTAATTTATTGTCTCTCATAAATCATTGCTTGGCTGTCTCAGCCTCTCTGAACAAAACACAGCAGTGAGCGTAGTTATCTCTGTTACATCTCAAAGCAGGCCTGAGCCTTCAAAAAGGTAACTGAGAAGAAGAGAAATATTTATCTATCACCCTGCAGATGCCTGCATATGTAACCTCCCATATAGTGCCCTGCTCTGCCCTACCTTATTCCTTCACTGGAGTCATTTAGCTTCATTGAGTCTCCTTAAGGAACATAGAATCATAGAACCACAGAATGGCTCAGGTTGGAAGGCATCTCAGAGATCATCTACTCTGACCTCCCCACCATGGGCAGGGACTCCTCTGAACTAGACTCAGCTGTTCAATGCCTCATCCAACCTAGCCTTGAACATCCCCAGGGAGAAGAAGCCTTAGAAGATAATAGAATCCCTAAGCACTTGCTAGCTCGTGAACAAGCATTCAAATTGCCAGAAACTCCTTTTGGAACATTGCTCTTTCCTAATCCTGTCTTCTTTCTTCCTTGTTTCAGTTCAGGTTTGTTGTGATTCACAAGCAGAAGGTGGCTACGAGGAGGAGAGGACCTCCTGCCATACCCATGGGTGAGTTTACCTGTTAGCAAAGCAGTGTGCTGCTGACACAACCCAGCAAGTCTGAACAAGGCTTCCACCACAAAAACTCTCTCCAATATATATAGCTGCTGTCCAGGGATGAGATCCAGGCAGAGATGAAGATCCCCCAACGATCCTGGGTCTCACAAAACTTCTTTTTTTGTGTCTTCTCCCACATGGCCTTTTGGTGACTGCGTAGGTCTCTACAGTGTCTGGAGTTGGTGGTCTCCTTTCCCTGCTTGCTGAGATATAAAGAAATATGGCATCAGCCTATAAATCCTTGTGCTTTAGAACTTTAGTAGGAGTCTTTGAAAGAGAATTTCAATTAAATCATCAAGAAATATTTACATACAACTGAATCTCATCTGGTTCCTCAAGGGGATTGCAAGACTGAACGCTCAGCACTGGCTGAGTGTGTACCAGTGGGAATTAAATGCACTTTTGTGCACACTCAGACACTGTCCCATTTGCCAGTGCAAAAGGAGCCCTCACTAGCTGGAGGGAGCACAACAGAATGCATGGTACATCACATCTTCATCTGGGGAGTCTGGGCTGAGCTGTGCCATTGCAATGGCAAGGACTGGGATGCTCATATTTGTGTCATCTACCAAATGCATTAAGGGAAAGGTAAAACTATAAAAGGGAAACCAAAGAGCCACTTTACAAACTGGATTTTCCTAAAGGTCAGCTTCAACGTTAGCAATGGTTAAAAATTAATTCAGGGGAAGAGCAGAATTCTTAGTTTTTGGAATTAAATCCTGTGTCTCATACATTTTCAGGATCCAGTCCTCTCTCTGCTCACAGAACCTTCACTTCTCTGGGCCCCTAATTCCCTGAGTGATAACAATTTTTACCAGAGCATCAATCATTTCTGACACCCGGCATGCTCTAGCAGAAAATTTGGTGGCGTTGGGATGACTGTGACTGAAAGCAGTAGTGTGACACTGCTGTTATTCCAGAACAAAAAACACAGATTGTATCACAACTCTGCAGAGCAAACAAACAAACAAACAAAAAAAAAAAAAAAAAAAAGGCAAAAATGTTTTTCAAGGATGTCACCTCCAATTCAAAGATNAAAAAAAAAAAAGAGGCAAAGAAGCAGCCTGGTATTGTCAACTTCAGTTACTGCAAACAGTAAAATATTCAAACAGCAGAACGCTCCAAATCACACAGGGAGATCTCGTTCTAGTGCCAGCGAATCTTCCTTCCCTCCTTCCTTCATTCACAAGATGGATTTTAAGAGAGCCTTCACATACCACAAGAGGGAATGTCACAGTACTCCCAAGACAGACTGTGGTCCTTCATGATGTAACACCATGGCTTCTCATCATCATCTGGGTTCCTAATGCGTTCAAGGGGACAGGGAATGACAAGCATTAACCACACTGCTGCTCCAAGCTCCCTAGAGCTCTTCTGGTCTTTTCTTTTGCACCACATAAAGGACAGATAGGACTTTCTGCTTCCCTGCCTATGGTGGGGGGGTTGGAACTGGATGATCTTTGAGATCCCTTCCAACCTAAACCATTCTATCATTCGATGGTTCTGTGCCACCTGACAAAGCACTGAAGCAGCTGCTAACCCCTGAGCAGCCTTTCAGCAGCATTCTTCACGCTGAAAGCTAAGCAAGTCTAAGGTTTTCTAGGACCTGAAACGCAGACACATGACTAAACACCTGTAAAATCTGCCTACCACTATTTGGATGCATGTTCACATGGTTAAAATCCAGCCCACACCGAAGTGCTTTAACAGCTCTCAGCTTAGCTATTTTCAGGACTAAATCCCATGGAGGGGGAAAGAAAAAAAATAAAATAAATCCCAATTTTAGAATAATTTTTTTTTTTTTTTCAAGTGAGGAAATTCCAGCACAGGTAGATTCATAGAAAATCCATCAGAGGAATAACCAGCAAAAACAGATTAGAGAAGCTGAGGCTCACATTCCCTGGAGAGGCTGAGGAAATGAAAGGCTACCCTCCAGAAAATGCTATTTCAAAAGGGAGGGGGGAAAAAAATGTACATCAGAAAAGTTTAACCCTCTGTTAACTTTGGTGTTAAATAGGTTTTGGATTGATTCCATTAGCCCCATGGTACAGCCTTTAGCAATGCCTTGCAAATAAGCAGAAAATCTGCTCAGTTTACTCCTCCACAAACACAGGGGAACTCTGAAGACCCAGAAGGTTCTCCATCAGGCCAAGAAAAAACAGAGAAGAAAATTCAGGACTCCAGATAAACAGCAATTCTCCTTCAGCTGGATTTATCAGAAGAACTCTCTCTTAGTGTAAGGTCCTTCAGTATTTTTCTTTTTTTTTTTTTTTTTTTTG
>VWZI01005110.1:368456-392000 GCA_013396835.1 Psilopogon haemacephalus
TTAATATTGAACAAAAAAAAACCCAAACCCAGAAGTCAGAACTTTAAAATTAGTAGTGAGTTACCCTCATTTTACACATACAGTACAACAGGCAGCATGGCAGAGAAGGAGACCTCCAATTTGTGCTGCATGTGGAAGATTTTAGTCAGCAGTTTGCAGCCAGCAGCAATATGGCTGGGATTCCTCCTGCCTAATTTTAGACACAAGTGAGCTCATCACTGGAGACTCCCTTTTTCAGTCAATTAAGGGGGGGAAAAGCTTTCTTAGCATCTAACTGACCCAGTCTGAGAAAGCTTTTTAAAGATGAAATGAATCTTGGCCATGTTTTCTTGAATACGTTGACTGAGTCTGCATTGGCAATGAAGGCAGCTGAAGTCAAACAGCTCAGACAGAGAGATCTGGGTTGTAAAACAGTGAAGTGTTCAGTTTGGGGCTTCTCTCCACAAGAAGGACATTGAGGTGCTGGAGCATGTCCAAAGATGGGCAGTAAACTGGTGAAGGGTGTGGAGAGCAGGGCTGGCAAGGAGCAGCTGAAGGAACTGGGAGTGTTTACTTTGTAAAAGAGAAGGCTGAGGGGAGACCTTCTGGCTCTTTACAACTCCCTGAGAGGAGGTTAGAGTTAAGTGGGGGTTGGTCTTTTCTCCCAAGGAACAAGTGACAGGACCAGAAGAAACAGCCTCAAGTTGCACTAGGAGAGGTTTAGGTTGAATATCAGGAAAAATTTCTTTCCTGCATGAGTGGTCAGGGATTGGAACAGGCTGCCCAGGGAGGCTGTAGATTCTCCTCTGGAGTCATTCAAAACCCACCCATGTGATTTACTACCATCCTGTGATTCTGTGGGAGTGCTTTAGCCCTCGTTAGATAGCAGCTTGTTTGCAAGATGGGGCATTCATCTCTCTCTGATGCCTTTCTGGTACATCTTTCAATGGATAAGCTGATTCCCTACACTGCCTCAGTATGACAGATGCGTTGCTCTCCAAGGCATCTTTCCCCACGATGTAAGTAAGATTTCCTTTCTACATGAGCTCAGACTCATTGGATGCCTGCAGAAAGGTCTCCTTTTTCTTGATTCACCTAGAACATCCCTGATCTTCTTTCCCAGGTATAACTGTGAGACTCCCTCAGAGACAGAAGGTGTCTTGGATTTCAGGAAGATGTGCTTCCCTTGCTGCCAGGGCATCTAACCACCATCAGAGCTGGGAACAGACATGCCAGAAAGGAGTGTTTGTAGAGACTGCTGCTACAGCCTCTCACTTTGGCAGATAAAGCACTAAAGGCCCCTGCCCCAGGTATTCTCAAAGGAGGAAGGCAGAAGGTTCTGTGCCAAGTGAAGCAAAGCCCACACAGAGAGCTTTGAAGGATACCCACATGAACATAGCACAGCTTCAGGCCATTTCTTCTCATCTTATCACCTAATGCCAGGATTCTTCCACCACCATGAAGCTGGTCAGAATAACCCTGTTCTTTCCCATCCTGGCTGGGCAACCTGATTTAGTTGAGGATGCCCTTGCTGACTGCAGTGGGGGTTGGACTAGATGACTGTTGGAGATCCCTTCCAACCCAGACCATTCTATGATTCTAATTCCAGTACTCCATACAGTGTGAGGGTGACAAAACACTGGAACAGGCTTCCCAGGGGGGTTGTGGAGTCTCCCTCTCTAGAGATATTCAAGACCTGCCTGGATGCATTCCTGTGTGATCTGGTCTAGGTAATCCTGCTCTGGCAGAGTGGGTTGGACTGGATGAGCTTTCCAGATCCCTTCTAGCCCCTAACCTCCTGTGATACAGAGAAACAACAGGCAGGATCCCAGCCCCACTTACAAATGCTTTTCAATTCTTAGTAGCCAACTCCAGGCCCTAACCTCTTGTGATACAGAAAGACAACAGGCAGTATCCCAGCCCAAGAATCCCACTTACAAACGCTTTTCAATTCTTAGTAGCCAACTAAATTAAACAGTAACCCAACAACATTCCAGCTGATTACAGAATCACATTGCTAAACACAAATGAAAAAGTTAAGGCTCCTTAATTTCTTCTCATTGTCTTCTTCAAAGGCAAAAGACTGAAAACTTTCCCTCCAGAGTTGAATTTCCTCACTGAACTACCTTTTTTTTTTTTTTTTTTTAGCAGAAAACTGCCAACATTCTATTTCAGTAAAGCATCCACTAAGAGGGTGAGCATGCTGTATTTTTACTTCTTTCATTACCTCAAACTCCCCCAAAGATGTGGCCAAGAGGTGGGGCTTTTTTTTTTTTCCCCCCCATATAATTATATATTCAGCTATTCTGTCATCTTCCTTTTCTAACAATCTTCAACCTACATCTGACATACAACAACACATCTCCTTATATAACCATAACCCTTCCACAATTAGCACTCCAACTCATCCTTGCTTTAAAGTTATGGTACCCCTCTAATTCCATTAGCCATGGTCTAACTAGGAGAAGGGGAAAAAAAAAAAAAATCATCCAAGCACTGGAAAACATAAAGGGATTTCAAAACTACCTTCAACAACTTCATACCTCATCGTGACCACAACTCCAGCAGAATTATTGCTGCCTAAATCTTCGCCCAAAGAAAACTCCAAAGCTGCAATCCTCTCAAACTTACTTTCTACTGCAACTTAGACAAATCCAATCAGGCATTCCAAGTTCTGCTTTTTACCTCCTCATGACTTTAACTGTGACAAGCACCAAAGTCTGCCTCAGCTCATGCAGTCCACTGATTTATTTTTATAGATTCCTAGAATGGCTCAGGCTGGAAGAGACCTCAAAAATCACCTACTCCAAGCTCCCCACCATGGGCAGGGACACTTCTCAACTAGATTCTGCTGCTCGAGGTCTCATCCAACCTGGCCTCCAACACTCCTGGGAAGGAGGCATCCACAATGCCCCTGAGCAGCCTATTCCAGAGTCTCACCACCCTCATACTGAAGAACTTCTTCCTCAGATCCACTCTACTTTACTGCACAGCTACTTTGTTCTGCAAGAGCCCACCCTGAGCTGTGGCAAACAAGGCAGAAATGAATCACAGAATCATTTCATTTGAAAAGACCTGAAAGGTCACCAAGCCCAACCTTATCTAACTACCATTGTTCAAGAACAATATAGCACCCAATTATTAAGGTCATTCTGGACCCTATAAATATAGTTGGGAGATGACAAACCATTGCCATACACAGATTAAAGCTCACCTCAGTTATCTAAGTATGAGTACCCCTCCCATCACCCATATCATAGAATGGTAGGGGTTGAAGGCACCTCTGGAGATCATCAACTCTAACCCCCACTGCCAGAGCAGGATCTCCTAGGGCAGGTCACACAGGAATGCATCTGGATGGGGCTGGGAAATCTTCAGAGGAGGAGATTCCACAACCCCTGGAGCCTCCTCACAGTGAAAATTTTTTTCCTCACCTTTAGGTGGAGCTTCCCTGTGTTCCAGTTTGTGGCTGTTGCCCCTCATCCTATCACAGGACACCACTGAAAAGAGCCTGGTCCCATCTTCTGGACACCCACCCTTCAGAGAGTTGTAAATATTAATAAGATCTCCTTAATAACACAACAAAGTCACCTGTATAGTCTAAATGTTGCAGGCTAAGGCTTGGAAACTAATAAAACAGAAAAAAATGGGCCCCATCCCAGATACAGAGTGAGGCTCAACAGGGCTCTGGGCAGCCTGATGGAGTTGAGGATGTCCCTGCTGATTGCCAAGAGAGGCTATGTGACCTTTGGAGGTCTCTTCCAACCCAGACCATTCTATGATCCTATGATAAAGAAACCCCAGCAACTGACATACCCTTCAATAAATCAAGAATAAATCTAAATATAAAAATGAGACCCAATTTAATTAGCAACCTTTACCCCAAAACAGCACCAAAGCAAGAATCCCATGGCAAGGAGAGGGAAGTGCTTTTACCTGGGCAAAACAGGTGTTAGTGTCCACTCATACTCAACTCGGGATGACAGTGTGAGTAGAGAGAGGGGTTTCAAACAGAAATCTAACACCACCAGTCACTTAAATGAACATTCTACATCTTCTTCCTGCACCCTCCCACTTCTTTAACATCTGAATGTGTCCATCTGAAGGGCAGCAAGGTTGATGAGGGGCCTGGAGCACAGCCCTGTGAGGAGAGGCTGAGGGAGCTGGGGGTGTGCAGCCTGGAGAAGAGGAGGCTCAGGGCAGAGCTCATTGCTCTCTATGAATACCTGAAAGGAGCTTGTGGCCAGGTGGGATTGGTCTCTTCCCCCAGGCAACCAATGACAGAACAAGAGGTGACAGTCTCAAGCTGAACCAGGGGAGGTTTAGGCTGGATGTCAGGAAGAAATTTTTGGCAAAAAGAGTGACTGGCATTGGACTGGGCTGCCCAGGGAGGTGGTGGAGTCCCCATCCCTGGAGGTGCTCAGAAAGAGACTGGATGAGGTACTTAGTGCCATGGTTTAGTTGATTAGATGGTGCTGGGTTGATAGATTGGATTTGATCTCAGAGGTCTTTTCCAACCTGGTTAATTCTGTGATTCTGTAAATTCTTATTACAATGGTAATGGGTTTAAATTGGCTGAGGAGAGATTTAAATGGGATGTTAGGAGGAAGTTCTTCACAGTGAGGGTGGTGAGACACTGGAACAGGTTGCCCAGGGAGGTTGTGGCTGCTCCCTCCCTGGAGGTGTTCAAGGCCAGGTTGGATGAGGCCTTGAGTGACCTGTTCTAGTGGGAGGTGTCCCTGCCTATGGCACAGGGGGGCTGGAACTGGCTGAGCTTTGAGGTCCCTTCCAACCTAAACCATTTTATGATTCTATGATAATGCATTATCTGTCCTCTAGCCAAACAGCTCCTGCTCTGCCTTTAGCTGAGTGTCCTCTGTATTCAACCAACATCTCTGCCAGGGCTCCTTCAGACAAGGCAGGGAAGTATCAAACTAACTTTCAAAAAAACATGTTTAGAACCATTTGTCATGCTGTCAGCTCCCAGGAACTTCACTATTTCTGAGGTTACACATTTCTACAAAACTCCTCACAATTCCCTCTCCACCAACTTGGGCCAGAGATAAAATATGTCCCTCACATCCTCCATAGGTCTTACTCCTTCTTCACACTTATCACTGCCAACATGGCCCTTTTTGGAACTTTCTTTGTACTTTGTTGCATAATTAGCTCTGAATTTTTTTTCCCCCTCAAGCCTAGATTCATAGAACACCAGCTTGGAAGGGATCATCTAGCCCAACCTTTCAGGGTAAGAGTGTAGTTTAAAAGATGGTCCAGAACCTTATCAAGCTGAGCCTTGAAACTGTCCGATGTAGGGGAACCCAACACCTCTCTTAGGAGTTAATTTCAGCGTCTGAAAGTTTGAATAGCAAGAAAAAAAGTTCTCTGGCAGCCAGATTCAGAGCTCTCACAGTAAGAACTCTGTCTCAAGTCAGTGCAGTTCCTCTCTTAACATAAAATCCTTGTTTCTAAGAACGTGCATTTAAGTGCAATTATTGCAAATTAAACTTAATTAAAAGTGCATCCTTGAATAGTTTGAAGCAGCAGCTGGTCTGGGGGACAGATCAGATCTGCTGGGCTTGTATCTAATTCACTGGAAACTCAGGCTGGAACATTTTTGCAATGGCAGTTCTTTCTTTAGAGCTGAAAGTTCTTTTTTTTTTCAGGGCAAGAAAAATCAGATATTATCACAAAGAATAGAAATCTATATTAGCAACTGTCTTTTGTGTATTGATCTCCTTTGTCATAGGCCTCTCCTATGTAACATTTATCTCCTCCCTTTGTTTTTTTTTTTTTTTGTTTTTTAATTCTTAAGTCAGCTCATCATTTGCCAGCAGCTGCATGGCCATTTATATATATATATATATATATATAATTATTGTTTGCAAGAGAATTTTAAGAACAGTGAAAAGATGACTTCTGAGCCCTGACAGGGACCCCATAATCCAAAAAAAGAAGCCACTAAAGACAGATAAATAGGTATCTGTAAAAATCTCTAAAGTTATGATTATTCTCTCTTACTCACTGTTCAAAGGGGGAAATGAAACGCTCAGGCAGGAGGTTTTCAGCTAACAATAGAAAATGCTGCTTCTCATCACAGCTATTTAAATTCTGGAACTTCTCGATGTGGAATGCTGGGAAAGGCATAAAGGAGTTCTGAGGAGTTTAGACAAATTCGTGGGAGAGAGGTAAAGGTCTACCAAACAGACAGTCCAGTGGTACACTCCCAAACCCCTGAGCAGGACAAGGATTGCTCAGGGATTTCCTCCTACTCACACTACCCCTCAGTCACACTCTGCTTTGCCAGTGCTTGAGTCACAGCAGTGACTGACCCCAGACTTGAGATCTGACCTAGAGTGGCACTGCCTTTATTATTAACTGCAGGTGTGACCAAGATAAACTCACTGCTGCTCCACTAGAAACATGTAGGTTGGTTATCCTCTCAAGAAGTCAAGGGCAGAGGACATCAGCAAGACCTCAAACATCACATCTCATTAGCACTTTAGGGCTGCTTACTGTTTATTACATTGATTCATAATTTTTTTCTCTTTTAGGAAAAAAAAAAAAAAAAGCCAAAACTTCCTTTTTTGCATCAAATCTTGGGTAGAAGGTTGCCTTTAGAAATTATTTAGGTTTGTAAGACACTGTAACTTTCTTTGAATCAAGTGGTGGAGGCCAGGCTGGATGGGGCTCTGAGCAACCTGATCTAGTGTGAGGTGTCCCTGCCCATGGCATGGAGGATGGAACTGGATGATCTTTCAGCTCATTTCCAACCTTCACAATTCTGTGGTTCTGTAAGTATCATAGCATCACAGAATTGTTTCAGTTGGAGGAGACCTCCAAGATCATAGAATCATAGAATGGTTTAGGTTGGAAGAGACCTCAAAGATCATCCAGTTCCAACCCCCCTGTGCCATAGGCAGGGACACCTCCCACTAGAACAGGTCACTCAAGGACTCATTCAACCTAGCCTTGAACACCCCTAGAAAGGGAGCAGCCACAACCTCCCAGAGCAACCTGTTCCAGTGTCTCACCACCCTCACTGTGAAGAATTTCCTCCTAACATCCCATTTAAATCTCCCCTCTGCTAGTTTAAACCCATTCCTCCTCATCCTGTCATTACAAGTCCCTCCCCAGCCCTCCTGTAGACTCCCTTCAGATACTGGAAGGCTACTCTAAGGTCTCCTCAAAGCCTTCTCTTCTCCTGGCTGAAAACATCATGAAAACCATCAGGTCCAACCATTATCCCAGCATTGCCAGGTCCCTCAGCACCACATCTCCATAGGTTTTAAACCCCTCCAGGGATGGCAACTCCACCACTGCCCTTGGGCAGCCTATTCCAGACCTCGACTAAAGGCTAACCTCACAGTTCAGTCCTGTTAGACAAGGGAAACTACACAAGAAAGTAAAAGAGAAAAATAAAGAGGGAAGGAAAAAAGAAAAAGGCAGTTGTGCTCACAGCACCAAATTGAAGGGCTGAATCAAAAATTAATCCAACATATGTTTACAGATCAGTCCTACAGATCAGCCCAAGCTCTCAGTGCTTTTATCAGCATGGCATGGCCCTTGCGTGATGGAACTACCAGGTCAACAGATCCCACTGCTGATTTATTTGCATCGATTTAGAATGACTAAATCCTGGCAGTGAAGGTTTCTTTGTTGTTTGGGGGGGGGAGGGTTTTGGTTTATTTGTTTATTTGCATTGATTTAGAATGACTAAATCCTGGCAGTGAAGGTTTCTTTGTTGTTTGGGGGGGGGTTTTTTGTTTATTTGTTTATTTGCATTGATTTAGAATGACTAAATCCCAGCAGTGAAGGTTTCTTTGTTGTGTGGTTTTATTGTTTGTTGGGATTTTTTTTCCCTGATGTTTTTACCTTGTTTGCCAGGCCCTGACACATAGAATCATAGAATGGTCTAGGTTGGAAGAGACCTCAAATCATCAGAATCCTTCAGTTCCTGCTCTGTGTGAGGGTGTCAGGCAGCTGAAGGCAGATGGGTTGTCAGCCTTTGAAGCCATTTCTTTAGCAAACCAAATGCTTCCTTCCTTATTTTCAAGTACTCAAAGAGCACCTGCTTAGTCCTTGTCCTACTCAACAGAAACCAGTACTAAAGCTCTAACACTGTTACCCTGAAGTTACAATCCAGGCCACGCTTCACAGCCAGAAGAAAAGTCCAACTTCCCTGCCTGTGGTGGGTTGTTGTACTTACCAATGTTGCAGTACTTCCCTGCAAAATTCCCTTTGCAGTCACACACTACTCTCCCACTGAAGGTTGCCATTCTGCATTCTGCACCATTCATGCAAGGATCATGACGAAAGCAGCCTGCAAGCAGAAACCAACCATCAAACCAAAGATACTGTGCTGGTTTGAGGCTAAATGGAATATTTTAATAAGAGAAATCAGTTTATAGGCCAGGGAAAGAAAAGAATGGTGATGTCTACTTGGCTCATAGGTTTGTTGAGATGTATCAAAGCAAGGACATATACATAGATAAGAGAGAGTTGCTCTGGGCTGAGCTTTGGCTGTTGGTCTCTCTCCCTCTCCTTGCTTTCTAGCTGGATCTGTGTAACCCAGATGACTGTTGGAGAGAGTCCAGAGGAGGGCCACAAAGATGATCAGAGGGCTGCAGCACCTCTGCTATGAGGACAGGCTGAGAGAGTTGGGGCTTTTCAGCCTGGAGAAGAGAAGGCTTCCAGGAGACCTTATAGCAACCTTCCAGTATCTGAGGGGGGCTACAGGAGGGCTGGGGAGGGACTGGTCACAAGGTCTTGTAATGACAGGACGAGGAGGAATGGGTTCAAATTGGTGGAGGGGAGATTTGAACTGGATGTTAGGAAGAAATTCTTCACAGAGAGGGTGGTGAGACACTGGAACAGGTTTCCCAGGGAGGTTGTGTCTGCTCCCTTCCTGGAGGTGTTCAAGGCCAGGCTGGATGAGGTCTTGAGCATCCTGATCTAGTGGGAGGTGTCCCTGCCTGTGGCAGGGGGTTGGAACTGGATGATCTTTGAGGTCTCTTCCAACCTAGACCATTCTATGATTCTGTTTCTAACCCTCCTGGCTGATCTTCCCTGTTTACCTAGCACATGAGGCAGATTCTTGGATAAGATTAGAGGGAGGGGAAAGGTGGAAGGGTGGTTGGGAACCCCTCTTGGAGATTCTGATCTCTGGGAGGGGTATGGTGTTTCTCTATTATCTTTTTAATGTATATAGCTGTAAATATCTGTACTATATTGTAAATATCTGCTTGTGTATTGTGCTAAGCTGTAAATATAAAGCTTTGTCCCTTAACTTTCCAGCTGGCTGAGTCTAGTCTGGGTGATCTTCAAAAGTGTGTGTGTGGGCAGGTAACTCCCAAAACACCACAGATACAAGCTCACCAACAGGGTAGGGAACTGGGCTTGTTTAGTCTGGAGAAAAAGAGATCTCCTTGCTCTTTAAAACTACCTGAAAAGAGGTTGGAGTGAGGTGGAGGTGGTTCTTTCTCCCTGGTAACAAGTGAGGGGGAAAGGAGGAAACGGCCTCAAGTTGCTGCAGAGGATGTTTGGGTTAGGTATTAGAAAAGAACTTCCTTCACTGAAGGAGTTATTAAACACTGGAATAGGCTTCCCAGGGAGGTAGTGGAATCCCCATCCCAGAGGGATATTAGATATGAGCTTCCTTCACTGAAGGAGTTATTAAACACTGGAACAGTCTTCCCAGGGAGGTGGTGGAATCCCCATCCCAGAGGGATATTAGATAAGAACCTCCTTCACTGAAGGAGTTACTAAACACTGGAATAGCCTTCCAAGAGAGATGGTGGAATCCCCATACCAGAGGAGTTTAAAAGGCTCACAGATATTGTGCTAAGGGATGTGGTTTAGCAGCAGGCTTGGTAGTTACATAGTGGTTGGACTTGATGATCTTGAAGGCCTGTCCCAACTGAAATTATGAAGAATCATAGATTCACAGATTACACCAGGTTGGAAGGCACCTCAAAGGTCATCAGGCCATTTCAAGTTACTTGAAGTTTATCCATTTTAAGTCAAGTTTTTAAGCTGATCCATTTTAAAGTTACCTTCACTATGAGTATGCATTTTGGGGAAGTTTTTTTGGGGTTTTCTACTCCTCTCAGACCTACACTTGCTATAAATTAAAGGAAAATCTGATTATTCTGCCCAGGCTTCGTTAGCATCATTCCAGTCAGGAATGGGAATGTCAAGCCAAAACAGAGAACATATCCAGAGAAGTTGTGGAGACTCCAAGCCTGGCAGTGTTCAAAGGCAGGCAGATGTGGCCTCAAGCAGCCTGGTCTAATAGGTGTCCCTGTCCATGGCAAGGAGGTTAGAACTAGTTGATCTCCAAGGTCCCTTCCAGCACAAACCTTTCTAGGATTCTCTGTTTCTATGACTCTGGGGTCAAGGAAGGGCAGATGGAATCCTAGAGGTAAGTAAAGCTCACATGCTGGCAACTCGAGAGGCTCAGGAAGAAACTTCAGAGGTGAAGCAGCAATAAGAACTGACTGTAGGTGTGCAGAGGAAGGATAAATGAGGCTTGTCACAGAACCTCTGCTCTAGAAGCTGCTGCATATTCTGACAGGCTGCAGGTCAGGACTCCACCCCTCTCAAAGGGAACACTGAGGTGTTCCCCCCAGAATTCAGCCTCATGTATATCATTGCTTCCTCAAATGAGGATGGACACACTGAAGTGAGCACTACTGCTCACACATGGAAAGAACACCTAAAATGTTCTCTTTGGGGGAGGGACCAGCTACACCAGCAGCATTGCTGTGCAGAACATCACTGAGGCTTTCATGTTCTTACTTCATGCAGACCAACAGCTGCCATCCAAAACAGTGTCTTACTTGTGTGTGCAGCACTCCTGCACTCAATCTGGCTGTTCACACAGGTACAATCCTCCACAGCTCCATGTTGGACTCTTATCCAGCTCATGCCCACATCAAAAAACTCGTAGAGACTGTTGTCAAAACATTTCCCTGAAACACAAGTTTAAAAAGCAACACAAGCTTTCTGAGGTCATTTCTTGCAAGGAAAGGCATCACAATCCTCATCCTTCATCTTTCCCTGCTCTTCCCTTTTCTCCTGTTGAGCAGATATGTGTCTGCTGACAGTGCTCCTCAAGCAAGCCAGGGTCGGTAGCATGGAGGCACAAAGTCACAACAGTAGCAGCTCTAAGGTCCTTGAGGCAGAGGTAGCTTTCTCCTAAAGCCCTGTGAGCATGAGGCCATCACCACTACTTAAGTGCCTTGAAAAGCCCTTTCAGCAAACACAAAACCCCCACATCAGAGGTGTATATTTGTGTCTGTCCCTTTCACTGCATCGCCCACAGATGATGTGATGGGCTGTGCTAGAGACAGTGGAGCATCACCACTGAAAAAGGTTTCTTTGCTTACTGTTGGGGAGCAGCCTAGACCTCCAGGGTCTACTGGTGGACTTGGCAGTTAGCTTAATGGTTGGACATAATGATCTTAAGTTTTTTTCCAACCTAAAGGATGCTACAAGTCTTTGAGAAACCTTCATTAAACACCATCAAGCACAGCCCTCGCTGTAAAAGCCTAATTCCTTGCTTGCTGTGCAGTAAACTGGGGATGACACCACCACAAAACTGGAAAAATAACCCAAGCAAAGCCTTTTGGCCTGACTCCTTTGAAAATGACTACCTTGAAGGTGGAGTAGCTGCCCAGGTGCAATGTTGACATCACAGCAAAAGTCCTACCCAGCCCACATGAACATACACAGGAGGAAGAAGGCACCACTTGAAACTAAGCTGCTTTTTCATCTCTCTGCCCTTCCTACTAGCTGATATTATTAGCACTTTCCAAACATGAAAGGGCTATTTAAAACTTAAAAACAGCCAAGGGAGCAGAAGAGGCTCTTTGTGTTTCCCATAACTTCGTATCTGACTGGCTCAGAGCGTGCTTGGATCTCTAACTGTATAATCAAGCTGTTTTCAGCTGTCCTGACAGCTTTGGATCGTCTGTCTCTGCCATTTGGAAATCCACCTACGCAAATATGCATGCTGCAGTGGTCTCTCCCCTCACAGCAGCACTACCTTTTCATGAAGCAGATGTTCACAAGGTATATTTTGACAGTGGTGGAAGGAGATACTCACTGATCTGGCAGTCCTCACCCGTGAAGCCCTCAGGACAGGTACAGTGGTAGGTGCTGTGGCCATGAGCAGGGGAACAGCTCCCTCCGTTTTGGCAGGGGTTGTTTGCACAGAGATCTAGAAAGGCCAGGAAAGAAGTTGTGGTTAGTAGGTGCCAGATAAAGCTTGGTAGGTGTTGGCTTGTTGCACCTTGCACCAGGGGAGGTTTGGATTGGATAGCAGAAGAAACTTCTTCTCTGAATGGGTTCTCGAAGACTGGAACAGGCTGCCCAGGAAGGTGGTGCAATCCCCAGCCCTGGAGGGGTATTAAAGAGACAGAGTTGTGGTGCTAAGGGCCATGATTTAGCACCAGAATTGGTAGAGTTACAGAATGGTTGGACTGGATAATCTTTAAGTCTCCTCCAACTCAAACTGTTCTTTGATTAGCAGCTTTCCATCAATCTGTCCTACACTCCAGCAAGCTTTATCTGGCACTACAGAACCCACATTACCACCATTAAAGGACATTCATTATGTAGCTAAGACTATCAAGAATGTTATCATCAAATCACAGAACGGTAGGGGTTGCACAGGACCTCCAGAGATCATCAAGTCCAATCCTAATATCTTGAAGGTCTTCTCCTACCAAAACAATTCCACGAACCATTTTGGTTTTGAGCAAGCTGGGTTTAATACCATCTATTAACCTAAAGTTTCTCCAGCCAGCTTACAACTGGGCTTGTTTCCAGCTCTACAGCACCTATGTTCATCCAGCTTTCCAAACCCAGAGACACTGAGCTGAACCTTCTCCCCGGGTCTGAAGGTGAGAGGTCGAGGTAGGCACAAAGTCGCCAGAGCTGCAAGTGTGGTGAGGAAGAAGATGGGACCAAAGCCCACAAGATGGAGCTGTGCCTTTACACAGGGGAAGGAAGGCTGCAGCCTCCTTTGCCCCTGTCCGCCTGTGTCCCAACATCCCTGGCCAGGATTCTGCTGCTCTCTTCAAAATCAGGAGAATTTACCATGGCATGGATTGTTGGATTATGTCTAAAGCTAATGGACAGATGGAACAAAAAGGACGAAAAGAAAAGAGAAAAAAAAAAATAAAAGGCAAACCAAAATCACATCCAAGTAAATCAGGCTGAGCAAGATTAGGCAAGCTCAGCTTACTGTCTCTCTGTTCTCTAAGGAATGCTCTAAATCAATGGAAAATGTGGTGGAAGAGGAAGGGATGTGCCAGGACAATCCTCTGGCTCCCATGATAGCAGCTTTGTTTGGCAACACACAATGCAAAAGCTTTTAAGAGTCTTTCTGACCAGACAAGATTATTTTGGGCAGTGAGGAGGGTTGAATTGGGCTCCCCAGCTCAGGAAGGACAGGGATAGATCAGGGTGTCCAGTGGAGGCTGTGAGGATGATGAAGGGAATGGAACATCTGTGTGATGAGGGAAGGCTGAGAGACCTGGGGCTGCTCAGTCTGGAGAAGAGAAGGCTGAGAGAGAATCTTAGCAGTGTTTATAAGTATGTCAGGGGTGGGTGTCAAGAAGAAGGTGCCAGGCTCTTTTCACTGGTGTCCTGTGACAGGACAAGGGCCAATGGGCACAAACTGGGACCCAGAAAATTCCACCTCAACATGAGGGAAAAAATTCTCCACTTTGAGGGTGCTGGAGCCCTGGAACAAGCTGCCCAGAGAGATTGTAGAGTCTCTGGAGATTCCCCAGACCCACCTGGATGTGTCCCTGTGTGACCTGCCCTAGGTGATCCTGCTCTGGCAGGAGGGTTGGACTGAATGATCTCCAGGAGCCTCTTCCAACCCCTACCATTCTATCATTCGGTGATATATCTCCTCTGAACTTAAACATCATGATTTACACCTGCTGCAGAGCTGAT
Organism: Psilopogon haemacephalus; assembly: GCA_013396835.1. Lineage (NCBI taxonomy): Eukaryota > Metazoa > Chordata > Aves > Piciformes > Megalaimidae > Psilopogon > Psilopogon haemacephalus. The sequence goes on from VWZI01005110.1 coordinate 382,407, forward strand.
CCAACAGCTTCTCCACATTTGGACCTCCTGTTTTAATGCTAGACAAACTCTGAAGGAGAAACTGAAGAGCTGCTCAGTCCAGGTGCTCCTTCAGCTGGAGCCTGGTCCTAAGCAGGGGATGCAACACAGAGAAACACAGGCACGCACATGCAGGGCTGCAGTGGTGTGTCAGGTTTCCCCACTCAGATCAAAATATTTACTTCAGTGGTGTCATTGATAGGAGATATCAGGCCTGGGTGTATTCACTGGCAGTTTCACTCCAGGATAACATCAAGGCAAAGCAAGTAAAGGCAGTGCCATTCCTGCTGTTTCTCCTCTTTGATAGTTATGAAACCTGGAGTGGTGTAATGCTTCCCCCAAAGGAAAATCCTGCATTTCCTAGTCCCAAACCATGACTTGATCTCCAAGCCACCTGCTGGTACAGCAGTAACTCAGGACATTCTTCTGTACCCTCATGGAATCTGCAAAAAGCACTTTCCCACTCAGAGTTCCCTCCCTACATCCCATCCCACCACTACAGTCTGACCTCACTGAGGTTTTCTGCATCCTTCCCCTTGTTTCCTGGGTTTCTATTCAGAAGCACAAGGACACATCACAGTTCTCTGAATCCTGCCCACCATCCATTTAGTGGGAAGTGCCTGGTCTCTGCTCAGTCTAAAGCCACCCAACAGTATCTCCCCACCCCCAGAGGTAAAACGTTCTGTGCTTGCTAGCGATAACCTTGACTTCAGCTTCACTTCTCTGAGGCTCTGCTGAAGGCAGTAGCCTTGGCTCACCTTTCTGCATGCATCTTCCCAGAAAGCATTCTGTTTCTGCCACCCATTTGTCCCAGAACCAGAACTATTCTTCTCCAGAGCTCCTCCTGGGATGATGCCTCTTCCTCCTGTCTGCACAGCCCACACTGCTCCACTTCTTCTTTCCATATCAGTCCAACAGCTCTTGAAAAACCTCATTGTTTGACACTTTTCTCCTAAGTTTGGTGCTCCCATGAGGGGTTTGACCATTTGTCCAAGATTTCCAGACATTCAGAGCAGGTTGGATGTCAGGAAGAAGTTCTTCACCATGAGGGTGGTGAGAGACAGGGACAGGTTTCCCAGGTTGGTGGTGGAAACCTCATCCCTGAAGGTATTTAAGGCCAGGCTGGATGTGGCTCTGGACAACCTGATCTAGTGTGAAGTGTCCCTGTCCATGTCAGGGGTGTTTGGAACTAGATAATCCTTGAGGTCCCTTCCAGCTCTGATAATTCTATGATTCTAGTCCTAGCAGACTGCCCAAGACCTGCAAGTCCCACTCATAGGGATGCTGCTCTGCTGTGCACATGTGTGTGCAGTTATACCAACCACACAGGAAATCCATCTGGGCACTTACTGCACATCATCTCCTCAGAGACCTCCTGGGCAGGAGTGGAGGGTCCTTTGGAAAGCTGAAGGAAGCAACACAGCTCCCACTGCTTTCAGGGAGGGGATGGGTTTGAACCAGCACCTTGGATGTTGTCATGGTGAGCTCCGGCTCTGGGCAGTGCAGTGCTAACATCTCCCTCCAGCACAGCCTGCATACCTGTGCCTCACTTCAGCCTGAAGCTAAACAACTTTCAGTTAAACCTTCTCTTGAAGCTGGCAGATGCATTTTCCTGGATCAGTGCCTCCAACACTTGCTTAACACTGATTTTAAAGCAGCTCCAATGGTTTCAAGTCAACTCCCCATGTACACATGGTATTCTTGGCCTGAAGAAAACTTGTGCTTTAGCCTTGGCTTTTGAGCAGCTCCTTCCCCACTCCAGTTCACACACTCCTCACCAATCTCTCAGTGCCAAAGGATACTCCTTTCTACCCAAAAATTCATTTCTTCCTGCTTTATAATGTCTTTAAAGTGGTCAAGATACCCACACAGATTTAGAATAGAACAGAATAAGCCAGGTTGGAAGAGACCTTCAAGTTCATCCAGTCCAACCTAGCACCCAGCCCTAGCCAATGACTTTAAGTGCCCCATCCAGGCTTTTCTTCAACACCTCCAGGGATGGGGACTCCACCACTTCCCTGGGCAGCCCATTCCAATGCCCATCTCTCTCTCTGTGAAGAACTTCTTCCTAATATCCAGCCTATACCACCCCTGGCACAACTTGAGACTGTGTTGCTGGTTTACTGGGAGAAGAGACTAACCCCCACCTGGCTGCAACCTCCCTTTCATATTTTAGTGGTTTTGTTTTCACAACAAAATCCTTTCTTGTCCCCATTTTAAAAGATCAGCGTTACTCAGCCTGACTGCTTCTTTCTTCCCAGCTCTTTTTCCCAGCAGGCAAAATTTCCTCCCATTTGCTTGAAATTCCCCTTCAACCATTACACTGCTCCTTCCTTTCAACCTCACCATAAATCTTACTCTCTTTAAGCTATCCCTGGTGATCTGTTAAATGCTCCCCATGCTCAAATACAGTCCCTGCTGCTTTAAAAGAAGAAAACAACCACCAACAACAATACAAAAAAAAAAAAAGCAAACCCTGGACTGACTAAATTAACAGCCTAAGAAACAATGAATTAACAGAATCCCTGTTTAGTTCTACAAAACTCTTAATACTCCACAAATAAAGTTGTGACAGCCAACAGTGATCCCTTCCAGCTACCTCATCCTTCTCTCTCTTCCCTTTCCTCTCTCACACATATCACTCTGTTTAGTTTTCCTGGAGGAAAACCAGCAGCCAGGGCAAGCCCTCACTGTTGTTAAGCTGCCCAGCCAGAGGAAGGCAGGTTTCTTGTCACAAGCCACCCTACCCACCATTGTAGTGGTCCAAAACGAGCCAGCAAGCTCCAAAGGGATTTAGGTAAGCAGTTCTCTGCAGAGATGGCTGCAGGGGTGGGGCTGGCAGGGTAATGGCATTGGGTAGATTGAGAGGTGGAGGTGGCACAGGCACCCCCAAAAATGCACAATTAGGCTTGGGAAAGTTCCTTCTTTGACTACAGGTAAAGCTTCTTTGACTCAGCCAGAACCATGACAGTGTTTCACTGAGGGATTAAAGCAGCCACAAGTCACAGTTTCCAACCTTTAAAGTTCTGGGAGGGCACTCATGAAGGGCAGCCCTCACAACCTGACTGTAGACACTTCCTGCTTACCAAAGTCCATGTTCACTGCCTGACACACTTGCATTACAAAGGCACAGGCTTTTGCTCCTCGTTTTGGGCTTAGGTCACTTGTCTCTGATCTGCTGTTAATCTGCTTTAAAGCCAGGCTGGAAAATGAAGTTGTTAAGCTCCAAATGATGGTGCTGTGCACTGCTTCCTTTTAGACCATCAGCATGATTCAGCCAACGCTGGCTTTGCAAGTGCTCTGCTAGACTGCAATCCTGACACGGTGCAGAACTCCCTGCAAGGGCATGGTGGAAGATGTCCTCCTTTTAAAAGTGGGAAGCAAGTATCTAAGAGCATTTGGTTGTATCCTCCAGGCTAAATGAGAGAGGTAATAGTCAAAAGTAGTGAGATGCAGAATGGAGGAACACAACCAGCATTTAGACACAGGTCCAAATAAAAGCCTTCAGAGGCATCAAGTCTGGTGAGGGCAACACCTGATTTTGTCAAGGTATAATTTTCTCACAAACTGAACATTCAGCTCATGAGACATGGAGTTGGAGACAGAGACCACCAGGGGCCAGCCATCAAGGTACTGCTGAGGACAGGGATGCAGGCTCCCCACTGCCAAACAGCTCTGCACGTGGTGCTTTCACCCAGCTGTCAGTTAAATGACTTATATAGAAAGGAGACTTTGCCACAGACCCTGGCTTCCCATTTCAGACAGACTTCCACTATGAGGTGGTTGTAGCTCTGGAGTGCGGTGACCACATGAAGCCCCAGCACTGCTCAGCTAAGTAACCCTTTCGTTGTCCCTCAGTACCCTTGCAAGGAATGCATCTGCCCTCCTGTCTTCTCTGGCACAACCCAAAGGCCAAGGTTTGGAAGGTCTGCTCCTCAGCCTGAGGTCTCAAGGAAGGACAGCTGGAGGTGCTGGCTGCATGTTGCACAGGGCATGGAATACAACTCTACCTTCTTCAAAATTAACTGGTCAGACAGAAAGATGTAAGTGAAGAAATGAGGGGACCACTAAAAGGCAGATCCAAGCCACGAGAGAGAAGACAAATGCCTCTGTGCTCTGCTCCAGAGGTTCAGCTTTCCATGTTGACACTACCATAATTTCTCTCCACACCTTTGTGTTAGCCAGAGAGCGACTGAAGACTGCGTGATAGCCACGCTCTAATGTCTCATGCAGAGTCACAGAGAGATCCCAGAGGCAGCTCATGGGGAGCTCTGTGTACACCAAGTGAAAAAATCACACTGGAGGCACCGTCCCTCCTTGCTGCAGGCGGCAAAGCAGGAGCCAGGTAGCTGGAGCAGCTCAGCAGTGGCTCATCTTACCTGGGTGGTCTTTGGTAAACGAAGTGCAGTGTCCCCATCTCCTGTCTCTGTCATAGTTGTGTGTTGTTGAACACCTGGGAAGAATCAAAGGTGTAGTTTAGTGCAGCTTCAAACCACCTGGATGTTTGCACTGAGGCTGCCTGGCCTTCATCCCATGGCAACCTGGAAATTCTTGCCCTTTTTGGTTTCCTAATTAGCCTCTGTTAAATTCAAATCCTCTGAACACCCGAGGAAAAATATTGATTGCTTTTGTTTCATTCAAGATGCCCTTCCTCATTCCTCTCAAACAGAAGACAGATTAGGAATGAGACGTGGAAGCAGGACCTGAGATCCCCAGTGAATCCTCCAGAAAAAAAACCCCAACCTTCTTTCCATCTCTAAGATTAGAAAATGAAGAACAGAAATAAAAACCAAAACCAAAGCAAATAAAATCTGTCTCCTTTATTCATTACACAACAAGTGAAACAGGACCCAACCCATTCTTTTTTATGCCTGTCAGTTGCTTAAATTATCTGTGGAAGTAAGACACTGGCCACAGAGGGACTTTTCCCTGGCTTTTGCACTCAGTTCCTTTAAACTATTTCTACAATTTTATCTCGACAGACAAAAAAAAGAGGAAATAACTGGCATGGGGGGTGATTTCCAAACCTCATCTTTTTTTGTAGAGCATCAGGCTCAGTCCTGTATGCCACACTGCCTGTGGGATCCTGCTGAGGCAAACTTGGACAACCCTTTTATCCCCACGCTCCTTGCCCTCATCGTTCTGCTCACTCTGAGGCTCCAGCCTCCTGTCACCTCCATCCTAAAGGGCAGCCTGCAAGCAGGCAGGACCTTGAAGGACACAGGCTTTGCCCTCACTTTGCTGCTTATCAGGTTCCCTGGGATCAGCATCACTCCAGCATGGGCTAGGACCAGTTGGCACAAAAGAGTCACAGAATGCCAGGGGCTGGAGGAGACCTGGAAAGCTTATCCAGTCCAACCCCACCCTGCAGAGCAGGATCACCTAGACCAGATCACACAGGAATACATCCAAGCAGGTTTTGAATATCAGAGAGGGAAACTCAACAGCCCTCCTGGGCAGCCTGTTCCAGTGTTCTGCCACCCTCACAGTGAAAAAAATCCTTCCTCATGTTTCCATGGAACTTCCTATGCCTCAGCTTCTACCCATTGCCCCTTGCCCTGTCGCTGGGCATCACTGAGCAGAGCCTGGCTCCATGCTCTTGGCACTCACCCTTCACAAATTCATAAGCATTAATGAGGCCACTCCTCAGGCTCCTCTTCTCCAAGGTGTACAATGTGGCTTTCCTGAGTGCTGTTCTGGGCTCTTTTTCAGGCATCTCTGCCTGAAGCCACATGTCAGGTTGCTGTTAGCTTATGAAAGAAGAGCAAACACTGGGCAGAAGGTCAGCCACGGGCTGAAATGACCTGTCAAAACCAAACAGCTCCAGCTGTCCTCCTCCTCATCTCCTCACATGTAAATGGCTTTTTAAAAATCAGAAACATGAAAGCAAGTTGTCCAAGGTCAGCTCTAAAGTGTGCTCTAACCTTGGGTCCCATCCATTATTTTTCTTTCCCATCTCTGTGGCCTAACTGGCTAAAAACAAACACACAAAGTGTCCTGTATTAATGAGGTCCATCTTGAGCACTGCATGAAACGAAGTGAACCCAAAGGTCAAACTCTTTCTGGCTGGAGTTCATCAAAACCAAGGTTCAGATTGGAAGATGATCTCAGGTCCCTTCCTTGAGTTAAGATATTTTTGACTTCTCACTTCACAGGATCACAGGATGTCAGGGGTTGGAAGGGACCCAAAGAGATCATCGAGTCCAACCCCCCTGCCAGAGCAGGACCAGACCATCTAGCTCAGGTCACACAGGAACACATCCAGACATGCCTTGAAAATCTCCAGAGAAGAAGACCCCACAACCTATCTGGGCAGCCTGTTCCAGTGCTCTGTGACCCTTACAGTAAAGAAGCTCCCCTTTGTGTTGAGGTGGAACCTCCTGTGCTGCAGCTTCCATCCACTGCTCCTTGTCCTACGCCAGAGAGCAAGTGAGCAGAGCCTGTCCCTACAGCCCTCAGATATTTATAAACATTTCCTAAATTTCCTCTCAGTTTTCTCCTCTCCAGACTAAAAAGTCCCAGGTCCCTCAGCTTTTCCTCCCAAGGCAGTGCTCCAGTCCCCTCATCATCCTCATAGCTCTCCATTGGACTATCTTGAGCAGATCCCTGTCCCTCTTACCCTGGGGAGCCCCAAACTCTTCAGTCATGCCCATGAAATAGGTTTGTCTGCAAATGTACTCTTCTTTCGTCAGTGCTTGCCTCGGCAGGGCTCCCACCTGACTGTCCCTGCCCCTACATGAATGTAATGAACACTTTTAACAACTTCTGCCTTCGTAAAAATAACCTTTGCCCAAAATAAGGAGATCTGGCCTCAGACACTAGTAGAATAAATCATTACCCAACCAACAAGAGTAATGCCTCACCTATTAGTACCGCACTGTCCAAAAGAGACCTGGTGCCAATCTGGACAGAAATTAGAGATATAAGGGGTGGGGGGGGGAAATCCCAACTTTCCTCATAAATCAGATGGTCTTTGTGTGGCCCAGACAAATCAAAACTGCCTTAACCAAGAGTCATCTCTTACAGGTGTCTCTGTCTCTCTCGGCAGAGAGTTTCCATCAGCTGGTTCCTGCCCTTTCCATCCAAGCTCCTGCCACCCACACACATTGCAGAGGCAATGCAAAGGCCAAAGAGCAACCATTGGTGCAGCTCTTCAGTTTTCCCAGGCCCTGGAGAAGCTTTCATCCGGGCTCCTTGCCTCCTGAGCACGAGTTGACCTCCGAGCCACGACAACCGCGTGGCTCTGCACGGGCAGGAGCGAGCCCAAGTGAGTGACTTGAAGGGGAAGATCAAAGCACTTAGGGGATGGCCTTGTCGTGTGAATGCTGCTGTCATTTAGGAGCAATGTCAACTTACCACTTCTTTCTGGAAAAGTGATTTGATAAACAGGAGTGATAAAACCTTCCACCGTACCGGAAAGGAAATTTGCACAAATTTCCATCCTCTGTAAACACTGAAATACAAGAACAAAACCCACTCATTATGCAGCTGAACACCAGCCAGCAGATGCCTATCTTATGTCTTATTATTTGGCATTATGAAGACAGATAATAGAATCATAGAATACATTGGGAAGGTGCCTCTCAGGGTCATCTAGTCCAACCCTCTTGCAGCGAGCAGGGACGTCCCCAACTAGAGCAGGTTGCTCAGGGCCTTAGGATCATAGAATTGTCAGGGCTATCAAGGATCATCTAGATCCAACCCCCCTGACATGGGCAGGGACACCTCACACTAGATCAGGTTGCTCAGAGCCACATTCAGCCTGGCCTTAAATACCTCCAGGGATGGGGCTTCTACCACCTCCCTGGGCAACCTGTTTTAGGGTCTCACCATCCTCATGGTGAAGAATTTCTTCCTGACCTCCAATCTGCATCTACCTGCTTCTGGTTTTGCTGCATTCCCCCAAGTCCTATCATTAACTGACCCCCTAAAAATCTCTCGCCAGCTTTCTTGTAGGCTCCCTTCAGACACTGGAAGGCCACAATAAAGTGTCCACAAAGCCTTCTCTCCTCCAGATTGAGCAGCCCCAAGTCTCTCAAGTCTGTCTCCACAGGAGAGGAGCTCCAGCCCTTGTTGAGCCTGACCTCAAATATCTCCAGGGATGGGGTGTCCACCACCTCCCTGGACAACCTGTTGCTGTGTTCCCCCACCCTCCTATTAGAAACTTCTTCCTGGTGTCCTAACATCTTCACGTTCTTCAGCTGTATTTCGGACCCTGTGTCTCTGCAACTTCAAGTGTGTGACAAGAGGCTGCAAATCCTACACCGTGACAGAACCAACAAAGATGAATGGGCTCTGCAGCAGCATAAAGATCACAGACCATTTCAGCTCAGAAATGTATTGCAGCTTCTGGTACAGCAAGTGCCAATTATCTTCATTAATTGCAATTATTGTTTCTAATTATGGCGTATGGCAATAGCACATTAAATTGATTTCTGAAGTGGTATCCTTTCAGCCTCCATATCACATAACATCTGTTCAAGGCAATTAAGGCACCAGACAGTGCAAACTGAAATAGAAAGAGTCCAGGAGGGGGAAGGTTTGAAAGTCTGGGGGAGACAAATGATTGTTTTGATCACAGCACCTTCCCTTTGGGACGTTCCTTACAACTGGGGTGAAGCTGATGGGTCTGGTGTCAGAAAAAGGCAAGCTTCATCTTTACCCCATCAGCCTCAGGGAAGGGTGGTGGGAGTCTGACGGAAAAAAAAAAATAATCCCCCGTGATGAGTCTTGAGAATGAAGGAAAATTAAGATTAAAAAAAAGACAATGAGACACTGTCAGGGCTCAGTTAACCATTAAACTAAAAGCAATCACTTTGGAGAACCAGGAGCACGAGCAGGAAGCCAACCACTGCCTAGAGGAGAAAGGGGCACACAGCTGAGCTGGCAGCACAGCCCATTTCCACTTCTCACTGACCGTGTCTGACTGCTCCTTGTCCTGAGCTTACCCTTTCCATCACAGCTGGGGCCCCTGCACACCCTTGGGATATCTGTTAACCACCCCCCAAGCCCAGACTCCTTGTCTCAACGAGCTGCTGAGGCCACTGTCAACATTATGGAAAAGAATAACCTGTGCCTGTGGTCCCAGCTCTTCCTAGCAGGTTGGAAGCAGTGTGGTCACTCTACATGTCCTGACTGTCCTCTTATCTGTCAGTGGGAAACAGCTACTTCCACTTGCCCTGCTAGCTCTGGTTTCAAACCTGATTCTCATTGTCTGAAGTAATTAAGCACACGTTCAAATATTTACCTCCTCTCTCTGGCACCTCCCATCATAAGCAGCTAAGGCACTTGTGGCAACAGACTCCCAGAGTCATTTCGGACTCAGAGAATCATTTCAGTTGCAAAAGACCTCAAAGATGATTGAGTCCAACCACCAACCCAACACCACCACGGCCACTAAACTGTGTCCCAGAGCGCCACATCCACCTCTGTTTTTAACGCTTCCAGGGATAGTGACTGCACCACTTCTGTGTTGGCTTGAGCTAATTGGAGCATTTGAGTGAGAAATTAGACTATTGCCTGAGAGAGGTAAACACAGTGTGGCACTTCACAAAGTTTTACTGAGAAAGGAGAAAA
>VWZI01005110.1:393090-420148 GCA_013396835.1 Psilopogon haemacephalus
AAGAGACAGAATGTGGATTGGAATTACCAATTCAGACTGGGAACTATTCTGCAGAGACAAAAGGTCCTTTTCCAGAGTGCCTTTTCTCCCACTGCTTCTGCAAGGATCCCTGATTGTTCTGATGGGACACAGTCTAGTGAGGGAAGGTGGATAAAAACTGCCTCATGAAGGGTCTCTGCTAAACCAGGAAAACACAAAAGACCACCAAAGCTCTACTCCGTGATCACAGAATTGTCAGGGCTGGAAGGGACCTCAAAGATCATCCAGTTCCAACCCCCCCTGCCACAGACAGGGACACCTCACACTAGATTAGGTTGCTCAGAGCCACAACCAACCTGGCCTTAAAGACCTCCAGGAATGGGGCTTCCACCACTCCTCTGGGCAAGCTGCTGCAGTGTCTCACCACCCTCATGGTGAAGAGCTTCTTCCTAACCTCCAATCTGCATCTAGCCACTTCTATTGCTTTCTGCTGTCAAGGGACACAGCTCCTGTGCCTCTCTGCAGGAAGTGTAGAAACACTCAGGGGCCAGGTCACAGCTACAAATAACATCCCAGGTTTTGACTTTTCTTGTCGTGTAGCTGTATCCCCCAGGGCATTAGGTAGAAACCACAACCTCATTGGGTTTCCACTCACTAGACTGAGCTGATTTTAACCAACAGGAAATAATTTTTTTTAAAGGGTAAAACATATAAAGCTCTGCTACCACCAAAGCTGTTCACAGGTGAACTTCAGCGAAAAGAAAAATCTCACAGAAGCAGCACATCAGGAACCTAGAGCTGGGTAAGGGACATATCAAGTCCAGGGTGAGACAAAGCTGTTGGTAAGATATATAGGGAGGACATGAGCACTTCTAAGGTATCATAAAACAGTGTGGGTTGGAAGGGACCTCTGGAGATCCTCCAGCCCAAGTCCATTGTTAGAGCAAGTTACATAGAATCATGTCCAAGCAGGGTTTGAAAGTCTCTAGAGGAGGAGACTGCACAAGCTGTCTGGGCAGCCTGGGCCAATGCTCTGTCATCCTCAATGAAGTTTCTCCATAAGTTCCTCCTGTGTCCTAGTTTGTGCCCACTGCCCCTTGTCCTATCACTGGGCACCACTGAGCAGAGTCCAGCCCCATCCAAGGAACAGCTTTTGCACCCTGCACTGACTCTGCCAGCCCTGAGAAGCCTCCAAGAGCTTCAGTCAGGTTGACCTCTTCCTAATCACCAAAAATAATCCTCCACTTACACCTGCAGTGTCTCAGGAAATACTTCAGTACATTACTGGGATAGTTAGGATCAGAGCATCATTTAAATATATCTAAGCTAGTTTCAGCTGAGCTGGTGAAAGAAGGCTAATTGCAAAGCCACCCAGCTGGAGACCCAGGCTATTAGCTGTGCTGTCAGCCTGTGGTGAAAGCCACCACAGCACACGATGAGAACTCTGAAGGGCATGGTAGGGAAAGAGGGAGAGCTTTGCAAAGGAGGTGGTTACCTAGGCTGGCATGGTCACCACCAGGTAAAGCCTGGTGGGGCAGCACTTCCATGCTGCTGCAAGTACCTGCTTGTGCCAACATATTTCTGTGGTGGGTTTTCAATGTATTTAATTTTTGGTGGTACTTACTCCCCTCCCATCCTTCCTCCCTAGCCAGACATGGATGTAAGCAGTCGCTTTAAATGCAGATATGTATGGGCCCAGCCACCCTGCAGGCCCCCTGCTTAGTCAACACTGCTGTGAGCCTTCATCTAGCAAATCTCCTTCGGTTTACATTGGAAGATCTCTTCCTTTGGGTCTGTTGGTGACTACACTCATCCAGCCCCAAGGCAGCATTGTCCTGCCAGCCAGCTCATAGGTGATCCACCACTCCGAAACAGAAGAATCAGACTTACCCTCTTTGCACAGTCACTGCTCAGAGCCAGAGCCAAGACAACAATGAAAGGAGCACAGACTTTCATCTTTGCTCTCCTCTCATGAAGCTTTTGCCTGGCAGAGGGAAAACTTCCAGGGCTGGGCTGAAGTAGGAGGGTGAATCAGAACCAAGCTTTCACAAAGGGACTGGCATTTACCTGACTTTAGGGGATTTTAGTCTTCTAAGTAAGCAGAGCTTTTATCACTGTTAATCATTAATGTCTCTGTGGGTAGATGGGAATGCCATGGAGTCAGATACTCTCCCTAAACCACAGAGAGTAAAGAGTTTACCAAGGGCCTGACCCTGTGAGAAGAACACTGGCATACCCAGCAAGCATTTCAGAGCACCTCCAGAGGAGCTGAACCCATGCTGCCTGTAATCAGACACGATTCACCATCCAGCTCCTTCCCATCTTCAGCAGCTGATTCCAAGCACGGTATAGCAAGAAGCAGGAGCTGCAAGCAAGCCCACTCAGGAGATGACAACACATTGCAAAAGAGATCAATGCTGATATCAGCCACCAGCATTACTCATTAACAGCTGCCCAGCTGGCACTTCCAACAGCAGACTGACAACCTTGCAGCAACAGACTGGGAGAATTAAAGGGGAAAAAAAAAAACCCAAAAACTAAAACCAGGCATTTCTCTCATAAAACAGTTTAGGGGACTAATAAAACAGTTCAGGGGACTAAAAAGCTGCCTTCTGAAGCCACCTGGGCAAAGCCATGGCTGCCTGCCGAGCACCTGGCTGAGGCAGCCATGCTGCAGAAGCCACCCAGAGGGTATTGCCAAAACTCAGATCTCACCAGTGCAGAGTCTGTTTCAGCCCCACCTTGCCCCACAGCCAAAAGCCACAGAGGTTTGGCTGGCGTAACCCTGCCTGCGCTTCAGGCTTCTGCCAGCCAGGTCCTGTCAGTCAGGGGCCACAGCTCTGCACACCCAAAATCCCCAGAGCCACAGCAACAGGAGAGAACAGCACAGCCCTGGCTTCAGCTGTGCTCTGCCCTTGGAAGCCACCCCAGCACAGCAATGGAAGGGATGCAATTCTGAATTGTTTTTTTACTGTGCCAGTATAGCCTGGTAGAGCTGCATCCCCCCAGCACTCTTTTGCCACGATGCTTTATCATCTGGGAGAGGATTGCCACTGCCTGAGCCATCACACTGCTGTGTCTCTGGTCACAGCAACAGCTCTTGGTATAGAATCACAGAATGGTTTCAGCTGGAAAAGACCTTCAATGTCATCCAGTCCAACGTCTCCATGCCCACTGAATCATGTCCCACAGTGCCACATCTGCAAGTATTTTAAGCACCTCCAGGCGTGGTGACTCCACCACCTCCCTGGGCAGCCTGTTCCAATGCCTAACCACTCTTGAAGTAACAGTTGGGTTTTTTTCCTACTTGTAGTTCAACCTAAGCCTCCCCTGGTGCAACCTGAGACCATTTCCTTTTGTTCTACAGCTTGCCTAGGGACACCCTACCCTAGATCAGGCTGCCCACAGCCTCTGCCAGCCTGGCCAAAAACACCTCCAGGGATGTGGCCCCAAACACCTCCCTGGGCAACCCATTCCAGGCTCTCACCACTCTCACGCTCAACAACTTCCTCCTCACATCCAATCTGAATCTCCCCACCTCCAGCTTTGCTCCATTCCCCCTAGTCCTGTCACTCCCCGAGAGCCTAAAATGTCCCTCCCCAGCTTTTTTGTAGCCCCCTTCAGATCCTGGAAGGCCACAAGAAGGTCCCCTGGGAGCCTCCTCTTCTCCAGCCTGAACAGCCCCAACTCTTTCAGTCTGTCCTCATAGCAGAGGTGCCTCGAACACCTCCAGGGAGGTTGTGGAGCACAGAAGCATAAAATGTGACCCTTGATCCCATTCTGTGCTCCATGACCTCCGTGGGCAACCTGTGCCAGTGTCTCACCACCCTCACTGCAAAGAACTTCCAGTTTCCATCTCCCCTTTGCCAGTTTAAACCCATTCCTGTCATGACAAGACCTTGTCAATAGTCCCCCCTCAACCCTCCTGTCAGCCCCTTCAGATCCTGGAAGGCCACTCCAAGGTCTCCTGGAAGCCTTCTCTTCTCCAGACTGCACAGCCCCAACTCTCTCAGCCTGTCCCCATAGCAGAGCTGCTGCAGCACTCTCAGCATCTCGGTGGCCTCCTCTGGCCTGGCTCCAACAGTTCCATGTCCTCGTTCTGGGTGCTCCAGAGCTGCACACAGTGCTCCAGGTGGGGTCTTACCTAAATGCTCACTCCGTAGCCTTCTCGTAGGTCCCCTTCAGATCTTGAAATGCAGCTCTGTGATCCCAGAGCCTTCTCCAGGCTCAACAGCCCCAAAAGCTTTTCCAGCCTGTCTTTATAGGGGAGGTGCTCCAGCCCCCTGATGGCACACAAGGAGCAGCTGAGGGAGCTGGGCTTGCTCAGGTGGGGAGAAGCAAAGACTAAGGAGAGCTCTTGCTGCTTTCTACAACAACCTGAAAGGAGGTTGGAGTGAGGCTGGTGCTGGTCTTTCCTCCCAACTAACCACCAACAGAACAAGAGGGAATGGGTTTAAGCTGTGCCAGCAGAAGTTTAGGTTGGCATCAACCCCTCTAAGCCCTGGGAGCTTCAGAAATCCTGTGGGAGAAAAATATTGAGATGGTTTTGTTTTTCAGAGAGGATTGGAGTCCCTGTCCATCTTCTGCTGCTAATTCCTGCAGCCCCCAAGCTGTGCATAACCTCTCCTGAACTGCAGCAGAGCAGACCAAGCCTTCTCCAAACTGTCCTCCCCTCTCCTGGAGGCAGCAAGGCTGGTGGCGTAAACCCAGCTGCAACTGGCTGGTTGCTGGGCAGCTGGGATGCAGTAAACATAGATTTGGCACTCGCTGAGCCTAGCAGATAATCCTGGGACAGAAAGCTACCCCTGCACCCAAATGTTTCCTCCTCCTCACTCCTCTCACCTCCCACGCTCCTCCAGCAGCTCCAGCAGCTCTCCTGGCTTCCCTCACCAGCTCACAGCTCTGGGGGGGGTTCTGCACCAGCTTCCTCTCTCTTCTCCCCAGGGACTGAAGCTGTTCTCAGATCTATTGTGTTACTCATTTCATTTCACTCCATCACCAAGAGGCATGGTCTCTTTGGGCTCGCTCTTTACTAGCATCTTCTCCTCCCACACCCCTGGGTCTGCACTCAGAGCTATTCCTACCCTCAGCTGAAACTATCAGACCCTGAGCATCCCTCCCTGGTCAGAAGGGTATTGTATCAATGTCCCTCCCCTAGCCCAGAGCTCCTCAGGCTGTCCCCATCACCTGTGTCCTGCAGAAGCAAGCACAGGACCCCTGGGGATAGGGCTGGGCTCTTCCCAGTGGTGCCCAGTGCTAAGACAAGGAGCAGTGGGCACAGACTAGAACACAGGAGGTTTCACTTGAACTTAAGGTGAAACTTCTTGACTTTGAGGTTGATGGAGCACCAGTCTGGGCTGCCCAGAGAGGTTGGGGAATCTCCTTTCAAACCCTGCCCTGGGTGACCCTGCTTTAGCACCGAGCCTGGGCTCAGCCATCTCCAGAGGTGCCTTCCAGCCCCCATCATTCTGCAACGCTGAAAAATCCTACGCCTGCGACCAGCCTAGGATGTGTTTGCACCAAGAGACTCTTCCTCCTACTGCATGAGCAAGAGTGGAAAGTATTGGACTGCATTCCCCAGGCCTTTGGGGGGAACCTTTGCTGCTAACCCTGGGCTGCAGCAGCAGGCCCATGCAGAGAGGTGGAGGATTCTTTGTCAGCCCTGTGCTCGCTGCAAACTGACAAGAAAGAGGTGTGGAGGCAGCCACCTTCCACCTTCCACCGCTGCCAACCCCTTTAGGTAACCAGCCCAGGCTGATTTGCAATTGTGAGGCTCCTACATTTTTAGCTGTGCTCAAACTCCTGCTCTGCCACCCACTTTCTGCATTAGCATATCAGACGCCCCCGTGGCAGCCTTGCTTTGAAACGGGCTAGAAAGTCAGGGTGTGAGGAAGGGAGGTGGCTCCACTTCTGCAGCTGAAGGCAGCTGAAGCCTTCCCTTTCCAAGTGGCAAAGAGCACCAGCAGGGAAGAGACGGCCCCAAGGGGAGGACGCCAGCCCCACTGCCTGCCTCTGCTTTGGGGCCATTTGCTAGGGCCATGAGGTCACAGCAAGTGACCCCAAAGGTAGGGGTGGAGAGCAGAGCTGACCAGCAGTGCTCCTTGTTCTGACTGCAGCCCTAAAAACAGCCTGTAGGAAAAGCAGTGGATATGCAGAGGTAGCTATTGCCCATATTTATATACACACGTGTATGGAAAGCAGAGGTCTGCTCCAACGCTCACCTTCTGCTCACACACATGAAGTCCCAGGTGACACCCACTGAGCAGCCACCTGGTTGTGGTGACCACAGGAGGCCACACCATGAGGTGTCCTCTGCACCCTGCACTGGGGTGATTCTGTCACTCAGTGTCACTGCAGCAGCTGCCCAGAGCCAGCAGAGCTGCCTGGACACTAGATTATCACCACCAGGATGATGAGGTGTCCTCTGCACCCTGCACTGGGGTGATTCTGTCACTCAGTGTCACTGCAGCAGCTGCCCAGAGCCAGCAGAGCTGCCTGGACACTAGATTATCACCACCAGGATGATGAGGTGTCCTCTGCACCCTGCACTGGGGTGATTCTGTCACTCAGTGTCACTGCAGCAGCTGCCCAGGGCCAGCAGAGCTGCCTGGACACTCAATTTTGCAATATCACC
Source organism: Psilopogon haemacephalus (assembly GCA_013396835.1). Classification (NCBI taxonomy): domain Eukaryota; kingdom Metazoa; phylum Chordata; class Aves; order Piciformes; family Megalaimidae; genus Psilopogon; species Psilopogon haemacephalus. The sequence goes on from VWZI01005110.1 coordinate 399,704, forward strand.
ATCAGGATGCTCACCTTGGATTCATCAACCTGCGTTGTCCACCTGCTACTCCAGTGTGGTGTTTGCCAAGGGTTTCCCTCGGGGTTTTGCACAATAAATTTGGTGGCAATCCTGCAAGAGGCACCTGCAGCTTCTCTCTTCAGTCTCCTTGCTGCCAACCTCTTGTTCCTGTGCAGAAGCAGGACCCTCAGATACTGGTCCCATGGCCTGGGATATGTTTGGGAGAGCTGCTAATGGATAGAGAGAGGTAAACTTGCCTTCTGGAAAGAGGGGCATGGATGCTCCTGAGCAGAGCTGCCCTCTCGCTGTGTACAAAGGCTCCCTCCCGATGGTCTCCCCTTCTCTGTCCCCTTCCTCTGCTCTCACCTCTCCGTGGTCTCATCCTACTACAGAATGATGCATGTTTGTTTTTTTTTTTTTCACCAAATCAGAGATTTCACCCCTGAAAAAAAAAAAAAAGAGAGTCTCTTTTCCCTACACTCCCAAAAGTAAGGCAGGCAAAGATATCCAAGCAAGAACCTCTTGGTGAGCAGCCCTCTCCCAGCTGCACAAGTCCTGACTTCAGAAGTGATTTGTGTCCTTCTCATCACCTCACTGCTGGCCTGAAGAACAGGCTGAGGCTGAAGACTGCACAGCATGGCCAACAGCCCTGCTCTGTTTGCTTCTCTCTCTCTCTCTCTCTCTCTTTTTGCCCTCATTTCCCTTGTAGCTCCAGTGCCCCTCCTTGTAATTGCTCAGAAATGTAATTGCTGCTCTGTGTAATTGCTGCAGGAGCGATCTGAGCTGTCACCAACTCACATTGTTCACACATCAGGAGAAACCTGGCAGATCAGAGTCACCCCACCTAGCTCCAGGGACCTCCTGCATATGTATGCACAGCTGAGGTAGGGATTGAGGCTCCCTCTGTAAGCAGCAGAGACCTAGAAACATAGGGGGGTTGAATTCCAGGCACGAGGCACGTGCCCAAATGTGTGCTTCAGCTCGAGGATGGAACAAATCACTCCTGAAATCCATGGGCTGCAAGAGTGGTCAGGCATGGGAACAGGTCGCCCAGGGAGGTGCTGGAGACACCAACCCTGGAGGTGGCCAAAAACACGTGGACATGGCACTTTGGGATGTGGTTTAGCACATGTGTTGGACTTGATGATGATCTCAGACATGTTTTCCAAGTGAAGCAGTTCCCTGGACCGTATTAAGCAAATCATAGAATGGTTTAGGTTGGAAGAGACCTCAAAGATCATCCAGTTCCAACTCCCCTGTGCCACAGGCAGGGACACCTCCCACTAGATCAGGTCACTCAAGGCCTCATCCAGCCTCCCTCCAGGGAGGGAGCAGCCACAACCTCCCTGGGCAACCTGTGCCAGTGTCTCACCTCTCTCACTGTGAAGAACTTCCTCCTAAATGTACAACCACTGACAAATATCTAGGATATCTCTGACAAACAGGAGGAGCCAAGACCTGTGCTTGGATACAAAGACAGCTTTGGAGCAGGAACCTAAAGCTAGGTAAGAACATCCTGACTGAGCTCTCCTGAAAGAGAAATCATCAAGTTTTCATCTCAGCTCTGCTAAACTTATTTTTCAAGTTCAGATGAAACCTCCTGGGTTTTAGTTTGTGCCCTTTGCCCTATCACTGGGCACCGCTGAACAGATTCTGGCTCCACCCTCTCACCCCAAACCCTTTAGCTATTGCTCATCACTGAGAAGATCCTCTCTTGCCTGCTCTTTTCCAGGCTCAACAGCCCTGGGATCTTTCAGCCTCTCCTCATCAGAGGTTTCATCCTTCCAGGAAGGACTGAAATCATTGAGGCAGGCCTCAAGTTATCTCATGCAGCAATTGGAATCGAGGCTGTGCAGAAGGGAAGGCAGAGGAGCATCACATTGTACCTGGAAAACATTCAGCTACAGCCTCAGCTCAGGGTTGCAATCCCCTTTGTGTCGCAGGCACAGAGCAAAAGGAATTAATTGAAGGCTACAAACCGAACCCACTATTATGAAATTCCAGGGGATGAGTTATTTTTAAGGTATATATAAATATTTGGCAGGAATTCTTAACAGCCCTCTTTTTAAAGGAATGCCTTTGTGTGAGCTGGGTTTAAGGAGACATCTCTGCAAAAAAAAATCTCTTCAAATGCAGAAGAGGTTCACAGCATCTCCTGCTTCCGTGAGAGCCTGTGATGTCCAAGTGGTAGCAGGTTCTCAGAATAACTGAAAAAAAAAAAACCCTTCTTTCACAGAATCACAGAACAATAGGGGGTTGGAAGTGACCTCAAAATATCTTGGAGTCCAATCCCCCTGCCGGAGCAGGATCACCCAGGGCAGGTCACACAGGAACACATCCATGCAAGCCCTGAATGTCTCCAGAGGAGACTCCACAACCTCTCTGGGAAGCCTGCTTCAGGGCTCCAGCACCCTCACAGTGAAGTTTTCCTTTATATTCTCATGGAACCTCCTCTGCTCCAGCTTACCCCCATTGCCCCTTGTCCTGTCACTGGACATCAGTGAGCAGAGCCTGGCTCCATCCTCCTGACACTGCCCTGCACATCTTTATCCACAGGGTTGAGGGCAGCCCTCAGGCTCCTCTGCTCCAAGCTCAAGAGCCCCAGCTCCCTCAGCCTGTCCTCATGGGGAGATGTTCCACTGCCTTCAGCAGCTTTGTGGCTCTGTGCCAGACTCCCTGAACTGAGGGGTCCAGAACTGGACACAACGTTCCAGATGCAGCCTCATCAGGGCAAAGTAGAGAGGGAGGAGAACCTCTCTCAACCTCCTAACCACAGCCCTTCTAAATACCTCCCAGGATGTTATTTTCCCTTCACTGAAATTAGAAACCAAGAAGCCATTGCCAGTTGCAGGATAAATTATTTACTTACACAATTAACATGTTACATCAGCTCAACACACCTCAGATCCTATAAACATTGTAGTGCCATACAAGGATTTCTCCCTGCTTTGGGGAGACAGAAATCCACTCTGCATTTCCTTCTCTGAAGGTCAGTAGGGAGACATTGCAAGACAAAACCACAAATAACACAAGGACATGGATCCAGTTCTGTATTATGACATTTTAGGCCCTGCAACAGAATCATCACATGGGATGAAAATGATATAAGCAAGTCCCTTTCCTTCCCTTCCACCCAGACCTTGCAGCATTCATAGGGTCCTTAAGGTTGGAAAAGGCCTCCAAGATCACCCAGCCCAACCATCAACCCAACTCCACCATGGCCACCAAACCGTGTCCCCAAGTGCCATGTCCACACCTTTCCTGAACACCTCCCTAGGCAGCCTGTTCCAATGCCTGACCACCCTTGCAGCAAAGAAACTTCTCCTCATCTCCAAACTCCTCTGGCACAATTTCCTCTCATTCTATCAGCTGATACTAGGGAGAAGAGATCAACTCCCACCTCACTGCAACCTCCTTTCAGGGAGCTGCAGAGAGCAGTGAGGTCTCTCCTCATCCAGCACTTCTCAGCAAAGGTCTTCTGAAAAAAAAAAAAAAAAAANGACAGTTGGTCTGCAGCAAGGAAATATCTCCATCAGCTCAGTGAAAGCTTTTCCTGTGTTTTATTTGGCATTGGAGTAGGGTTCAGTGCCCTGCCAGGCTCAGCTTGGGATCCTGTCCCCTGGAGCAGAGGCAGAGAGCAGCCCATGGAAGTGCCACTCTGTTTTTGCTGCAGGGCAAACCCCCACGCTGGCCACGGCAGCACTGCTGTCACAGGGCTTTGCTGTGATCCCACAGAGCTTGGAAAGCTGCCTGCTGATGCAGAAAAGATGCCTGTGTCTAAACCTGACACAAGGAGCTCTGCTTCAGAGTTAGGAGGAGCAACGGTTTTGGCTTCTCACAGCTCTTGACAATGACCTGCCCTTGGGCTGTAGCCTTCGACTAACTGAGCCCTTGGAGACTGTTCAAAAGCTCTGACAAACTGTGAGAAGGTGCCTGGGGGGTGTTTGCAGCAGAGATCTCACAACACACTACCACGCACTCACCCGACCCACCACCTTCCAGTACCTCAGGAGAGACCAGCTGAAGAGACAACATCCACTGCTGGGAAGCTCTGGGATGAGCAGCAGCAGCAGCACCACAGCTGGGAAACAACTGCAGCAAGGACTGCAGCTCTGCCTCACAAACCTTGGCTGCTTCCAAACATTCCAAATGAGCTCTTGAGTCCTGATCACAGAATCATGGAATAGTTTTTTGTTGGAAGAGACCTTTAAGATCCTCGAGTCCAACCACCACCCTAAAAATTCCTTTCCTGCAGGAGTGGTCAGGCACTGGAACAGGCTGCCCAGAGAGGTGGTGGAGTTTCCATACCTGGAGGTGTCCGAGAAACCTGTGAATGTGGCACCTGTGGACATGGTTTAGTGGCCATAGTGGTATTGGGTTGATGGTTGGACTGGGTGATCTTAGAGGCCTTTTCCAACCTGAAGGACCCTATGAATGCTGTGAGGTTTTCTCAGTGTTGAGGTCGAGCATTTTTTTCTCTCAATGGCTGTTGCAGTTTCAGGTTTGAGCACTGATACAGCTCAGGGAGTCTCCCTTTTCCATGTACGAAGCTGGGGGAAACTCAAGTGCCCTTTTATTTATCACCATCATCATGGGATTAAGGAGACATAAGAGCAACTCTCCATGCAAATTGTGTTTTGACAGGTTTGAGCACTGATACAGCTCAGGGAGCCTCTCTTTTCCACATAAGAAGCTGGGGGGAAACTCAAGTCCCCTTTTATTTATCACCATCATGGGATTAAGGAGACATAAGAGCAACTCTCTCTGCAAATTGAGTTTTGACAGGGGAAAACTGGGGATAGAGAAGGAGAAATAAAGCCACATTAAAATCTGACCACCTTTACTGACAGGCAAGATGAAGGACAGAGCCATCAAAGCAGCACTTGAGCTGGGCTGCTTTGTTAATTGCAAGTAGATCTCATTAGTAGTGGAAATCAGAGCACAATGAGGCAACTTAAAATCATATTACAACGTGGAAGTCATGCAGCAATTAAAACTGGACAACATCCTTAGTAAAACCTTGGGAAACATCAGCCAGAGACAGGATGTCCACATTCATTCTTGTTAATTCCATCATCTGTGGCAACTGATTCCAGCAGGTTTAGCTTTTGTACTCTGCCAGGCACTGCAAAGCAGAGCTAGGAGTATTCATTATTTCCAAGTCTAAGGAATGAATTTCCACCAGCCCGAGCTAAGAAGTCATTTTTAAAAACAATATAAGTGGGGAAACAGAGCAGCAAGGGGAGGAACCATTTCTGCCTTGTCCTTTTGGTTGCAGCACTGCCAGGCATTGTGCCAAGACTTTTCTCTGTAGAATCACAGAACGGTTTGGGTTGGAAGGGACCTCCAAAGATCATCTGCAGCCCCCAAGGACATCCTCCACTAGATCAGGTTGTTCAGAGCCCTGTCGAGCCTGACCTTGAAAAGCTCCAGGGATAGAGTCTCAACTACCTCCCTGGGTAACCTGTTGCAGTGTTCCACCACCCTCATGGTGCAGAACTTGTTTCTAACATCCAACCCAAATCTGCTCTTCTCTCATTTCAAACCATTGCCCTCTTCCTGTCACTGCAGGCCTTGGCAATCAGTCTCTCTGCAGCCTTCTTGTAGCCCCTTCAGGTACTGGAAAGCTTCTCTACAGTCTCCCTGGAGCCTTCTGTTCTCCAGGCTGAACAGTCATAGAATCATAGAAGAAGAACTTCCTCCTAACATCCCACCTAAATCTCCCCTCTGCCAGTTTGAACCCACTCCCCCTGGTCCTGTCATTACAAGACCTTGTCAATAGTCCCTCCCCAGCCCTCCTGTAGGTCCCCTTCAGATATTGGAAGGTTACTATAAGGTCTCCTCAAAGCCTTCTCTTCTCCAGACTGAAAAGTCCCAACTCCCTCAGCCTGTCCTCATAGCAGAGGTGCTCCAGCCCTCTGTCATAGAATGGTTTAGGTTGGAAGAGACCTCAAAGCTCATCCAATTCCAACCCCACACCATAGGCAGGGACACCTCCCACTAGATCAGGACACTCAAGACCTCATCCAGCCTGGCCTTGAACACTTCCAGGGAGGGAGCAGCCACAACATCCCTGGGCAACCTGTTCCAGTGTCTCACCACCCTCACTGACAACAAGCCCCAGCTCTCTCAGCTGCTACACACAAGACCTGGTTTCCAGGCCCTTCACCAGCAGGTCTAACACTGTCATCTCATGTACCTTTCTGCATGCCCAGACTCATCCGAGGAAATGGGGAAAGAGGAAAAGGAGCCAGTGGCAAAAGCAACTTGTTCAGTAGTCTTCAGTACCATTCCTCTCTCAAAACCCCACCCAAGGCTAGAATTAACAACAAGAAAAAATGAGGGACACTTAACCACTTACTGAAAGAGCAACAATCCACCTTTGCCCAAAGCTAAAAGGCACCAGGAGCAGTAACGAGAGGGAAGCTGGTGAGCCTCCCACCACTCTGTAATTAGTGGATGCAATTCTGGCATCAGTGTTGGCTACAAGAGCAGCTCCTGTTCCCAGCACAGGAAACTCACAGCTTCTTTTGGCCTTCTTACAGCTTGTATAACAATGGTCTCATTGCAGATATTCACCCAGGCAATGCAGCAGTCAAGACTCAATCCCACCTGGACCCCTTCCCAAATCTTGCAAGACAGATAGGAAGCTATTAAGAAAGTAATCCTCATCTTTTCACACCAGTAACTGATTTTACGTCCACTTCAAAAGCCTACTGACACACAGGGAATCCTGCAAGCCAGGAAGGAAAAAAAAAAAAATAAAAACAAAACCCAAAACCCCAACCAAACAAACCATTAGAAGATTAAAATGAAATTACCTTAAATTAAAAGTTTGGATTGGGGAATTTAAAGGGAGTTTGTCTCTATTAAAGACAAGAAAAGTAGAGGTGGAAATCATCATTTGAATTGCACCGTGCAATGGAATCCTCCCAGGCAAAAGGATGCAGCCACAGGAGGAGAACAGAACCAAGCAGCTCAACTCCTTTGCTGAGATACTACTTGTTCATCCTACAGGTTCTAACTGCCATCAGAAGAGGGGGCCTGGCAGGCTCAGTGACAGCAGCTGGGCACTGAGGACAATTCCTATCTCACAGAAACACACCTCTAAGGTTTGTCTCTGCTGCTGCTGAGGCCAAGCAGCTGTACCAGAACCCTTAGTGAAAAGCAGAGGTTTATACAAAAGTAGCTTTATACTGAGCCTCGGTGCCCTTGCTCTTCTCACTCTTGACCTTCATCAGAGATGGAAGGTCTGATGTCCTATAAACTCCAGTCCTCATCCTTCCTTGGCAAGACCTCAGCTCAGAGATGTAACCTTCAAAGCTGAGGCTGCCCTCCGAATCCTCACGGCAGCCTGTGCCAGCATCTTCCAGCTTGACTCCATCCACATCAATTATCCTGTTGACTGGGAGCTCCGTCCTGGGCTTCTCTCTCGTACCAGCATGGTGAAAGCTTCTGCTGCTCTTCACTCTGTGAGGGGTCTGCTCACAGGAGTTCCTTGGAGCCCCTTGTGAATCTTTCTTCTTTCGGTGGTTCACACCTAACAGGAGAGTTAAAAACAAAAGAACACAAACCAGGAGAGTTATTTGGCTTCTGCTTTTAGTAGTTACCCTTCTTTGAGGTCCTGATGGTAGAGAGTCAGCTGGGGCATTCCTCATCGAGGTGACTTACTGATGTAGCAAGCAAGGAATGGACCAGAAGATCACAAAGGTAAATGTAAAATATTAAGATGCATCTGCCTTAACTTAGCATTTTTAGCCTGCACTAAAAGCAACTCCTTTGTGTGGATGTGTGCCCCTCCAGAGCAAAACCTCTCACACCAGAGGGGAAGGAGGAGAAGACAGAGCTTCCACTGGTGCAGAATGGGAGACGTTCTTTAACCTGAACTGGCCACCAAAACCAAGTCTCTGCTGAGATACCATTTTCACTTGGCTAGGGAGTAACTCTCCACCAGACCACAACAGGATGATTTGAAGTTGCAGTTCATCATCCTGGAGCTCTTATGGGCCATTTGCACCTGATGAAGAGCTTAAACCCCTCCAGAAACACCCAAGTTAGGTGTGAGTTTGTATAACTTTACCAAGTTTCTTTTTTGGCAGAGTGCTTCTAAAATCACCCTTGCCAGGTATTCTCCAGAGCTACTCATACAAAGCCATTGCTATCCCAAATTACCTCTGGATTATAAACCCCTGAGCTCCCAAAAACCTCCTTGCACCTTAGTTGTGAGGCTGCAACCTGGAGGCACTTATGAAAGCAAGCACAGGTGATCACAGACTCATTAAGGCTGGAGAAGGTCAAAGATCCAAAGCCTCTAAGGTCATCCAGTCCAACCATCAACCCAACACCACTGTGGCCATTAAACCACATCCCCAAGAGCCATGTCTGCATGGGTTTGAACATCTTCAGCCATGGTGACTCCACCACTTCCCTGTCCCAATGCTGGTTTGCCTGTTTCGGTGGGCAGCAAGAAGGACGAAGACTGAGCTGATTCCATAATTCACACCATGTTTGCCAACATAATTTCTGGAGGTGAGGTGTCCTCACCATTAGGATCATAAAAGAGGCTCTTACTAGACCAACTGAACTTAAAAATAAACTTTCAAGGCACAGAGGCAGGCCTCAGTAAGGGCTTCTGTTTCACAGAATGGGGTGGGTTGGGAGGGACCTTTAAAGGTCATCCAGTCCAATCCCCTGCAATGAGCCTTCAACTATTTCAAGCTTTTCTTGGTGATGCCCAATGACACGACAAGGGACCATGTGTGGAAGCTGAGGCATAGGAAGTTCCATAGAAACATGAGGAGGAATTTTTCCCCTGTGAGGATGACAAAACATTGGAACAGGCTGCCCAGGGGAGTTGTGGAGTCTCCCTCTCTGGAGATATTCAAAACTCAGTTGGATGCATTCCTGTGTGATTTGGTTTAGGTGATCCTGCTCTGGCAGGGGGATTGGACTGGATGACCTTTAGAGGTCTCCCCCAGCCCCTAACCTTCTGAGATGCTGTGAATTCCTTTTTCTCATGTACACCAGCTGGTATCCATCCCACCCAACATGCCACAACCAGAACAGGTTCCAGCTTCTTGGCACAGCACATGCAGAGGCCTGAGCAGCACATTTAGCCACACAAATCCCATGAGACTTAGAATCACAGAATGAATCATAGAACGGTTTAGGTTGGAAGGGACCTCAAAGCTCATCCAGTTCCAAGCCCCCTGTGCCACAGGCAGGGACACCTCCCACTAGAACAGGACAGAATCATAGAATGGTTTAGGTTGGAAAGGACCTCAAAGATCATCCAGTTCCAATCCCCTGCCATAGGCAGGGACACCTCCCACTAGAACAGGACAGAATCATAGAATGGTTTAGGTTGGAAAGGACCTCAAAGATCATCCAGTTCCAATCCCCTGCCATAGGCAGGGACACCTCCCACTAGAACAGGACAGAATCATAGAATGGTTTAGGTTGGAAGGGACCTCAAAGATTTAACTTGCATGGTTAAATCCTGCAGCTGGCTTTAAAACCCTCACTCTCTGTTCCACAAAGTGATGTGTACAAGAAAATTAAATTTCAGTTTGTAATCATTGTGATTAGGATCTTTTTGATAGGGAGAATTGGAGGTGGAAGGCAAATGGAAAAGCCAAAAGAAAAAAAAAAAAAAAAATTTCCTGCTGCTTCAATCAAATCACTCCAGGAGCTTCTCAAGGGTTAAAGCTTTCTCTTTAATGAAAAGAAGTGAAAACTCTAGGCAGTGCAATATGGTGCTGGTGCCTCAGCTCCACGTGAGCGAGGTGGATATTCCCCACATCACTGACATTTACTTGCCTGTTTCTAACATTCCCGGGGAATCAGCTCCAACTCCAAACAAACCAGCTGAGCAGCAGCCCGAGGGAAGGCAGAAAGCTTTCTCAGCACGACTCCAGCCCCCTGAATCACAGCTAACATCTAATGGGGCTCTATTACACCACACGTCTCCAGCTTCCTCCTGCAGCTGCACATCAGCCTCCTCTCAAGCGCTGTTTGCATGGCAGTGGTGTGAAATGCTGCTCTGCTCTGCTCTGCTCAAGTGCTTATCTTAACGTGAACCTACTCAAGTATTTATAGCCTGGAATTCTGGGTCCTCCTGATCCAGGCAGATTAAAATAGCAGGATGGAGACTCTCCTTTTTAAACAAGGAGCCACGTGGAAAAGCCAAGGGGTGATGGGGACAAGATACTGCTGGGGAGAGGAAAATGTTTCCCCGTGAGAACAGCTGGACATTGGAATCTCCTCACTAGGGAAGCAGTGGATACTTCTACCTGGGACAGTTTCAAGACTCAGCTTGACAGGGCCAGCTCATTGCCGCTGCACCATCACCTAGAAAGGTTGGACCAGATGATCCTTGAGGCCCCTTCCAACCTGGCATTCTGGAATTGCTGTGAAGTGTACTCTCAATCTGCTTAATACACTACTCTTGGAGGAAGATCTCTCATTCTCCTTTCAAGCTGGTTTAAGAGCTACTGATTTCTAAATGAGAGATCGCCCCAAATCATTTGCCCTGAGTCATCCAGTTTGCCCAGGGTAGAGAACCCCTTCTGCTAAATGTAAACAACTCTGATGGTGGCCTAAGGTCTCCTGGCTCCGCTGACTTGAACTAAGCTGAAACACTTCCCAGAGTCCAAGGGTTTAGCCTGCATTAATAAGGCACAAGAGATGAAAGAGCTGGAAACTCATGCTGAGGAATGCTCTAAAAGGTGGAAGTGCTGCTGTAGTTATTTGGTTGCTAAGCCTTTCTCCAGTCATTAAGTCTTGGAATGATGCTGACACTGTCATCACTCCAAGCAACTGGGCTTGCAAGTTCTAACAGGAACAAAGCTAAAAAAGAAGGTAAAGGTTAGTCTTGGGCTTCACAAGACGTGAGGCCATCTGAAGAGGAATAAATCCCTATTATGAGCAGGCTTCTCAAATTAAAGCCCTTTTCCAGGAGCAGCCCCTCTGAAGCATCTAATAAATTCCTCCTAGAGGCAAGACAGGAGCAGAGAAAGTCTTATCTGAAACACTGGTCCCGAAGAATGTGGAAATAGTCAGGGATGGCAGTGGGAAGATGATTTCTCTTCACTTGGCAGGGTAGAACAGAGGTTGGCTCACCTACACCAGAGAAAGAAGCTTTCAAGATTTGCACTACACACCAAAAAAATATTTTAATGTGCTTTCCCCCTCCTTTGTTTTCGTACCCAAAGCATTTATGGAGCAAAGCTATTTCACATAATTAATAGGAAAGATTCCCCAGCATAGCTGGTGTATAAATGTAGCTAAGGAGGTTTAAAAGAGACTCCAGATCTCCATGTATTCAGTGGAGCTTTATCATCAGGATGAGATGATGCCTGCAGCACTCCTGCAGTGGTCTGACTAACAAACACTGGGCTATGCTGGGCACCAGCTAAGGTGCACAGAGCTTCAACAGATTATTCTCTTCACAGTCCCTTGCAGGGAAGCAAGGAAAAGCTCCATGGACACCTCTGTGCATCCTTTGTCTTGCACAAAGCACATCAGGAATGACCTTCCGGTGTCCTGCATCTGACCTGTCCAACGTCCTGCCTCACTCCAGAGGGGAAGGGAAGGCAGCACTGCCAGCAGGAGCTGCACAGACTGATTCCCAAACAGACTGGAACAGCAGCACCATGCCTGCTGTAAGCTGCACTTCCCCTGCTAAGCATTCCCAGCAGCTCTAAGGGAATTTTCTTGGGTGTCTGATCCCCTTGCTATGTTCCAGCTGGTTAAAGATGGGATGATATAAAGCATCTTTTGTCTTTAAACTGCAGATCTGCTCCACTACAGACTTGCAGCTAAATGCCTGTTTAGAAGGCTAAGGGCACTGCTCTGCATTGCCCAAAAGGTGAAGGATCAGGCACTGTTTGGGCTGATCTCCTGACTCCCTTTCCCAATATTTCTCTTTTCCTGATATTTTGGGTCTGTGTATTATTCCCCAGCTCTCTTAGACATTATGATATGGAGAAGTGTCTTTGGAGGAAGACAAAGAGAATTCTTCTCCTGTATAAAATATTCACAGAGTCACAGAATGCCAGGTTGGAAGGGACCTCAAGCATCATCAGGTCCAACCTCTAAGTCAGATCTACGCAAGGTTTCAGAAGAAACTGTCTTGCAAGTTGAGGACCAAGGGAGTGTTTGGCCACATTCCAGCCAAAATGAACTCACAAAACCCCTTGGCAATTTCAGAAACATCATTAACTGCCAAATGCAGATGCTAGGACCAAATAACCATAACTCCAATGCAGGTGCTTGGGATTTAAAGGCGCACCCACACAACACCTTGCCACGACACTGCATCTATACTATAATTCCTAGATCCCTTGTGCCAAATTTTAGCTGTGTTCCACTTCTTTAGGCATAACTGAGATCTGTAACCCAGCACACGCAGGCTGCTCTGAGCAGTCAATACTCAGAATCATTCCACTCACACCACATTTACCTTTCTTTTTTAATAACTGCAGGTAGATGTTTGATAAACTTCACTGTGAAAGATGAGCTCTGCACTTGGAAGTCCACTCTGAGTGGATTTCCTATGTGATAGAATCTCAGATTGTACTCCATAATTATCCCAACACAATTTCCACATACATAAAAGGGTGGGTACTAAGATGGAGACTCCCTCTTTACAAGGAGTCCCATGGGAAAGACAAAGGGTGGTAGGGACAAGTTACTGCTGGGGAGATTCCCATTGGAGTTTTGCCCCCATAAGAACAGTTGGAGTGATTCATTCATAAAATTATAGAATCATAGAACTGTCAGGGCTGGAAAGGACCTCAAAGATCATCTAGCTCCAACACTCCTGCCATGGGCAGGGACATCTCACACCAGACTAGATCAGGTTGCTCAGCAAAGCCTCCATAGATTCATAGAATGAGACCTTGAAGATCATCTAGCTCCAGCCCCCCTGCCATGGGTAGGGACACCTTCCACTAGAGCAAGATGCTCAAAGCCTCTTCCCACCTGGCCTGGAACACCTCCAGGGAGGGATCTCCCAAGGGCAGCAGTGGACAGTTTTAAGACTCAGCTTGACAGGGTGCTGGGCCACCTCATTGCAACTGCACTGTCACCTAGAAAGGTTGGAGCAGATGATCCTTGGGGTCCCTTGCAGCCTGGAATTCTGTGACTCCCTAGAGTCAGACACCTCCTCCATGTAGATACAGCATTTCACTTGGCATTCTGCCTTTGCTAAAATCCTGCTGTTCTCATCCACATCACTTACTGTTGTAGGAAGCTCTCAGCTCTGCTGGAAGGTAGCAGCACCACACTGCTGAGCTCCATACTGCTGATCCCAGGAATTCAACTTCTTGTGTCAGGGAGGATCAGATACTCAGCTGAAGACAACGACCTCTACTCCACTGACTTCCTGCTGGCTTGCAGCAGGTAAGAATCTGCTTGAAATCTTTCCCAATACCTGTAACTCTCTGGACAAGAAACCACTGCCATTTTCAGATACAGTTACTGGAATCACTCATTTACTGGCATAAAGCAACCCCAAACTTCACCAGGCACCTTTGGTCTCCAAATTAATCAGAGTCTGAAGTGTTCTTTGATGCAGGAGATCAGGCAGGCACTGCTCTCATCTCTGATTCCATGCAACAACCTGTCCCAAGGTGGTAACAGAATCATAGAATGGCTCAGGTTGGAAGGGACCTCAGAGATCATCTACTCTAACCTGTCTGCCATGGGCAGGGACACCTCTCAACTAGATTCAGCTGCCAAAGACCTCATACAACCTGGTTTGAACACTCTCAGGAAGGAGGCCTCCACAACCTCCCTGAGCAGCCTGTTCCAGGGTCCCACCACCCTCATAGTGAACTTCATCCTAAGTTCCAGTCTAACCCTGCTCTCCCTCAGCTTCAAACCATTCCCCCTTGTCCTCTCTCCAGACACCTTTATGAAATGTCCCTCTGCAGCCTTCCTGTAGGATCCTTTCAGGTACTGGAAGGCAGCACTAAAGTCCCCTTTGGAGCCTTTTCCTCTCCAGACTGAACCCCTGCAGCTCCCTCAGCCTGTCCTCATAGCAGAAGTGCTCCATCCCTTGGATCATCTTTGTGGCTTCCTCTAGAGTCACTCTATAAGAGTAAAAAAAGGAAACACCAAAAAAAAAAAAAGGAAACTGTTGTGGGCAGTGAGTTCCTATCACATGGCTGCAGTGGCTGCTGAAGGGAACTGCACCCAGCAGCACTTAAAAGCCAGGAACAATCCAAAAATAAATAAACATAAAAGTTCTGAATTTTGATGTAGGCTGGCATTGAGTAATAGAATTGTTCTGCTTGGAAAAGCCTTCTAAGATCCAGTCCAATCCACTCTCTAACTCTGCCAAGGCTGCTGCTAAACCATGGCTCTCAGCACCACATCTCCGCCTCTTTAAAATACCTCTAAGGATGGTGACTCCACCACCTTCCTGGGCAGCCTGTGCCAGTCTTTGAGAACCTTTTCAGTGCAGAAGTTTCTTTTAATATCCAGCCTAAACCTCCCCTGCTGCAACTCGAGGCCATTTCCCTCTCATCCTGTCAGTTGTAACTAAGAGGAAGAGTCCAAGCCCCAGCTGGCTCCAAGCCTGGGGTAGCTGCAGGCAGTGTAACTCCTGCTAGAGGCTGCACCTCCCTGCTCGGCTGCAAGAAGCTCACATTTTAAACCAGCATCCCTCCAGGCCTTCCTCGCTTCCTGCTTGTCTGCTCTTAACACAACTCAGCTCCTTTGTTTGTTATTGATCTCAGCCATGTCCTAGATGTAATTCTCCCACTTAATCATGCTCTGATTAAAAGAGGATTAACAGCTTTGGGCCTCAGTGCTACTGAACCCCCCCACAAGTGCTTCTTTATATTGATCCACAATCCAATTAGCTTCTCCAAAATTACACAGCACCAGGGAAGGACACAATTAGCTGCAGGACAACAACAGCCTGTGCAAAAAAAAAGTACCAATTATTTACATTCTTCTTACATCTTTTAAGTCATAATCTTTTCCTTTTCTTAAGTTCCTCTTTGATTCATGTTTTCTTTTCTGTGGCTATCTTGACTCACATAGGGAAAACAGCTCTGATTGCCTCTGAAAGACACAAAGGATGATCAGAGGGCTGGAGAGTCTCAGCATCTCAGCAACACTCCTACAAAGATAGGCTGACAGTTGGGGCTGTTCAGTCTGGAGAAGAGAAGGCTCCAAGGAAACCTTAGAGCAGCCTTCCAATATCTGAAGGATGCTACAGGAGGGCTGGGAAGAGACTTTTGACAAGGGCTTGGAGTGGTAGCACAAGGGGCAATGGTTTTAAACCAGAGCAGGGTAGATTTCCTTTCCTTAAGTTCCTCTTTGATTCATGTTTTCTTTTCTGTGGCTATCTTGACTCACATAGGGAAAACAGCTCTGATTGCCTCTGAAAGACACAAAGGATGATCAGAGGGCTGGAGAGTCTCAGCATCTCAGCAACACTCCTACAAAGACAGGCTGACAGTTGGGGCTGGAGAAGAGAAGGCTCCAAGGAGACCTTAGAGCAGCCTTCCAATATCTGAAGGAGGCTACAGGAGAGCTGGGAAGAGACTTTTGACAAGGGCTTGGAGTGGTAGCACAAGGGGCAGTGGTTTTAAACCAGAGCGGGGTAGGTTTATTTGGGCATTATGGCAAAGTTCTTCACTGTGAGGGTGGTGAGACACTGGAATAGGTTGCCAGAGTTGTGGACATCTCATGCCTGGAAGTGTTTAACACCAGGCTGGATGAGGCTATGAGCCATCTGCTCTAGTGGGACTTGTCCTTGCCCATGGCAGGGAGGTTGGAACTAGATGATCTTTAAGGCCTCTTCCAGTTTAAACCACTCTAGGATTCCATGCCATGGATTAGGTCAACCATTATATGAAATACTCCAGAATTTATGACAAAGGTTTACTTGGACTTTTTGAAGATCTATGAACAATCACTTTCAATGCCTTTAATTATCATGCAGGTGTTGAACTTAGAGTTCCTTACCCTTGTGACAAGTTAATAGCCAAAAAGTGAGAGTCACAGAAACACCCCTGAAGTTGCCTGATCTCTGCCAGCTCAGTGGGACCCTGCTGCAGCCTGGCTGTGAATAACAAAGAAGAGCAGTTGGCAGCTTTGGTTTTGTCTTTGGGAACAATGGCCAGCCCCAGGCTCCCAGAGCCCACTCTGCATTTCATTGCTGTCTAATTTATCTTTCAGAGCAAAGCCATCTCAGAACTGGTGCTAACCCTCCCACTTCTGAAAGCATTCTTTGCAATAAGAAAGGAAGCAAGTTTATTTTGAGGAGACAATTGCCAATCTATTTCTGAAACAAAGCAATGTCTTTTTAAAAAGTTACCGTTTATAGAGTCTGAATTCACTCTTCATCTCCCATAGCCACAGAACAACAGAATGGTTCAGGTTGGAAGGGACCCTGGAGGTCATCTACTCCAACCTCCCCACCATGGGTAGGGACACCTCTCAGCTACACTCAGCTGCTCAAGGCCACATCCAACCTTGCCATGAACATCCCCTGGGAGAAGGCAACCACAACCTTCCTGAGCAACCTATTCCAGAGTCTCACCACCCTCATACTGAAGATCTTCACCCTAAGCTCCAGTCTAACCCTGCTCTCCCTCAGCTTCAAAACAATCCCCCTTGTCCTGTCTCTGGACACCCTTATGAAAAGTTCCTCTGCAGCCTTCTTGTAGGATCCCTTCAGGTGATGGAAGGCAGCTCTGAGGTCTCCCCAGACTCTTCTCCAGGCTGAACACCCCCAGCTCCCTCAGCCTATCCTCACAGCAGAGGTGATCCAGCCTTTGGATCACTTTTGTGGCCTCCTCTGGCCTCACTCCAACAGCTCTGTGTCCTTCAGTATTGGAGGTGAGGTCCCAGCAGAGCAGAGTCAAGGGGCAGAATCCCCTCTCTTGCCCTGCTGGCCACACTCCTGCACCCAGCTGCTTTCTGGGCTGCATGAGAGCACTGCTGGCTGCTAAGAAGCTTCTCAGCAACCACCACACCCAAGTCTCTTTCTTCAGAGCTGCTCTCAACCCACTCCACACTCAGCCTGGATTTGTGCCTGGGGTTGCCCCATTACTGAGGCATCATTCCAGAGTTCACCATGCTTTGCTTTTCCCTGGCTGGCTCTCCTTAACCAATGACCTGGACACCTAGTATCAAAAGAGAGCTCTGAATGAGCTCTTTACTCAACTGAATCAATGGTCCCAACCTGTGCATCTACTCAGAAAAATCCTCTCCTTACTTGGTAAGCAATAATCCCCCTGAACTCCACAACAATATTTCTTATCCTTAAATCAAACCAAAGAAATGAAACAAAAACTAAGAGAAGGGGGAAAAGAACACAAAACAACCAAACAACAACAAGCAAAAAAAAAAAAAAAATTCAAGAAGTTTTTTTTGGGTTTTTTTTAGTGAGAGAAGGCAGAAATAAATTGGTGTCATCAAACCCATACTCTGTGCACCTTCAGCTGGGATTGCTGCAAGTTGTCCTACCTGAGGATGAGGTGGCACTGACTGAAGAAGCCTAATTGCTGCCAAGACTAAATGCCCACCTGATCTGTAGCAGAGGCAACAATTACAGTGAACAACTCAGAGGCCTCAGTGGAATAGCACTGAATAAGTTACATAGTGCAAAGCTCCTGGCTTGATAGTCACAGCTCTGGAGAGGACTCGAGGCTTGAAAGACTTCCTCTTCCCATGACAGCTGTTTTTTTCACTTGGGTCATGACCATGCCCCTGGAATAAACTGCACAACATTCAAAGCACCTTCATTATACCATGTAAAGATTAAACAAAAAAAAAAAAAAGCAACACCCTCCCCTTCCCCCAAAACAAAACAAAACCCCAAATCATCCAAGCCAAACCAGCCAACAAACCAGAGAGATTAAATCAAGCACTTTATCACTTTCAAGCCAATTACACCACAATGATCATTAAGTTCTTTCTCCCCCAGATGGGTACAACCACCAGGATATGCAGAGGCATGCAGGAAGCACTTCTCACAACTGGTTGTCAGATTCCAGAATTCCCCAGTTTCTGAAGTGGGGAATCTGCCAGAACTGGCAGGCTTATTAAAACAATCAACCTCCTCCCTTGCTGAGTAATGCAGCTAGAATCAGTGCTGATTCTTGCCTGGCAGCCTCGTTTGGGAATTGCTCCAGAGCTCAACGTTACTACAGCACAAACACATTTCACTTCTTGAAGGAAGATCTAGACCTGCCTGGATGCTGACCTGTGCAACCTGCTCTAGGTGGTCCTGCTCTGGCAGGGGGGGTTGGACAAGGTGATCTCCAGAGGTCCCTTCCAACCCCTGTCATTCTGTGCTATGTCTTAAAAATGCTTCTTGAAAGCTCTAAGCAACGCAAATCTGAGCAGTGGAAAACAGCAAAGTGAGATTTTGTTTTCTAGGTTGTCAAATGACAAAACCCCTCCCCACTTAGCCATGACAGGGATGGAACGAGCCTGGCTTTGCCACGAGAGTCTCTGGTTGGTGAACTGCCAATGAGGCACTGCCTGGAATCACAGAATCATTGCAGTTGCAAAAGACCTTTAACGTCCTGCCCCCTCAGCCCTTTTCCCTTCATATACAAACCCAAAGTCCAACCGTTGCCATAAGCAGACATCTCTTCCCAGGGAGGGTGCAGAGACAATGGAACAGGTTGCCCAGAGAGGCTGTGGATGCCAGGTTGGATGAGGCCTTGTGCAGCCTAGTTTAGTAGGAGGTGTCCCTGCCCATTGCATGGGATTTGCAACTGGATGACCTCTGAGGTCCCTTCCAACCCAAAGCATTCTATGAATTGCATTTGCCTTTATACCAAGCTGAAGCCAGGACTACAGCCCCACCTTACATTATGCAGCCATTACTTTTCTTTTTGCCCCATTATTTTGAGCCTAATCACCCAATCAGAAATGCATTTTTCCATTGACAGGACCCTGATTGTGAAGGGAGAACCATTAAAGCACTTAAAAAAAGCAACCATTATAAACGATTTAGTCCTTTGAAACATTCGATTCTTAACGGGAGAGAGTTTCCAGCATCCTTTATTAGAATCACTGCCCAGCACTGAAGAGTCTTTCCATGCCAACTCCACGAAATTATGGAGAGAGAAAAAGTTTTGTTTCAGCCCACACTTCTTTCCCCCCCACCATAAAGTCACCTTTCTTTTGCAGAAGGCAGTCCCCACAAGATTGCAGTGTACTCTGAGAAGAGTGTGGAGCAGTTAGGGAATGCAATAAGGCTGTAAGCAAATTTTAAAAAAAATTAAAAGGAAGGGATTTTACACCTTCCTTTAAGATTTTTTTTCTTGTTCCTCATTTAAAAAAAAATAATTTT
Organism: Psilopogon haemacephalus; assembly: GCA_013396835.1. Lineage (NCBI taxonomy): Eukaryota > Metazoa > Chordata > Aves > Piciformes > Megalaimidae > Psilopogon > Psilopogon haemacephalus. Next base: position 419,034 of record VWZI01005110.1, read on the forward strand.
GGTTTGTCATAAGCCTAAGAAAAACTAAAGATTGTTCTGGAATAATAAAATCCCTTTCTTTGCTTCCTTCAAGGTCTCTCATAGATGCTTATGACAGAAAACCAAACCACAATCACCAGTGAACGTGGAGTAGACCAGCTAGAAAACACAAAGGTTGAAATCTGTAAAAATCAAAACAGGTAACTCAGTGTGGGGGACAGAAATGATTTGTTGTGGCAAAGTCTGGATAATTGTCAAAGGGGAACTGCTGCAGGACTTTTCAGCTGCTTCATTTCTTTCCACGGAGGCCCACGACCATGTGGGAGCACAGAGACTTCTGGAAAGACTCCCTTTTCAGGGCTCCTTGTGCTCTGGGGGCTAAGTAACAGCACGAGAAGCCTCTCTGCAGTATTTTTTGCTGGTTTTAATTGGGCTTCACAGTACTGTTAGGTAGGACCCATGAGAATGGACAGGGTAGTTGTGGTCTCCAGCACCCATCCAGCCCTTCGCTTCTCACCCAAGCACCCAACGAAGAGGTGGTTATATTGGTTACTCCACATCAGATGAACCAAGATCACCAGCTCACTTCTTAAAGACCAAGGAAGAATTGCTTTAGTTTCAAACAAGAAGGAAAGTAGTGAACACAGAGTTTAGCCCAAGAACCCAGAGATGGAAGAGATTCTCCTTTCAGGAGTTCTTGTTCCGACTCATTTCAAAGAAATCTCCTGTCTTATCTGCTTTCTGGTGCACATGTCAGTGCTGTGGCTTCCACATGTGACCCAGCAGCATCTCAAGACAGCTCTTACCCTTTGGTCTCTGGATCATTAACATTTGTCAGCTTTGCCTCACAGTAATTGTTGGTTCGCATCTATATTAATCCGTTTGTCATCCCGAGATGGTTTCAATCAGAATTCCGAATCCAGGACCGAGAGAACTCTTTTTAAAAAGTAAACAAAAATCGAAGCTTAAAACCAGTTTGCTTAACTAGGTCTAGAATTTATTACTCCTGAGAGAACAAAGATACAAAATACATGTGAAAACTACACAAAGATTTCTACAAAGTAAAAAGTAGAAAGTGGGAAGAGGGAAGGAAAACAAAAAAAAAAAGGGGGGGGAGGGAAAAGCTACAGCTCAGT